>OY755238.1:16805156-16845256 GCA_963576725.1 Azorinus chamasolen
AGACTGTTTCATCATTTTTAATAAATGAGTTCAGTCAGTATGAAATGGTATACTTTGTGTGAAGTGTGTAGTATCTGATTGGCAACGAGTGCAGAACCTGATCAGAGGGATCTTCTGAGAGCCATCTGGTCTGGTATACATGTACACTTTTTGCAAAAGTCAGTACGCTAGCTTGCCGCACTGGAAGGGTTAACGAAACCATGACTGCTGTTGATTTGAGGAACTTCCTGTTCCAGGTTATCCCAATTTCAAAAGATGAATCTTCTTGTGTTTTGACAGCGATTTTAATTAAAAGTGTGTTTTTATTCAATTTCTCACTTTATCGCTTTTCCATTTGATGTTCACAACGCTGGTTGAAGACAAAGGCCCCTCGTGAAATACTGATTTGATTGCGATGCAAAAACAAATCGTGAGATTGGCAGTTGTTTTTATTTGATTTCTTAAATGAACTTGCTTTTTGCAGAGGTTTTACTTCACAAAACCCTAAAACAGACATTAACCGGGTATTTTTATACATTGTTTTTATAACAAGCGAGTGGAAGTGAGCATAGATAAGGAGATTACTTTTTCAGAGTTTATAGCGAATTTATAGCATTTTCAGATCGAGGGATAACATTGCACATTTTCTAATCAGAAAGAATATGATTAACACTTTCCTTCTTATAAACGTGTTTTCACACATTTGCAAACAGAGAAAACCCAGATCAAATGACTCCCATAGAAGTAATCTGATCAGTGTCTGCTCTGTTTGCTTTTGACATGCTATAGATCATATTCTACAGCTACTGTTAAAGCCAAAAGAAATCCTGTAAGCGTTTACATGATAAAAGTCCAGCTGATGTATATTCATGGTGTCATTAATTCTAAGATGAATATAATACAGGGAAAGGGTTAATAATGATGCTATCCCTGGTAGAGACGCAATATCGCGCCTTTGCAAACAGAGTAAACTAAGCTCAGACGGCTCCTGTTAAATGTTATATATAATATTTTTATTATGAAATATTATACATGTATTAACATATGTGTATGAATGAAGGTGTACTGATGTACAAGTCAATACATATGTACTGTTCTGCTCTGGTTTGTAATAACCTGTCGTGGTGCTGTTTGAGCGATTGTGTGTTTTGTATGCGGTGTTTCCTGCATGAATCATATATGTACCTTTCTTATCAGGCTCAATGCTATGCTGAATTAGCTTAGGGTTTGGGCTAGGTCATACAGTTTATGCATGTAGTAGTATAAAAAGTAGTTTTAGTGATCTTTTTGTGAGTGGTTTTTATAGATTGTCTTTATTATATTTACAGTATAAATATGATGTTTCACAAACTAACATATTACAGTAAAACCTCGCTAATTCGAAGCTTCAAACATGTATCATTTATAGTCTTTAAACAGCAGGTGTTAAGTGCGGCCGCAAAGGTCGCCCGGTTCTTCATTTCCAGTGTCTTTCGGGATTATCAATTGCAAGGCTATTAATTATGAACATTGAATACCGTCTAAGCCGGTGCTAGGGAGCATGAGCAGTGTTGCACTTTTAAAAAAATGCTCATACACACTCAATGAAACCGAGTCTCCTTTTTTCACATGATCTCCTTCTTTCAGATTGCAGGCTAAATTTTATGCAGGAAGCACCCCCTGGGAACCGGGACTTTCCGCATACCTTTCGCCTGCATTAAGCCGCCATCTGCCTAAATGTTTAGGCAAGCACATAGTTTAGACAAGAGAGGTTTTACTGTTTATGTACGCATAACCAACGCGATTGTACATAATGTTTATCAAATTTGGAAATTACACGCGTCTGTCTGTCTGTAAATATGGATATCACAAGTTTTCTCATTTCTTTTTCTGAATGACAAATCGCAATGTCTTAAAGGAAACTTGACAGAAGTGGTCAGTACCGAGCGTAGATATGCAGATCATTAGAAAATATAATATGACCAGATGATATTTACTTAAATAGATAACATAACAGTGTTAATATTTTTCTCTCAATAATTCGACATTCATGTAACTTAAGGGCGTCATTGTGATTTACTAATAAGGATCAGTATTACTCAGAATTGTGTATCCCGTCATGGTCAAAGTCCACACTAAATAAAAAGACAGTCTAATTGTAGAAACAAATGAGTTATTGATGTCACTCTCACCTAAGTACAATAAAAGTTTATTTAAGATGGGTTATTACAAGGAAACTCATTGAATTAATTGTGCGTAAATGGAGAATAAACCCTAAATTGAAAATATTGTTTTTGCTTAAAGGTCAATGTCACACTTTCTAAAATATGAGAAAAAGCAGCTCTCACTTTTTAGCTGAAGAATACATTGGGCAGAGATTAATAGGTGAATTTACTTTTATTGAAATTGCGGTGTTCTTGTTATTTGGTAAAATGTGTGTCATATGACAAAAACTCAACGGATTGATTGAGCGGTAGCGGTTTGTATCCCATGATCAGACTTGAAGCGAATGTTTGCAAGGTCGTCAAAAGGCGTATCAATGGGGAAATGTTTTAAAGTATTAATTGATCATATATACACTCTATCATACGTATTTCTACACTGATCATGACCACATCTAAGTAGACTATTTTATGTATAGTCATTAAGTATTTCTCATAAAACATATAAAGGAGTCCCCCTGCATTGCAAATAATGTAAACCTTGAATAAATTTAACATAATTATATTATAAAGAATAATTTTCCAAGAAACCAAATCAAATATATAGTATTGAGAAATATGGTGTTTATCTTTCAGAAATAGAATAGAAATCCGACAAGAAATTTGGAATTGAAACACAGCAACACCAGCAATACACATATTATTACTGCTCCATTTGTTTATAGCATACGTTAGATCGTTTATAGCATACGTCTGACAGACTGTAGCATACGTTTGACCGTTTATAGCAGCTTGTATCATACGCTAGACCGTTTATAGCATACGCCTGACAGACTGTAGCATACGTTTGACCGTTTATAGCAGCTTGTAGCATACGCTAGACAGTTTATAGCATAGGTCTGACAGACTGTAGCATGCGTTTGACCGTTTTTTAGCAGCTTGTAGCATACGCTAGACAGTTTATAGTATACGTCTGACAGGCTGTAGCATACGTTTGACCGTTTATAGCATACGTCGGACAGACTGTAGCATACGTTTGACCATTTATGGCATGTCTGGCAGTTTATAGTATACGTTTGACGTTTAAATCATACATCTGACAGCTTGTAGCATATGCTTGACCATTTATAGCATAAGTTATACAGCTTGTAGCAAACATATTACCGTTTATAACATAATTCTGACAATTTATAGTATAAATCTGACAGTTTATATACTACATATTGACCGTTTTATAGAATAAGTCTGACAGTTTATTACACTTGTTTGACTGATAGGAACGATAAAAGGTCACCATGTCCCTCTTGTATTGAATGGGGAAATTGTAAAGGAACTCAGTGGAAAAACTATGTGTCGGCAAGTCCACATCTATCAAAGACTTGTTTGTGATAACGGTCTAATTGGCAATTCCATTTAATCATTTTAATGGAGAGAACATTTTCTCTTTGATCAAATTTAATTATGCCCAAAACTTCCATTTGGAATTCCATCAACAAATGTATTTCAATGTAACTTAATCGCCTTCAGAGGTTTTAATTAAAATGTTCACTAAAACAAAAAATGAATGTTTTTTTCTTTTTTACATGTAGAACCGCAAGCTGAAAAGAATAATGCAATTCCTTTGGTACAGCTCCACAGTGATATTTGTTTTGCTTCCTCCTTATCTCCACATCTGTCTGTTTCTCTGCCTTTCTGTACGCGTATCTCTGTGTGTCTGTCTCTATGTGTGTCTCTCTCTGTGTGTCTCTGTCTCCCCTTTCACTCACGCGCGCTATATATATATATATATATATATATATATATATATATATATATATATATATATATATATCACTCTGTGTCTGTCTCTATCCGTCTCTCTCTCTCTCTGTATTTATCTCTCTCTCTCTCTCTCTATATATATATATATCTCAATCAATCTATCTATCTATATATCTCTGTAAGTTTGTTTTTGTTTGTTTGTCTGTCTGTATGTCTGTCTGTATGTCTGTCTGTCTGTCCGTCCGTCTGTCTGTTTGTCTGTCTGTCTGTCTGTTTGTCTGTTTGTCTGTCTGTCTCTTTGCCTGTCTATCTCTGTCTCTTTGCCTGTCTCTCTGTCTGTCTCTATTTCGTCTGTCAGTCTGTCTTTTTCTCTCTGTTTGTCTGTCTCCCTCTCTCTAGTTACTATAGAAAATGAAATAATAGAATTGTGTAGTTTGAAATCGTTGGGATAAATAGAGCATTTGTTTCTATTGAGCAAATGTTCTACTGTAAAACCTCTCTATAACGGCCACTAAATTGTGTTAATTAGTTGGCATTTAGGGCAGGTGGCTGCTTAAAGCAAGTTGAAGGTAAAACAGAACGCTCCTGTTTTACTTACAGCTTACTTTAACCAGCCGTCTGCCTTTAACACAAAATACTTGATGTAATGTAGTGGCCGTTATAGAGAGGTTTTATTGTATTAATCACAATGGTGACTTTTCACAAAACGTGACTTTTCACGAATACCAACGGTGACATCGATACTTTAACGCCAACATTTTGCAAATTGTAGTGTTTATGCGTAAGTTATTTCCACATACTACAGTATACATTTTATTCCATTTTATTGACTTTTAACAAGCGTTATATATAGAAACATTGCCTTTAAACTGCACAGACTGATTAGAAACTCTTGAATTGCTTTAAACCTTTCCCTCGTATAAACGTCTGTTCACGCATTTGCAAACAAAGTATACCCAGATCACACGGCACCAATTGGAGCCGTCTGATCTGGATCTGCTCTGTTTGCTTTTAACATGATATAGATCCGATTCTACAGTTTGTGTCAAAGCAAAAATCAAATAATAAGCATTGATGATTTAATTATTTTTACGTGAATATTGAACAGGGGAGTGGCTAAACAAGACAAATTATTACCTATAAATCAAGGTAAAACAACTCGCCGCCGTGTACAAAACTGTAAACAGTTTGGATGTACAGTAAAACCCCTCTAAACTAGATGTTCAATTTAGTTTAAATATCGGCCTTGAAGGCGGATGGCAGCTTAATGCAGGGTGAAAGTCATGCAGAAAGCTCTTTTAGGAAATTTCTGCATGACTTTCATCCTGAATTAAGCAACCATCTGTCTAATAACATCTGATTTCTTCTCTTCTAGAATTCCGGTTTAGATAGGTTTACTGTAGATGACATAACATATGTTTTATTCGTCAAGTCTACATGTAAGACACATGACAGCGTGATCACGTTATGATTGCAACTACATGTAACTAAATGTAACTCTTTGCTCGTCAAGAAGCCTCAAGGAAATGTTATCACTGGAAAAAAACCAAATAGATCAGGTGCCTTTGCAAAATTCGAATCTAGATGAGATCTTTCTCCATAGTCAGGGCTGTTTAATAGTGTGGATATGGTTTAACCCATTACCTCATAGGCTATTTTAGATACAACATCTTTGAATAAATCTACCGAAAAGGAGTATTAACTAGAGAAAAGATTTTTTTAGAATTTTGTAGTTTGAAACCATTGTGATGAATAGAGCATTTGCTCCTATAGGAGCAAATGCTCTTTTCACAAAGTGGCTTTTACAGAGTCGTCAAAAGTCGTCAATATGAGGTAATGTGTTAAACAAAGAAGAGCGTAGTTAAATAATGATAGCTAAATATGGGAGTTGACACTGGAGGCATAATTTGCGTAACGATCAAGCGCTGCAGTGAAAGTTAACAAACTAGTCAATCTGTACATGTATAAAGGAACTAGCACATCGTTTCAGTTGTATCTATGTCACCCTTTTCCTGTCCAATGTTTATTTCAAATTTCAATACCTACTGAATATTCATGGACAAAATAGTTATAATGAAATATGGAAGGTGGAACATTGTAGCTATTTTAGAAAGTAAAGAAACAGATTTATGAAACTCCATTTGCAAAAAGAGCAAACACTGATCAGACGGATCCTATAGGAGCCGTCTGATCTGGGTCTGCTCTGTTTGCAAATGCGTGAAAACACGTTTATATGAAGGAAATGGTTAATACTGTTTTGGCACTTTTTGAAACTAAGGGGAAGAAAATTCAATTATGCAAAATAAAGCAGATAACAAGGTTTTCCCAGAACCAATGTTACCAATCCAATTGCATTTTCTTGGATATCATATCGTTGTGTATATGGTTTTGCGAACAGTGCAGATTAGCTGCCATATTAGAGAGGGGTATTGTCTGATCAAGGTCTGATCTGTCCAGGTAGAAACTGTAGAACCCGATCTATTATTATACCGTAAGCAGGAGCGGTCTGATGTGGGTCGAACTTGTTTGCAAATGCGTGAAAAGGCGTTTATATGAGGGAAAGGGTTAACTTAAAAAAAAAAATTCTATTAAACTAACAAACAACAAAATTTCAAACATCAAATTTTCTCCGTTTTCGAACTAAACATTAGCTGTCATTTCACTCTTTTAACGCAGAATTCTCAAAGTAAAATGGTCCCTCGTTGCTTAAAGTTATACTCAATAATTTGAATAGGTATTCTTTACTAGAGGATCTCGAGTAACAAATTGTGCAGTCCCTAATCAGAAAGTTCCACTGGAATCCTCTGATCTGGGTCTACACTGTTTGCAAATGCCAATGCCTCTGTTTCTGGTATTTCAAGGGGATAAACGAATACTATTTCCCCATAGAATCCATTTTCGACGATATGATGGTAATTCAACTTATTTCTCGTGCGTATTTATGTCTTCCCCCAACATTATTATGAAACAATATTTCCGTTGGGAATGAGCGCATTAACCCTTATTCTGTTTTCCGCGACCTGACTCGCATTTGCAAACAGCTTGGATCCAGATGAGTCGCCGAGTAACTCGGGGTCTCATCAGGATCCAAGCTGTTTGACACTCGGTCAATGGTTTCTCAGAAGCTCAATCTAATCGGTCGTACATGTACTCAAAATAAAACAGATCTAGAATTCAGCAGACACTATACTTATGATTAGTAATTTAAAATATACCATGCTTGTAATAGGTCGCACGTGAACTGTCAAAACTGTACACTTAAAAACCAGTGTGAAATTTTAACATTTTACCTTATACACTCACATTTTGGTGCCTTTGCAAACATTGTGGACCCAGATCAGACGGTTCCTATGGGGGCTGTCAGATCAGGGTCTGCTCCGCTTGCATAACATCATATAAGCACATTACTCGGGTTAAGGATTAAGTAAGGAAAAGTTATGAGAAATTTCTATATATTTTTGAATAATTATTGTTCTATTCTTTTGTCATTTTTAAAGAACACGACCCTTAACCCTTTCCCGCATATTGGCGCCTGTTGACGCTTCTGTAAAAGTCACTTTATGAAACCATTGTGATAAATAGAGCATTTGCTCCACAGGAGCAAATGCTCTATTTATCACAATGGTTTCAAAACTGCACAATTCTGAAAATTTCCTTTTCTCTAGTTAATGTTCCTTTTTGGTAGATTTAATCAAAGAGGTTAGGTCTAAAAATAGCCTAAGTGGGAATGGGTTAATACGTTTTGGTTTGGACAACGGGGACATGAATGTCAGCCACATTTACACAACTAGGTTGTTTATTCTCATACGAGCTTTATTCTATTCAGCCTCATACGGGCTTTATCGTATTCAACCACATACGAACTTTATTTGATTCAACATCATACGAGCTTTTTTTTTATTCCACCTCCTGCGAGTTTTATTCGATTCAACATCATACGAACTGTTTTCGATTTAACCTAATACGGGCTCTGTTAAATTAAACATCACACGAGCTTTATTCGATTCAACCTCATGCGAGCTTAATTCGATTCAATCTCATACGAGCTTTATTCGATTCAACCTCATGCGAGCTTAATTCGATTCATCCTCATACGAGCTTTATTCGATTCAGTCTAATGCAATATCTACACCAAGCTTTACTCACTTCCTAATCGTTCCAGCATTTGAGTCTCTCGTGTCAAACAGGCTGGAAAGTCGTGCTTAGCAGGTTAAAGATTAAATCTTCACCTGATAGGGACATCCCTTGACGCCTTCGTAAACAGATTAGAACCAGCTCAGACAGCTTCAAAAGGAGTAGTCTGATCAGACTCTGTTTGTTTATAGACTTATATACATGTAGATCTAACTCTACATTTCTGTCATTGCTGAAACATCGTGTGTTCATATGACATTATAACATTAGCTAGTGAATATGTTTCTAATGCTATCAGAACTTGTGGCCCGACCCAATTCCAAACATTATGTGGGAATAAAATATGTTTAAACTATGAATATAAACCTTTCAAAGATAAATATACAATTGGACTATTTAAAAAAAAAAGTGTAACATGACAAACAGGACAGACTCTGATGAGAGGGTTCCTAGAGAACCCCTCTCATCTGGGAATACACTGTTTGCAAATGAAAGTATTGATTCATTTCCCACGTAGACGTACCATCGATTATTGAATCATATTAAATCCCTTTAACCTTTTTTCCACAGAGATGCCTTTTTGACAAACTTGCGTCTCTACTAGAATTCCGGTTTAGAGGGATTTTACTGTACATCTCTTATCTGGCGTCTCATTTGGATCCAAACTGTTTGCAAATACCACCCCGGTCGAGCAAGCAGGATAGGGGTTAATATTCATAATGATACTGAGTTACAGAACATAATTATACATGTATTTGAATCTTTCCCTGCTTCAGAGTTAGAAAGACTGTGTGAAGACAAGTCCGAGTATTTATCACCGTAAACTACATGGATCAATCCCCTTCTATTTATTAAAGGAAATGGAATTGGAAATGCCATTATCATTTGTTCAGGCGGATACAGCGAGAAACTGCAGGCTTGCTGTCTTTTATAATTACAATCGTGATCTAACATTAACTCATTCCCTCTTTGATCCAACCTATTTGAATAAATCTACCGAAAAGAAGCAATTACTAGAGAAAGGGCAAATAAAATTGTGTAGTTTTGAAACCATTGTGATAAATAGTGCATTTCCTCCCTTGGAGCAAATGCTGTGTTTACGAAACCACCACTTTCAAAATGGTTTGGATACATATGATTGTAATATGCATCACTGGATTTTAAACATTTACTTCGTGAATATTCATTAAGGAAATACAATGACATCATAAATACACACATTTACAGAACAATGGTCAAGCAAGAGTTATTGTTTCTTGTCAATCACATACACCACCTCTGTTATGGCTTAAAATAATCTGATTCGTCATATTCTATGGCACTGAACTGGCGATTTTGTTTTTACAATGTTATAACACTCTGCTTTAATACATTGTGAGAGTGTCATTGAACACATCTCTAAGTACGAATCTCTAGTAATTTGCTATAGCTATTTGCTATGATTATTCGTAGAGCTAAAAGAAACCTAAATAACAGAAGATATTTAGTTAACTATACTAAGGCACATGGAACGAGCATTTGTATGAAGTGCTTACTCATATTTACAGAATGCTGTGATTAACGTCTTCATCTGTAAATATTGTAATTTAGATAATAACACGGTTGTAAGCGGTTCATCACTCACCTTTCTTAAAGAATATTGTCGTTTAATCATTTAACTAAAAACAGGACTGTAAGCGGTGCGCTACACCCCTTTCTTTACAGAACGTTTTTAATTAGTAACATGGGTGTAAGCATTGGAATTTGCACCCCTCCTCTTCACAATAGTAGGACTGAAAGCATTTCACAACGAATAATGTTATTTAGACAATAGCAGGGATATAAACATTGCGTAACACACATGTTTTAACAAATAGTGCCAATTAGATTTCAATAAGATTGTAACGATAACGCAAAATCCTCTCCTCATTATCATTCTTATGAATTGTTCTGAGACTGCTGTTTTGATTAGTGAACACGTCCAAGACATTCGGAAACCAACAAATTTTGAGTTAAACAGTGTTTATACGGATATTTCTGTGACACTGATGTTTTAAGATAATATCTGTGATAGTTATTCATAATGATACCGTGACTCTCTATGGCTTGCCACGGGAATAACGGACCACAATGGAAATAAGGAACTTATGTTTCTTTCTTGTGTTATTCTTGGTGTCTAGTGCGCATTGCATGGCTTTTATACATGTATGTTGCTTTAATTATTTCTTGCCATGTTACGAATACTTTTTACCGCCATAAATATATCTATATACCTATCTATGTTACTGTGAGAAATAATGACATCATAACTATTAACGAGAGTATTTTTCATACTTGCATATATATGAAAACATGACCACGGCAGACATTGTATAATGACATCTATGTTATATCATAAGCAAACAGAGCCGACCCTGAACTGACGGCTCTTACAGGGCTAGATCTACAGAGGCGTTAAAATGTGTGGTTATGGAGTTAGGATTAAAATATATTGTCATTTAGACAATAAAGGGTCTGTGAGTGATGCGCTACACTATAAGGTGAGAGATTGATTTTCTTGATGATTCGCAGCTAGACATTTCGACTCACAATAATGAGCACTTGACGTGAGGCAATCGTTATGATGAACATTTGATCACAGACGGTTCTCTTAATCGAATATTCTGAACAGCCATTAGCGCACGAACAATTCAAAGAGTTTGTGCATGTAACAACGGTAAAATTAAACGATCATTTACTTATTCGGCATACATGTAAGAGGGGCCATCAAATGCAGATGGGTGCATAACAAATTCCTTCCTACTGACGCCTTTTGATGCCTTTGCAAAAGTCATGTTTTGAAACTATTATGATAAATAGATCATTTGCTCCATAGGAGCAATGGTTTCAAAACTACATAATTATAACATGTTCATTTTCTCTAGTAAATGCTCTTTTTCGGTAGTTTTATTCAAAGAGGATCGGTCTAACAATAGTCTTTACGTCACGAGTTTCTATTTAAGAATTCACGACTTCATAAGTAGTAGATACGAAAGACCGGCGGTGACATTTCCATTTCAAGATTTCACACAAAGCAATTCATGATTTCATGGATTTCAAAATTTCACGATTCCACGATTTCACTTCAAAATTTCACGATTTCTCAATATCACGATTTCGCTTCAAAATTTCATGATTTCACGATATCATGATTTCACAATTTCACTTAAAAATTTAACGATTTCACAATTTTACGATTCAAAATTTCATGATTTCACGATTTCACGATTTCTCTTCAAAATTTCACAATGTCACGATTTCACAATTTCACGATTTCACAGTTTCACGATTTCACGATTTTACTTCAAAATTTCAGGATTTCAAACAATTTCACGATTTCAAGATTTCAATTTGTCCATTTTAATTGTTATGACGTCATCAAAACGCGGGAAACCACAGTGTTGGAATAAAAGCCACGATTAAAAAAACGGCGGAAAACTATGACAATCTTCCCTTCCAGAACTGTAGGACCGAGGATCTTCATATTTGGCATGTAGCTTGTGCTCATGGTCCACTATCAAGATTGTTTAACCCTTTTCTCCATGAATATTCATGTATGAGAATTGCCAATCATGTGTTTATTATGTTAAATAATTGTCTTATGTTTGTATGGCACTGTACGAAATAATGACATCATGGATTTTAATTAAGATGAAATCCTATAGGAGACGTCTGATCTGGGTCTAATCTGTTTGCAAAGGCGTAGAAAGGTGTATTTATGGATCTCCAATCGCCACCCTGATTTCAAGGGTGAGGGCCACTCTGTTGCCTTCTTTACGTCAAGCGTGTCACGTGACTAAAATATTTTACATGAAGTTGTAATCGTGAAATCGTGAAATTGTGAAATTTTGAAGTGGAATCGTGGAATCGTGAAATTGTTAAATAGTGAAATTGTGAAATCATGAATTATTGTATTGTGTGAAATCTTGAAGTGGAAATATCACCGCCGGTCTTTCGTAAATAGACATTCGGTAGCAAAGGTATTAGTGCATGAAAGGTTTTGTATTCTATTTCTTCACTTGTATCGGAATTTCTGAGAAGAGTGCCACAGTGATGTACAGTGGTAAATACGCTATTCCTACCCACTTAACGCGTTTCTTATGCGTTACCTAACCGTTCGTTACCCGTTTCTTAGCCGTTTCGTTAAACGGGTTTCTAACCGTTTGTTTACGCGTTACTTAACGCGTTTCCTAAACGTTTAAGAGCCCGGATGAAAGGGGAGTAATCATGGACGAAAGGGGGGGGGGGGGAATCCTTGATATGGCCTTTCTCATTTACCTGTTGGACACTCCTGATATGTAAAATTAAGATCAACAGTATTTAAACTTTTAATTCCCGTTAATTTTCCATAAGATCTAGCTAGATCTAGATCTATATTAAAACATAGATCTACAGTCTCATTGCGTTCATCTATGTGTTGTAAAATGTCTTTTTTGCTACTGTACGTACAGTACCGTAGCAGATATAGTAGAAGTAGTTTACACTAGATCTAGATCATATCAATCTAAACTATCTTTAAAACTAGAATTTATATTAATCTAAATTTTAGATTGGTCTTAAACGTTTGGATTTAACTTTGTGCTGAGCCATAGATCTACAATTATTCAAAACATAGTTTTCTTGTATTTTTGGAGAAGATAACAAATCATACTTTTAGATCATTGGGCACATTATTTGGTATTTCTGTTACGTAATAGTTCGTAACTTTGTTGATAAGAAAGCAGTGGTGTGATCACTGTCAAGACTATTGTCACCTGCTGAGAAAATAGCTAGGGGATTTATTGACCATCTGGCAGCTTTGATAGTATATTTAGGCTGGATTAATAAAGTCTTCAACTAAGACAATTTATTTTCATGCATTCGTAACAATAATATAGTTAGTTTTTTTTAAATATTTGAATGCGGGGAACAAAAATACTGACATTAGAAAGCAGTGTAAACACAGACAATACACAGACAATATAGCTCCAAAATTAGGGTGTTGATCAGGGTCTTCAATAGTATTTTCATAGGCCTGATCTTTCATCTAGCAAATTTAAGGCTAGTAATAATGAATGGAATATACAGTTAAACAATGATGGGCCATTCCACTTTTAAATTTCGGCATACAAAGGTTTAATCTTCACAAAGTAACAAAATAATAAGAACGTTTTCATAGTTATATGTGAGCATAAAATATGCTTATTTGTTTAAAACGCTTTAGATCTACCTCATACTGATGAAAACACCTTTGAAAACAGAATAGGTTCAGATCAGATTGCTCGCGTTGAAGCCGTTTGATCTTGGGTCTGCACTATTTGCTTATCCCATTACATACACATGGATATAATACTCTAACGCCTTTGCGAACAGAGTAAACCTAGACATGAAGGATCTTCTAGGGGGCGTCAGGGCCCACTCTGTTTATGAAATTATAAATTAATAGACCTGACTATATTTTCTACAAATATCAAAAAGGTGTGTGCACTTATACCGTTGTTAAATTCAGCAAGATCTAATAAATACTCATGATGTCATTTTTTGACAGAAATATTCAAATGGGAAATAGAATAGATCTGAATTCTGTAGTAGGTTTATTCATTCTAGATCCCAAATTTGATGATTTACTTTGTGACAGTTTTGTATCTGAAATGTAGAAACCGAATCAAAAAGAACTAATTCTTCAATCCATTTGTTTGATATACAGTGGATATCTGATATTATAGCTTTGTACAAATAAAATTTAAGAACATATCATTACCTAACTGAGCAAATCGTCGACATTAGCCGGGATTAAACCGCTAAACGTTCGTTGGGTGAACCGCTAAACGTTCGTTGGGTGACGAATCGATTCTTATTTTGGCTAACCCGTTTCATTCGGACTTTTTTGAAAACGGCTATCATCGATAAGATCCGAAATCTCCGCATGAAACGGAAAACTTATGCACCTACCGCAACTTCTCTGGTATAATCGTTTCTTTACGCGTTTAACGCGTGTAAACCGTTTATCGCGTAACCGTTCGTTAACCGTTCGTTAACCGTTCACTACCCGTTTCTTACGCGTAGAAAAACGGGTAAATGGGTAGGAATAGCGTATTTACCACTGTACTACCGTGGTGTATTAAAAAACCTAGACTTATACACTGTTAACTCATTCTCTCATAAATATTCATGCAAAAAATAATAAAACCATGAAACATAAATAGCTGTTTTTTATAATGGCATATGAATACAGAATTATTTAGTCATGACAGAAATTTTAGAATCAAATTAATATAAGCTCATAAGCAAACAGGGCAGACCCCGATCAATCACCTACATGAGCCGTCTGAACTAGGTCTATTCTGTTGTATGTCCTGGCACTGGTTTCATGTCCGCCCTCTTTTCGACAATGTCCTCAGCGTACACCCGACAGTGTGGACGTTTATTTGAGATCTGAACTAGTCTGTCACATACCCAATACTTTCCACATTTCGTGTCCATTGACTTCTTTTTATGCCAAATTTGAAGAATTTCCCCGCAAGGCTCCGGCACTATTCCAGACAGGTACATACACTTCCAATATCCAAGCAATATGTCACATTCAGAATATCGTAATGCCTTCACAAAAATGATTTCAGAGGCTTGAACTTTGTATAAGTGACAAAATGGAATACTTTAAAAGAAAGAAATAGGGAAATTTGACAGCACGAAGCAATACATTAAGAACACCCCTCATACATCATTAATATCTTACAGAGGTCTAGAACAGTGACACCTCACTAGTCCAAACTGCCGTATAAGTAGTTAATAACAAATTGAGACCTTATAGGACAAGTGACTGTTAAACGCATTGTGCAATTTATGTAGAAAACCCCAAAACAGAATTTAGACACTTTAAGGCAGGTGGTTGCTTAATGCAGAGTAAAAGTCATGCAGAAAGCTTCTAGAAGAGCTTTCTGCTTGACTTTCACCCTGCATTAAGCTGCCACCTGTCTCCAAGACCGATGCCTATGCATATACATTGAGACCGATAATGATACTTATACCTAAGTACCAATAATGATACGTATACCTAAGTACCGATAATGATACGTATACCTAAGTACCGATAATGATACGTATACCTAAGTACCGATAATGATACTTATACCTAAATACCGATAATGATACGTATACCCAAGTACCGATAATGATACGTATACCTAAGTACCGATAATGATACTTATACCTAAATACCGATCATTATACTTATACCTAAGTACCGATAATGATACTTACACCTAAGTACCGATAATGATACGTATACCTAAGTACCGATAATGATACTTATACCTAAGTACCGATAATGATACTTATACCTTAATACCGGTAATGGTACGTATACCTAAATACCGATAATGATACTTATACCTAAATACCGATAATGATACTTATACCTAAATACCGATAATGATACGCATTTGAGTATTCGGATTAGCGAGGTATTACCGTGTTTCTGATTAATTTACAGTATAACCTTTCTAAGCCGGGCATTTAATTTAGTATAAATATCGGACTTGGAGACAGGTGGCAGTTTAATTCAAGGTGAAAATCATGCAAAAAGCTCCTTTTGCATGATTTTACCCTGCATTAAGCTGCCACCTGTTTTGAAGACCGATGCTGACGTTAATATTCTGAGACCGATGCTGATAATTATACCTAAATACCGATAATCATACTTATACCTAAATACCGATAATGATACTTATACCTACATATTACTGTGTTTCTGAGTATGTTTCAGTTTTGAATTATTTTCCTATACAGCAAAGAAACACAACTATAATACACATTAAGATTCCATTATGAACGCCTTTGCAAACGGAGTATATTTAGATCAGACAGCTAGGATATAAGAGCAGACATAGGAGGCACTCTGGGGACTACAATATCGAATAGTTAACCCTTCCCTTGCTGAATTTTAAAATACATTTCTTCTTCTTTGCCCATGCCCTGTTGTATAATTACATAATATTCACTGTGTACAAGTATTTCGCTGTGCAATCACTGTTGTGGAGTGCACTGGTTGTACAATCAACTTGTAAATAGTGCAGACCCTGATGAGACAGTTCCTGCAGGAGCTGTCTCATCTGGGTCTTCACTATTTACAGGTAGGTATATTGACGTGAATAGCAAGCGAAGGGTTAAGATATTGATGCGACACATTGTCGACATCTCATCTGAATCCAAACTGTTTGTAAGGGAATCACAGATTCGTTCATGGACACGAAATAGTTAGATAAATAGAATCATTCACCGCAGTATTTGCATCTTTTTTCATGAGTACGCTTTCTTTAGAAGAAAAGGGCCAATGCTGCGGTGAATGATGGCTTAATAGTAAGTTACGATAATTTTTACAAAGACGTCAAACACGTAGTGTATACTATATTTTGACACGACGATCTTGGTATTGACTTGTTGTAAATTTTACGTGCTAGATCTAAATGTATCTTCCTTTGACACAACTCTAAAACAAACTCTTGCGTTAAAGGTCCCACACATTAAAACCTATACAGAAAAAAGAAAATTTTTACAAGTAGGCGTGCCTGAAATATCAAGCCGTGTATCATCCTCTGAAAGGGATTTTCACGCAATAAAGTATTTGATCACCCGGTGCCCTGTAGACTAACTTATTAATATTTATCATTCATCAAGGATGGCCGCTAGAGACTAGTTGTCGCATGTTTTGTCATAATGGCGACACATCCTTTTTATTCGTGAATAATACAATTCCTTCTTGCAATTTACCAATTGTGTCTTCTGAATGGTTATTTCTGATAACACTTATCCTGTTACGAAGTACCTGACTTGTATTTACAAACAGTTTGGCTCCTGATGAGACACCAAACATCTCTCTGTCTCATCAGGATCTAAACTGTTTGACACTTGTCAATAGTTTCTCACGAGCCTGAGCGAACCTTAAGTAAGTAAAAACGCGACATATCTGTGTTAAAGCAGATATACTTTTTACAGCAGGATAGGGGATATGAAAGGTGACAATCGATATGAATCTCTACACAATATATGAAGCGACATATCTTTTCAATGGCTGTCAAATCTTGGAACATTAAAGGCGTCACTCAGCGTCACAGAAAAACCCAGACAATTTATGTTGAAACCAGAAAACACTTATGCAAAATGAACTCACCGAATTCGTCCATCCAACAGGTTGAGAGTTAGAGGAAAATTCGGAATTTAAACCAAACAGGACAAGAAACGTTTTTTTTTCAAGAATAATGATCAAAGTATTACCCTAAGTATTCGGAACCGTATCTTCCTGATTACCCTTAGCATTCGGACACCTAATCTCCCTATTTTCTCTTAGTATTCGAACACTTAATCTTCCTAATTACCCTTAGTAATCGGACACCCAAGATTCCCTCATTATGGGTTTGTAAAGCTGAATAAGTCAATAAGACACAATTATGTAACTTGCAAGTATATTGTCAAAAATGATGTAGACCCTGATCAAACTTAGTCTGCGCTATTTACCTAAGTTTTCCGGTCCGAATAATTAGGGTAATAAGGGTACTCGGTAAGAATTTTTTATCAAACTTTTTTTTTTTTGTAAAGAACCATAATGAAAGGACTTACTTCAATCACTAAAAGTGTCGTCTATCCACCGAACCGTAGTTTGTGACCACTGTTTCGAAGCTTCTCTTTAAGCCCTATGCTGTGGCCAATTGTGGCGAACAGTTTCTTCGAGATGACCCAAACGAGTAGTCACAACATAGGGTTTGGTGGTGACAAAAACTCTCAGTTTTTTAACACTCGAAAAACTATCATTATTGATCTTCAAGACAGATGGCAGTTAAATGCAAGGTGACAATCATGCAGAGATATTCCCTGCATTAAGCATCCACATGCCTAAAAAGTGTTTTAATTCTTCTATACTAATATTTCGAACTATCAATGTTTTGCTACTTCGATTCTTAACCCATTCCCTCATATTGACTACTTTTGACGACTCTGTAAAAGTCACTTTGTTAAACCTGGAGAAAATGCTCTATTTATCACAATGGTTTCAAATTACAAAATTCAAAAAATTTTCCCTTTTCTCTAGTTAATGCTCCTTTTCGGTAGATTAATTCAAAGAAGTTGTATCTAAAATAGCCTTTGGGGTAATGGGTTAAAGTACATTTTATCTTTCATGTTTTTTCCATGGGTTTGTAAAGCTGAATAAGTCAATAAGACACAATTATGTAACTTGCAAGTATATTGTCAAAAATGATGTAGACCCTGATACTACATCTGTCCACCCCAGTTAAAATGGAATGTAGCGTGCCACAGGGTTCCGTCCTAGGACCAAAACACTACATCATGTACACGAAACCTGTTGGCTCAATCTGCAGAAGTCATGGGCTTAGTCACCATTTCTATGCCGATGACTCACAGTTATACCTGTCCTTTAAGCCCAAGGGCATATCCTGTCAACTGGAGGCTTTATCGCGAGTTGAGGACTGTCTCAAAGAAGTAGTCTCTTGGATGCATCAGAACATGCTGAAGCTCAATACTGACAAGACTGAGGTCATTCTGTTTCATACAAAAAACACAGAAGTACCTGCAGAGGTTAGTGTGCAAGTAGGACCCTCTAAAATCAAGCCATCTTTGTGTATAAGGAATCTCGGTGCATGGCTCGATTCACAAATGGATATGACATCACATGTCAATTCCGTATGTAGGTCTAGTTATGCACAGCTCCGGCAAATAGGCCATATTAGAAAGTACCTCTCACCTGATGCTACCAAGACTTTGGTAAACTCTCTTGTTACATCGAAAATAGACTACTGCAATTCACTGCTGCATGGGATTTCAAACAACTCACTGCGGAAATTTCAAAGGGTGCAAAACACAGCAGCCCGCAGCATTACCAGAACTTCTCGATATAATCATATCACGCCGGTTTTGAAGGAACTTCACTGGCTTCCGGTTCAACATCGAATTGAATTCAAAATTCTGACTCTTACATATAAAGCCATGCACAGTGAATCTCCCAAGTACATTGTCGACATGCTTGACGTATACAGGCCGCGCAGAGAGTTAAGGTCAGCAAGCAGATCATTGTCGTTGGTTGTGCCAAAATGTCGTACGGTAAAATACGGTGAGAGAAGTTTCATGCATGCAGCTCCGAAACTTTGGAATGCTCTACCGTCAGGCATTAGAGACGCAAGGTCACTGGCATGTTTCAAAAGGTGTCTGAAAACGCACTTTTTCAACATTTGTTACTAGGACAGTTTTGCTCAGAATAGGAATGGCTTTCAGCCAACCTATTAAGCTAACAGATTACCCAATAGTCATGTACTGTGGCAACTAAGCTAAGGATAGGAATGGCTTTCAGCCAACCTATTAAGCTAACAGTTGACCCAGTAGTCATGTACAGTGGCAACTGAGTTCGGGATAGGAATGGCTTTCAGCCAACCTATTAAGCTAACAGTTGACCCAGTAGTCATATACAGTGGCAACTGAGCTCAGGATAGGAATGGCTTTCAGCCAACCTATTAAGCTAACAGTTGACACAATAGTCATATAAATGGAATGATTTTCAGTCAGACCATTTATTCTAATTTATGATATTGATGAGCATGGCTTTCAGTCAACTTGTCTGTATCAAGTTTGTTAATATAGATTATTCTAATTCGTGATACTGATGAGCATGGCTTTCAGTCAACTTGTCTGTATCAAGTTTTGTTAATACAGATTATTCTAATTTGTGATATTGATGAGCATGGCTTTCAGTCAACTTGTCTGTATCCAGTTTGTTAATACAGTTTATGCTATTCCTTGCGGATAGTGATTTTATATCTATTGTATATCTTTTTCATATATTTAACCGACCGGTGGAAATCATGTAGTTCCTTCCGGCTAGCAATTTCATATATATTGTACATCTTTCATTGTCTGGATAGATAATCATGCTGATCGTTCAGGTTAGTGATTTCATCCATGTGAAGCGCTTTTGAACGCACATATCCAGTGTGAAAAGAGCGCTATATAAATGTGGTATAATAATAATAATAATAATAATAATAATAATAATAAATCGTTTCACAGTGTCAACAACTTCTAGGCGACTCATCTGGATCCAAACTGATTGCATAGGTCGTCGTAAATTGGTACATAATCTTGAAATCCACTATTCTTGAAATGTTTAGCTTTCAAGAGAACAAAGAAAGCACGAAAAAGCCATGCCCCGGGTTCACAGACAAACTCAAATGATAGCTCAAATGAGTCCCAAAGCAGCTTTCATGACTTTCATCCTGCATTAAGCATCCACCTGCCGAAATGGCATACATTACCCTGTATCAATAATCCAGTTTAGTGGGCATTATTGTAATTGCTAGACATGTATGCATTTAATAAATGTCACGTCAGATACCATGTGTTGCTAAATTAATAGTTTGAAGGCGAGTTTGTTTTACCCTTTATCTCATTTATATTCATGGAATAAGTGATTGCATTGTGACTTTTGATTGGAAGAATTTTTAGCATGGCATATGAGCACATGCATTTTGGGCCATAGCAGAAACTTTGGAATAAGATATAAATATATACAGTAAAATCTCGATTATTCGAACACTAAAACACGTATTATTATCGAGGTTTAAGACAAGTGGCAGCTTTCTGAATGACGTTCACCATGCATTAAGCAGCCACCTGCCTAAAAACGGTCTAAATTCTTCTATACAGAAAATTCGAAAAATCGTGATTTTACTGTACAACCCTGTAAGCAAAGGAAAAGCAGACCCTGATCACACGACTCCTACAGGATACGTCTGATCTGGGTCTACAAGGTATCTCCGTCGGAAAAGGGATAATGATACATACTCAGTTTAAATAAGCGATAACAATGAAAATGACTTGAGCACGCTCAATGGTTTTGAATATTTGCTAATCTATATTTATTGTTTAATACGCTCTTTTGTTATTAGATTATCGAATATCACCATAAGTAATAGGCGGATTGGGATTCAACACATTACAATCACTAAGGATTGTTGAAATGTTACGAATGTGTACACGCCAAACTAGTTGAGCAATTCAAAGAGCTTACATTAAGCTAAATCGTGAAGCTGGTAATATTTGGTACAAATATATCAAGTTTTAAGTAAAATATGATATTTTATGGCTTCAAAAATCCATGACAACTGCAAATTCAGTAGAATATCGCTATAGTGATCACATAATTTACAAATATATAAGCCTTTGAAAGCAGGTGGTTGCTTAGTTGATCAGGGTCTGCTCTGTTTGCTTATGTAATTTTATAGATCTGTTTCTTTACTTTCTAAAATGGATGCAATGTCCCACCTTCCATATTTGATTATAACTGTTTCGTTCATGAATATTCAGTGGGTATTAACATTTGGACTACAGTGCTCCCTCTCTACAACGACACCCTTTGGGATACGAATATTGTAGGTGTTGTTCGGAGGGAGTTGTTATAGGAAGGGAAAATCAAACATAATTAGCTTGTTTGCAGATCCCCAGATGAGGTGTATTTCGAGAACTAAAACCGTTATGCCTCCATCAAACCCTATGTTGTGACCACTTTTTAGAATCGTCACTTTGTGACGATTCTAAAGAGTGGTCACAACATAGGGTTTGATAGAGGCATAAAGAAAATACAAATGTACGATGGAAAAAGGTTGTTTCTGGAGCCTTGTTGTTTCGGAAACAGTGACATGCGTTGTTGTAAGGAGGGAATCGTTAATGAGAGGGCCGTTGTAGAGAGGGAGCACTGTAATCATAGAACAGGGAAAGGGTTCAACGATGTGGTACCCAGCTCCCTTTAAAAGGACATAAGCAAACAATGTATACCAGATCCTAGTTCTCCTGAAGGGGTACTCTGATCATGATCTGCATTGTTTTCTGGACCGATCGATCTCAAGGGCTTATATCAGCTAATATTTGGTTGATTGTGTCCCGGTCTCAACATATAAATCGATGGGTTTCAAAATAGGGTTTCGGCTAATTATTCCTTAAATACAGTAAAACCTCTCTATGACGGCCATTAAATTACATCAAGTATTTTGTGTTTAAAGCAAGGTGAAAGTAAAACAGAACGCTCCTATAGGAGCGTTCTGTTTTACTCTCACCTTGCTTTAAGCAATCACCTGCCCTAACTACCAACTAATCTAGCACAATTTAGTGGTCGTTATAGAGAGGTTTAACTGTAATATGGAAAACAATTGTTAAATCAGACTCTCTTGAAATACTCACTTATTCAAGTCAACTTAGACTTATACGGGTCATATGGGTTACGCGCACCAGCGTTGATTTGTTTTGTTCCCGGCGTGTTATTTGGAAATGTGTCCCGGAAATAGAACAATTCCGATGGACAATCTGTTTAATAATGACCAAAGAGTTTACAATGATTTTTTACTATATTGCTGCTAATGTCCGATCTGTGATTACCTATGCAAGCAGTTTCGATCCAGATGAGACGCCGAATAACGCAGCGGATAATTAAGATCCCGGATGTTTGTTAATGTATGGAACGCCATTCTGCAATGTTATTTGCTAAATACTAAGTGCGAAAGCTAAATGCAAAATGCGATATGCTTTTTGCCAATTGTGGAAATTGGCAGGGAAAGAACCGGAATGTTCCGAATGATAGATGTAAATGACAAATGCAAAATGCAAAATGCTTATTACTAAATGCATGTTTGCACTACTATCATTGAACAACGCCATTTTTAATTTATTAGTGCAAGAAGCAATACGCTTTAATGTAAATAAACATGCATTTAGCAAATGTACAGTCACTTTAAAAATGACGCTGTTCAATGCCAGTAGTGCAAACATGCATTTAGCAATAATCATTTCGCACTTCGCATTTGTCATTTACATCCATCATTTGGAACATTCCCTAGCAATTACACAATTGGCATAAAGCATTTAGCATTTTGTATTTAGCAATTAGCATGGCAGAATGGCGTTCCATATTAATGTGGTAATATATTTCTTATAAAAGGGGAAAATTAAACAACAAAATTTGTAGCAGACCACAACTGTTACAGATGAAAAGAGTGAGCTGCTAAAGCATTAATAACGAACACAGAGTTTGCAATTATTTTTAAAAGGCGCCCTCCAGTTATCAATACGTTTTCCCCAAACAAGATAATCTAAAGCTATTTCATTTAACATATCACTGCATGATTATTCAAACACTAATCCTAATTGGTTATTGAATATCTTTTTCAAGTATACATTACATGTATATTTCATTTGCCCTAAATGTCACTGTTTTTTAATCTCCCTCGAATTCATCGTTAAATAGAGAACACTGTTTACCCATCTTCATTTCAAATTGAAAATAGCTTCAATGACGTGAAATGAACTTTCTATTTTACGTGGGAAAGTATAGCTCTTCGAAGGCTGACATCATCTTTGAACAGTGCTATTTATTTTGATACCAGTATACAATACGCCCCTGTTGGAAAATGGTACGCTTCACTATTTAATTACGTGCATGCTCATTGCGTCTCATGGCGGCCATTTACAAAGAACTAGCTAGTCAAATTAGCATGTAGAAAATGCATTTAAAGAGTCGTCTCCCTTATTGCTGTAATAGCTTATTTAATAGAGAGCACCAGAGTTCCTTAAAACGATATGATCGATTTAAATGGATTTAAATTCAACCTGTCTTGGCATAAAAGTCTCGATTGAAAGCGAACAGTAGTTTTAGACTATACAGTGTGTTGACATTTACAGTTAACTCTTCGCTTGCTATTCACGTCAATATACCTACCTGTAAATAGTGAAGACCCAGATGAGACAGCTCCTGCAGGAGCTGTCTCACCAGGGTCTGCACTATTTACAAATTGATTGTGCAACCAACGCACTCCACAGCAGTGATTGCACAGCGAAATACTTGTACACAGTGAAGATATATGTAATTATACAACATGGCATGGGTAAAGAAGGAGAAATGTATTTTAAAATTCAGCAAGCGAAGGGTTAACCGAGTGTTAACCAATTCCCTCCTGGACTATTTTTAGACCCAACCTCTTTGAATTAATCTACCGAAAAGGGGCATTAACTATAGAAAAGGAGAATTTTAGAATTTTGTAGTTTTGAAACCATTGTGATAAATAGAGCATTTGCTCCCAAGGAGCAAGTGCTCTATTTAACACAATGGTTTCACAAAGTGACTTTTACACAGTCGTCAAAAATCTTCAATATGAGGGAATGTGTTAATCGAGTGTTAAATGATAAGATCCAATCTAAAATGTATTGCATGAGGCCCACGAGTATATAAAATGATTACTCGATGTATAACAAGAAGTAGTTTTTTGGTCTTTGGGCATCGCTACTTTTAACTCTTTTCCTCACATAGACCACTTTTGGCACATTTGCAAACAGAAAAGACCTATATCAGGAAGCTCCTTAGGGAGCTCTTTGATCAGAGTCTGCATATATAGATCTTGGTTCATGCTTATATAGCTTTTTAGTTGAGCCTGAGTATGTTCTCAAGCTTTTGATTGTTCAGATTTGAGCCTTCGACTCAAATCTGACCAATCAAAAACTTGAGAATAAACTCAGACTCAACTAAAACATTTTATAAGTATGGGTACAGATTCTACAGTTTCTGCCATTACCAAGCATTCTGTGTTCGTATGCCATTACCAAACAAAAGAGCTAATTTTGTCATGATTTCTTATATATATGAATATTCATTAGGTAAAGTGTTAAATAATCAGGATCGTATTCTCGAAAACAACTGAAATTGAAACAGAAACATTGTCTTACGTTAAATTCGAACATTTTAAATGTCACTTTTTGATTAACTGATAGAAAAGAAACCAACTAGAATATTTAATTCGAAGACACTTGCTAGTACGTTGTATAAACGAAGACTAATGTGGTATGAATGTTTTGTTGTTAACGTATTTATTCCCAGATTATTTAAAGGAAAGTTCGTCCGGATCCTATTTTGGAGCACATCCATTTTTATATAGAGTGGGTACAGCAAACATATTGTGAGTACAGAAAACAAATTGTGAGTTCAGCAAACAAATTGTGAGTTCAGCAAACAAATTGTGAGTTCAGCAAACAAATTGTGAGTTCAGCAAACAACATGTTAGACACTGCTTCCGTTATAATTAAATGATACTAAAAATGAGTTCATCGGAAAACCATTTATTCGAATGAGTATTTAGAGATGTGTCTTAATTATTTTATATCATTGTGTACACTAGCGATGAGTGGATCCAGTTTGTTTCACACTTAAATATGTTTTCGTTTTAAATACAATCTACCACTGTATACCCAATCACGGTTGTTGTAGATTAGTCGGAGAGGGAATACCTTTGTTTACACTGTTTGTCGTTTAGGGTGAGGATGGAAAGAATAAAAAAAGTGAAGAAAAGTTTGCTCCTGTTCTGATGCAAGTTTGAATAAAGTAGAACCTGTCTTAAGTGGTCATCAAAAAAGAGTCTGTAAGGCAGCTGGTAATTTAATGCACATCAAAAGTAATACTGAAAGCACCTATATAAGCTTTCTGCATTACTTTTTCCCTGCATCTGCTTTTTCAGACCACTTTTTACAATAAATGAATGACCGCTTAGGACAGGTTCTACTGTACTTCCGAATCGATGAAGCATTTGAGAAACACTTGTCGAATGTCAAACAGCTTGGAACGTAATGAGATATCGAGTGACTCAAGTTATTACCAGAAAACAGTAAAACCTCTCTATAACGGCCACTAAATTATATTAATTATGTGGTATTTAAAGCAGGTGGCCGCTTAAAGCAAGGTGAAAGTAAAACAGAACGCTCCTATGCCTTGCTTTAAGCAGCCACCTGTCTTTAACAACAATCGAATTAAAGTTAACATCATTAAAACAGACATAAATCAAATTTCCACATGCATGTCGCGTGTAAACATGACAATATCTCGCTTTCGACCGACCCTGATGATGATCACAGAGAAGTTCGACCATGATAGACACTGCAGAATCAGATCTATATAATTATATAAGCAATCGGAGCAGACTCTGATTAGACGGCTCCTACAGAAGCCGTATGATCTGGGTCTACTCTGTTTGCATACTCGCGAAAAGACGTTTCTATCAGGTAACGAATTAATCAATTATTGTTTTCTTCCTGTATTTAGCATACGAATGTGACTGTGCATGTTCTATCAATTACATTAACAAGGTGGAGCTTTCGTTTACACGCTTTTCAAATGTTCAAGTAGATTCATTTACTGTCCATTTTAAAATTTTCAATCGAAATGAACTACACCTATCGTGTAACAACTTAGGTGATATTATTACATGGGTTTCATTATCACCATTGCGTAAACGCCAAAGTCTTGGCGGACTATAGGGTACCATCCTCATCGAATACAGTAATGGTATTCGCCGATGTTTTAGTATCTATTTGGGGTTTTATTTAGTTAAGCTGGTAGTATTTTGCTGTACAACAAAAATATAAGCGTATCGGAGAAAATGTTATTTTATATCACCGTGGTGTTTTTAGATACAGTAAATCCTCTCTATAACGGCCAATAGATTGTGTTAGTTATATGGTTTTTAGGGCAGATGGCCGCTTAAAGCAAGGTGAAAGTAAAACAGAACGCTCCTATTGGAGCGGTCTGTTTTACTTTCACCTTGCTTTAAGCAGCCACCTGCCTTTAACACAAAATACTTGATGTAATATAGTGGCTGTTATAGAGAGGTTTTACTGTATAAGTAGATAATCTTCCAGAGTGCTAGATAAGATGTGTAATTTATGTAGATGTGTGTAGCGGTGGTGGGTTTGTTGGGATGAGTTATGGATTTTTACTGAACATACGTATATTGTTACATACACTAAAGTAAGGCCCTGTATACCTGATATTTAAATTAATATCGATACCCGTCTTTAAGACATGTGACATCTTGATGCAGGTTGAAAGTCATGCAGAAAGCTCCTTTCTGTATCAAGGAGCCATCTGCCTATAAATACATACATGTACTTTATTAAAATTCTGGTTACGAGGGATTTTACTGTACATAATTAGAGGAAAAAATGCAAATATTTTGAGTAAGCTTCGTGTCGTTTTATTTTATATCGATTTAGTACATCTTCAACAGTCATTACAATGAAGATGAGCTTCAACACTGCTTAGTTCCACACGGAGGGCACACTTCGTAATCCCACGTACAGTACTTGTTAACCTCGTCGAACACAGTGCCTGAAATGGTCAGATATGTACATTAGACATATATCTGGAGGACTACCAGGCTGAGTATCGCCGTAAAACTTCCCTGTAAACATTTCCTTGTTGAATATTCAAGTATTAGATAACAAAATTATCAATAATTATTAGCTGAATTTTGTATATTGGCATACGAACACAGGCTGTTTTGGTATTGATAGAAACTATAGAATCATATCTATAATATCTTTGTAAGCAAACTAATACATGTAACCACCCTCCAATGCTGAGTACTAAGTTTGACATTCACTAATATTCGGTATGATCCGACAGATGATCGAACACGCGACCTCTCATACCGAATGCCGACTGAACTGTCGGGATCGTACCTGACACTGTTTCTTGATGTCACGATACTTGTTACTATTTCACTTTAATCCTCACCATGCTGTGAGAGTATGACGTTTTCAATACCTATCGTTTTTACTTATTCGTCTAACCCTTTCGGCGCCACATTTCTAATTGTCGTCTGCAAACCACCTTTGTTAAATATTTTGGTAAAGCAAGGAAATGAGATAAATAAATGAAAATTTCCAAAGAATAAAGCACAGATATAGAAATAGAGTTTGAGAAAAAATGTGAAAAGGCGACGTCTAATCTGGGACAGCACTATTTTTGTCGTGGAGCATTTTTGCGACATTGGCGGTAAAAAGTTTAAGCTTTGGAGCAACTACTGATCGTGGGTCAAAACAGCTTGGATCCTTATAAGACGCCTAGGTAATCGGAGTTTCATGGGATAGCTTACAAATATCACCATCAAATAGCAAGTCATCCAATGTATTAACTCTTAAATCTTTTACCATCAGATAGCAAGACATCCAATGTATTAACTCTTAAAACTATTACTTCCGGTCATGTGATAATGGCGGTATTTTAAACATGAGCTCATGATAAAATGGGAAATAAATATATCTTGTGAGGATTATATGGGTGTGATATTGGTTTTATGTGCAATTGTTGGATAAATATGTAAGCTGGACATGGGAAGGAGACGTAAAAGGTCTTCTAGAGGAAGTAGTGGCAATGAAAGTGACGATGCTTTGTGTGCGCGCAAATCTGTGAAACTCGGAGGCCCGTCCAGACCTAGTACACCCAATGTAAGTGAACTATCCAATATAAGTGATATTCTCAATCAAACAAACTCTATATTGTATGAAAGTGACACTGTGAGTACATTTGATTTGAAGATTGATCAAGAGGGTGGAAAAAAGATACACGAGTCCACTGGAAACCCCGGAAACGCTAGTACTATATCCAAAACAAATATTCCAGATCCCGAGTCAAACCCTAGCAATCTAACAATGGATCCGAAACACAATGGTGGTTCAGTTCAAGATGGATCTACATCTGGAAAGCTTGACTCTATTCTTATGGCTATTGGGGTAATTCAGAAAAATCAGGAACAAATGAAACGCATGTTTGAATCTAAACTGGATCGTTTGCGTACTGATCTTATGGAGAACATAGACGTTAAAGTGAAGACCCTCCGTGACGAGTTCTCATTGGAGTTGGCACAAGAGGGTAATCGTATTACCGAGATCATGTCAGCGATGCAAAACATGCAGACAAGAATGGATTCGCTTGAGCGACAGAGTGACACTACAAACGAGAATGCAGACAATCGAAATAACGGTACGCATAATTTAGGAAATAGTGGTCAACGTCATAATAGCCGGGGAAACCTCGATGACCCGGATGTTACAATTACCGCTAGCGGAATTCCGGAAACTGAAGGCGAAGATGTACGACAAAAAGCCGAAAACATTTTGCACGCTTTAGGCAACGACGTATCGTCGAATGTTCTTGTTACTGGTGCAAAACGCCTTCCGACAAGATACGAAAATCGCCCAGGTCTTTTGAAAATAAGTTTTCAAAATGTTGAAGAAAAAATACTGGTGTTGAGAAATAAAATGAAATTGAAAGACAGCGGGGATTACAAAAATACGTTTCTGAAAAGTAGCAAATCGCATATAGAAAGACTCATTGAACTGAACGCCCGGGCGATACTGAGTGAATTACCCGCTGCGCGCAGTCTCAGAGTAGACGCCAATGGCCGAATTAGGAAGCGCATACAACAGCAGGAGCACAGTGGGTAGGACACAACCCGACCTATCGGGTCATTAAAGCTCGCTCATTTGAATGTTTGCGGATGGACGCGTGAAAACAGTGATTTACGAACTCAAATTGTAAACTCTATAGATGCAGATATATTCTCTATTTGTGAAACACATCTAATAAATAACGAGTCTATTACTATCGATAATTACACGTGGTTTGGGCACAATCGTCAAAACATACATAGAAATGCCCCTAAAGGATCGGGTGGTGTTGGCTTGTTAGTTAAAAACTCCATTTGTCAAGACTATGAAGTGATCATTATTGACAAAACGTTCGAGGGGATTCTTGCGGTAAAATTTATTAATAAAGATTCCGACTTTAACTTCTTAATATTTACATGCTACTTACCTCCTGAAAACTCTGTCAGAGGTAGAAATGCTCAAAGCTTTTATTCGCACATAATGACTCAAATTTACATGAATGGAGATTGTGATAGTATCCTGATCGCGGGCGACTTGAATTCGCGAATAGGTGCTTTAAGCGACTTGGTGGACGATATCGATGAGCTCTCCACGAGAAACCCCATTGACTCAAGTGTAAACTCTCATGGTCATGATTTTTTGGAATTTTTAAATGACTCAAAATTTTGCGTTTTGAATGGGAGATTTAACGCGAATGATGATAATTTTACTTCAGTGTCCGGTAGAGGTAGATCAGTGGTTGACTATATATGTGTGCCGCATGACGTATTTCATAGCTGTAAATACTTTAAAGTGCTACATGTAACTATACAGTCTATTGTGGATAGCCATAATTTGCACGGGTATATTGGTGAAAGGTCTCGCCTACCCGATCACTCGGTACTTCTCGCGGAGTTTACGGTTTCTTATTGTGAGCAAATAAGTGACTCGACCACGCAAGCTCAACAGATCAATCGTAATCGCTACAAACTGAACAAAATACCTGACAATTTCATGGACAGAGAAACTGCAAGACAAGCAATTCTTCAGATAATCTCTAGGATTGAGGTATGTAGGGAAACTCAGGATGAGGTAGATAGCATATATGACAATTTGTGTAACACTATACTCTCTGAAATGCAAGAAAGTGTCCCAAAATTTAATAATTCATCGAAATCGCGCAGGAAATTCAGGCATAAAAAGCCATACTGGAATGATAATTTGTCTGCATTATGGAAAGACATGCGCGAAAAAGAGCGTTTATTCCTGAAATCCAACGGCAACAGGCGCGCGCGAAACTCATTGCGACAGGAATACATAAATGCAAGGAACAGTTTCGACAAAACTCTGAAACGTACCGAGCGATCATACAGGCAAACAAAAGCTATAGAAATAGAAGAGATCTCGACCAAAAACCCGAATGATTTTTGGGATAAAATCCGTCGACTAGGGCCTAGAAAAGACACTTCAATACCAATACAAGTGATTAATGAAAATGGGGGAACGGAATGCGGGGAAAGCCTCGTTTTTGAAAGATGGAAACGAGATTTTAGCAACCTGTATAACGTAAGTGACGTGGATAATTTTGACCAAACTTTTTACGAGCAAGCTAAAATGCATAAATATCTGCTGGAGCATGATATTATAGACCCATTGTATACCCCGAATGTTACTCTCAACAAAAATATAAGTATTGAAGAGATCGCAGAGATAGTAATGGGCTCAAATTCTCGTAGTGCTTCCGGATATGACAACATACCATACGCAGCTTTGAAATTTCCCGGAGTAATAGCGGTATTACATAGATTGTTTCAAATGATTTTTGATACAAGCATAATACCGACAGAATGGCGTAAAGCAGTTATATGCCCTATATTGAAAGACCCAATGTCTGACAAACGTATACCCATGAACTATAGAGGTATTAGCCTACTCTCTTGTGTAAGCAAGTTGTACAGTGCATTTCTTAACAAAAGAATTGTTAAATATCTAAGCGATAATGACATTCTAGCTGACGAACAGAATGGGTTTCGTGCGAATCGCTCGTGCGAAGATCACGTGTATACTCTCGATAGCATTGTCAGAAACAATAGATCGGTATTTACTGCATTTATTGATCTAAGAAAATGCTTCGATTTCATAGACAGAGATATGATGTTATACAAGCTTTTGCTTAATAAAATTGACGGTAAGGTGTATAGTTCTGTTAAGAGCATATATCAACATTCAGTGTCATGCATAAAGATAAACGATAAAATAACAGAGTGGTTCGATTGCAAGACCGGAGTCAAGCAGGGAGATAATTTATCGCCGACAATTTTTTCTGTCTTTGTAAACGACCTTGTGGCTGAAATAAATGACCTTGACCTTGGTGTTAAGGTTGGGGACAGTAAAATTTCAATGCTGTTGTACGCAGACGACATTGTGATGATTTCATTAAGTGAAGATGGGTTACAGGCAATGCTTGATAAATTAAATAATTGGTGTAAAAAATGGCGTGTACTTATCAATACCGATAAATCAAAATGTATGCACTTTAGAAAAGGTAGGAGTATACGAACAGAGTATATCTTCAAGATTGGGAATAATCAGCTCGAGATCGTTGATAGATATAAATACCTTGGGGTGATCATGAACGATAAAAGTGACTATTCTTTTAACAGTGAAACATTAGCAAAAGCAGGAAGTCGTGCCCTCGGTAGTGTCATTAGTAGGTTGAGACATTTAAAAGATTTTGGATTTAAGACATACGATAAGCTATACAACTCGTGCATCGTTCCCATATTAGACTATTGTTCAAGTGTCTGGGGTTATAAAACCTACAAACCGATCGACAATGTCCAAAATAGGGCAGCGCGTTTCTTTCTCGGAGTACATAGATTCACTCCAAACTTGGCAATTACAGGTGAAGTTGGATGGCTGCCAAGTACTTATCGTCGCTGGGTTAACATGGTGCGATATTGGAATAGACTTGTCCTCTTACCCGATGAACGTCTCACAAAGAAAGTTTTCAATGCAGATTACATCATGTGCTCCAACTGGTGTAGTGATATCAAATCAGTATTTGTACAGTTAAACATGGAAAACCTTTTTTATTCAAAGGCTGTTGTTGATATAGGACTTGTAAAAGCAAGAGTACACGCATATTATAGTCAAATATGGGGAAGTAATGTATTAAATGTTCGGAAATTACGGACATATGTGTCTTTTAAGAACACTTTCGAAACAGAATCTTACCTAAATCTAAATTTGAAACGATGTGAACGCTCTTTCCTAGCTCAGTTCCGTTGTGGTGTTCTCCCTTTAAGAATTGAAACTGGACGATATGTTGCTGAGTCGCCAGATCAAAGACTGTGTAATTTATGCGATTTACGGTGCGTTGAAGACGAGTACCACTTTTTATTGCACTGTCCGCTATATAATGACTTTAGACGGGATATAACTCATGATATACCTAATCACATAGACAGTAATACTGAAAAACTCATTTTCTTACTACAAAAGCGGCAGAGGAAAATTGCCAAGTATATTATGAAGAGTTTTAACAGACGCCGAAGCGTCTTATTTAACCTTTAGCACGCTGAAATAAATGTGTCGGGGTGTTTGTAAACAGTTTGGACCCAGATTAGATGTCGAAACACTCGGCATCTCATCTGGTATCAAACTGCCTGACACTGTTAGTATGTTTTAGGGAAATGTTTTTAGAAATTTAAGTGGAGGGGAAAAGAGTAGCTAGACAACGTTCTAAAGGTTGAATAAACACGCTAAGGGAATTGAAGTTATCTATTTTCCATATTCAAGATATTCTAATCATGGTAATCATGAAAAAACAACCTCTACCAGCCGCCATAATGACATTAATTCATGATAGACTGGACTTAATATACATGCCATTTGTATATATATATATATATATGTATTATGTATAGATATATATATTAGTACTTATATTTCAGGTGACTTATAGGCCCAGTGGGCCGGGTGTCTTACATATATTTTTGAAAATATGTTATTCTTGTACATGTACACATGTCACTATAATAAAATATTTACTTACTTACTTACTTATTACCATCAAATAGCAAGTAAGCCAATGTACTAACCTTTAAAACTATTACCATCAGATAGCAGGTCAGCCAATGTATTAACTCTTAAATCTATTACCATCAGATAGCAAGTCAGCCAATGTACTAACCCTTAAAAATATTACCATCAGATAGCAAGTCAGCCAATGTATTAACTCTTACAAATATTACTGATCTGGTTTTGCTGTTTCTGTCATGGACAAAATTTGTTCTGTTCGTATAATATTATGAAAAATAACCTGATTAATATTCATGAAATCAAAGTCACATGTACAACTATGAAAATAGTATATGTCTTATTTCAGTGTTACATATTTAACCCATTCCCACATAGGCTATTTTGTGACCCAAACTCTTTGGATAAATTTACTAAAATGGAGCATTTACTAGGAAAAAGGAATATTTTAGAATTGTTTAGTTTTGAAACCATTATGATAAAACGAAGACTTGCTCCTATGAAGCAAATACTCTATTCACCACAATGGTTTCAAAACGTTATTTTTATATATACACTGTACATATAATGTTTCACTTGAGTTTTGGTGACATAAGTAGGCGGACACAATGTACCGGTAGTCACGGTGTGCGTCTGTTTCCCTTGAATTGCGGACATAAAATGTACAGAAAAGGATGATTTTGTTTTTATCTATAATTCTTAAATTAATTCAATTTTTGATAGCTTTATTGATATCTCTATCTTAAATTTCATTTGTTTTAAATATTCTATACGCATTATATATATTCAATTCTGTACATGCAATTTAATCATGTGAAGCGCTCTTGAACGCACGCATCCGTGTGAAAAGAGCGCTATATAAATGTGGTATAATAATAATAATAAATAAATACAGCGGCGTCAAAAGGTGTCAATATGAGGGAAGGGCTAATTATAATTTATCAAGCCTTTACCCAATAAATATTAATGTAAGAAATAATGACATTATGAATGTTTATTGGCTGAATTTCTATAATGAACAACGAATGTTTTGGCCATGGCAGAAATGATAGAATCAGATTTATATAATGTCATAAGCAAACACAGCAGACCCTGATCTACAGGAGTCGCTTGGTCCGGGTCTGTTTGCATTGTCGTCAAAGGGCAGGGCGTTTGTAGAAGCCCATGTGCGTTTTGGAATAGTGCACAAAGTCGAAGTTCTCCATTTTCATGCATTTATTGATTGTCAGTCATAGAATAATTTTTATCACTTAAGTAAATTGCAAATCCTTATCGACTTACTTTATTATGCTGATGAAATCTTAACAAAACAATTGTGATTTTTGTTTATTCTATAAACTCATTAAAGACTTCATTTAAGTTATGCCGATTGATAGTTGTTTTTCACAAATTACACCAACAAAAACAAAATGTACCCGCGTGAAACTGTTTTTCTCGCCAAACGATAGTAGACCAAACAGCAATTAATCATACATATTAGGTAATAATAACGCCACAACAAAGTATGATTGGTATGATAATCACAGAGCGTAATGTAATTTGCCTTATGCGATTCTAGTATGGCTGGCCATTATTGGAATTCCTAAAATGCACAGGACAGTTCTGAAATTGTCCATATCCCAATAATGCGCAAAACATATCTTACACTAGTCCGTAAGCAAACACATGGTTCATACAGGAGCCGGTGGATGGGGTCTAATAAGAAAATCTGATATGGACGATAATCTAAGACGAACTATTTGGCGATAAAGGGATAAAGCTCAAAAGTTCTCATGTACTTACCTCCAGGGCAATGTTGATGCCCATAATAGGTTTTGTTGTGACAGGTGTAATAACTCGCACAGCCCGTCTCAGAGTCTGGGTAGCTACCGTCGGCCTTATTGGAGCAATCACGGACAAGACCACAGGGTAATCCTACCAGACTCTCACTTTGGGAAAGAGAAAATAAATGTAACGACATTGGAAAATGTATATCCGGGACTGTAGATATGAATGCAGAGGTTCAAATAAGATGCGTAAATTAAAACATTTTGAAAAACAACTTCTTTATTTCTCCACCAAACCCTATGTCGTGACCACTCTTTAGAATCGTCTCGAAGAGTGGTCGCAACACAGCGTTTGATGGAGAAATGACGATATTTGTATTTGAGTACGCCCATTTATCTTTTGCTCTGTAAATATATAATATATAAAATGACATTTCTCCGCCAAATCCATTTTTGCTGCCAATCATTAAAGGCACACTGGAAAGCCGATTCCTATGAACGGTAGCAATATCAGAAAAATAAGAGAGTTTGATAAATCAGAATGTATTTTATCTACAGTCTTGATCCTACAAAGAAAGTAATATGCAGTAAATATTCTCTTAAGCAACAACTCAACAGAAGTCTAAATATGGGCATAAGCGGCTTGTTGTTGCTTAACCATTTCGGCACCAACTTTCTAATTGTCGTCAGCAATCCAACAAATCATTCGGTACAATAACGAAATGAGATAAATTGTTTTGCAAATTTCAAAGGAATAAAGCACAGATAACGAAATAAAGAATGAGACAAGAAGTGAAGTCCATGATTAGACGCTGCCTGAGACTGCACTATTGTCGTGGTGCATTTATGCGACATTAGCGGTGAAAGGCTTTATTTGCTACGGGTTTTAAAATGCCTAAAATTGCGTAAATCATTTGTTTGTATGCAGAAAAGAAGTATAACCAAACGAATAAACGATGCTAAACACATCAATTCCATGTGTTTTATATCGAAGACCATATTTTAATCGACAATGTATTAGTATTTATTTGGGTTGTGTTTTAGTTTCGTAACTGTTCGAATAGGCCGATAATATTTTGCCGTACAGCAAAAATATAAATATCGACGAAAGTGTCTTGTTTGTATCACAGGGTCATTTTTCCATATAAAATTCAAATTGACTATTTTCATAATAGTGATTGAACATAACAAATGTTGTCATTGATCCATTATATTAGAACTAGTATAAATAATGGGTATGTACAGTTAACCCTTTACCTCATGAATATTTAAACACTAACTAATTATATCAAACTTATTTATCAGATGTTTTCGATAATGGCTTATGAACAGAAAAGTGTTTGGCCATGGCGAACTGTAAAATCAGATCTGTATAATTCCATAAGCAAACAGATCAGACCACGTGCCTTTAACACAAAATACATGATGTAATTTAGTGGCCGTTATGGAGAGGTTTCACATTAATTCCATAAGCAAACAGAACAGACCCCATTAGAGCTGTCCGATCTTAGTCTTATCTGTTTGTGCAAAGACGTTAAAGGGTGTCACCATGGAGTAGAGGGTTAAATTCGGAGGTTAATACATAATGTATCACTAATTACTTAAAAGAAAAGAGAAGAGGAATACGAAAGAGAAGAGAGTGAAAGAAAAATATGAAGACACAACATTATCAGGTGTTGGAACAGAAAAACAGAGAATAAAAAAGGAAACGGACGGACAAAGAGAGGAAAAGAGACAAACTCCCTTACTTCTTGCAGTTGACAGTCTCATCAACGACATAGTATTGTTCACAGTGCACAATAGTAGCCTGGCCGTTGGAGCAGACAGTGTAGGACTTACAGCTGATATCATATTTTCCATTAGGTTTCCCCGCACACTCTACAGCTGCAGCTGGAGAATAAAGTCAAAACGGTCATATGGAATCCCCGAGTCCAATCGTTAAGCATCCATTGGCTATAGGTGGTCAAATACGGACTTGTACGCTTTCGCTATCAAACATTGTCGTCTGTAAAATTTGTCGTCAGCAACAATTTTCGTTTGTTTAATTTTTTGTTCAAAACATTACCTTAATAACAAACAGTTTGGATTAAACAATCAACCATCCAAAAAATAAACAATAAATTCTACGGACTTTACTAAAGTAAAATCCCGCTAATGCGACCACCTAAAAGAGGTATAATTCTGGGTGCTAGATGCAGGTGGTACATGTAGCTTAATGCAGGACAAAAGTGATGCAGAAAGCTCCTAGAGGAGCTTTCTGCATTACTTTTGTCCTGCAGTAAGCAACCACCTGCCTATAAAGACACCAATATTTATTCATTAAGTGGTCGCATTAGCGGGGTTTTACTGTACATGTATTTCTCTGTCATGAGCAAAAAATATAATCAGATTTAACTGTTTTCACAACACAAACGGTAGAAACTTTTGAAAACTAAAAATCGATGCAAGCGACATAATTTGCTGACGGCATTAATTATTGATACTTGGTAACAGAAGAAGTAACTAACCTGCAGCTAGTAACATTGCAAATATGGTAACGCGCAGTAACATGTTTGCTGAGTTCTGGACACAACTCTGAAACAATGATGTCTGAACTGTGTGAACTACTCCGTTTATAGAAGTACTGCATTTTCTAAATGCACGCGCATGATCTTATATAGTGTTCCTTATCTCGTTTCAAGTTTCTTGTCATGACATTCACCACTGTCAGCTTTGCAATTTATTGTACTTGATCAGGTGCATTATTTCCCACTGTTTTTCAGTTGTATTTTATCGTTATCTTTCGATACAATTTACGAGAGAGGGTGTATAAACAAATAAATTCTTATTGTTGTTCTTATTTCTTAACCCATTCCCTGATATTGACGACTTTTGACGACTCTGTAAAAGTCACTTAGTGAAATCATTGTGATAAATAGAGCATTTGCTCCTATAGGAGCAAATGCTCTATTTATCACAATGGTTTCAAAATACAAAATTCTAAAGTTTTCCTTTTCTCTAGTTAATGCTCCTTTTCGGTAGATTTATTGAAAGAGGTTGTATCTAAAAATAGCATATTAGGTAATAGGTTAAAGGCAGGTGGTCGGTTAATGCAGGACCAAGGTCATTACCTTGAAACAGGCTGATGTTATTTTGTCGTACAACACAAAACTATAATCCGCGAGGAATATGGGTTATCTTGTATCACACAGGTAGTTTTCGAAATAATCTGATAAGAATAAATAAATATGTAACCAATATAAAAATAAATACATAACCAACACCATGTTCAAAATATGAGTTTATTGTGGAGATTATTACTTTAGCCCTTTCCCTCATATAAACGTGTTTTCACGCATTTGCAAACACAATAGACCCAGATCAGACGGCTCATATAGGAGCCGTCGGATCAGGCTCTGCTCTGTTTGCTAATGAAGTTTGAAAGATCTGTGTGTTTACTCTCTAGAATGAATACAATGTTCCACCTCCAATATTTCATTATACTAGTTTGTTCATAGATATGCAGTAGGTATTGAAACTCAGAATAAACATCGAACAGAGAAAGGGTACCTGCAAACAGATAGGAGCCGCCTGATCAGGGTATGCTCTGTTTGCTTATGGTGGTGTAATAAAGATCTGATTCTACAGCTTCTGTCTGAGGAAAAATGTCCTGTGTTCATATACCAATATAAAAAGATAATCTTATTATTATTCATGACTTCATTATTTCTTACAACAGGGAAAGGGTTAACAATCACCTGCTTTTATCTCCTTCACTGCCAAATGTTGTCGTCTGCAAATATTGACGTCTGCGTATATTCTCACTTTTAATTTTTAATTCTCACTTTTAAGTTTTCTTCACTTTTGTTTAAAAAAACATAGTCACAGTAACAAACAGTTTGGATCCTTCAATCTTCAAGAAACGATTCTAAAGAGTGGTCACAGTGTTTGGTTTGGTAGAGAAATAGCAAGAGATCCTTAACCCATTACTCTATAGATACTCACTTTAACATCTTTTGCAAACAGAGTAGACCCAGAGCAGATGGCTTTTGTAGGAGCCATGTGATCAGGGTCTGCTCTGTGTGTCCATGGAATAATATAAATCTGATTTTACAGTTTTGATTAAACATTCTTGTGTTCATATTATTTTATGATGTCATTATTTTTTACGCACTGGTAAATATTAACTCATTCCCTCAAAGGCTATTTTAGATCCAACCTCTTCGGAATAAATATACCGAAAAGGAGCATTAACTAGAGAAAATGAAAATTTTAGAATTTTGTAGTTCTGAAACCATTGTGATAAATAGAGCATTTGCTCCTTAGGAGCAAATGCTCTATTTATCACAATGGTTTCAAATGGTGACTTTTACAGAGGCGTAGAAAGGTGTATCTTGAAGATGTTTTAATTTACGCATCTTATCTTGATCTCTGTTATACTTAGTTTGCGTATCATCTGGGTCCAAACTCTTTGCATAGGTAATCACAGATTCGCCTTTGCCATTAACCCTTTCGACGCCAACTTTCTCATTGTCGTCTGCAAACCACTTCTGTTAAATTTATGGTAACATAAGAACATGAATTAAATAAATGCAAATTTCAAAGGAATAAAGCACAGATAAAGAAATAGAGTTTGAGACAAAAAAGTGCAGTCCTTGATCATACGCCGCCTTGAAAAGGCGGCGTCTGATCTGGGACTGCACTATTTTTCGTGGTGAATTTTTGCGACATTGGCGGTGAAAGGGTTAAGTAGTCGCTATATATAGGTTCTACACACTAATTCTAGTGTTACACAGCTACTTGAATTAGGCGAAACCAGTGTACATGGCATTCACAGACAGCGTGGTTATAGACCAGAGTATTATTCTTGAAGGATCGGTGTTTGTTCTGTTTGTCATTTAAAATGCAGAGTAAACCATTTCAAACTAAACCTCTCTTTTTATTCCCTGATTCTTTATTTATTGTACTAAGAGGGTCCACATTGAGATTACAACTCACACCCAGTCACAATATCATGGATCGAGTCTGAACAGTCCATTTGCTTGCATCTGTTTCGAAG
>OY755238.1:17510456-17877154 GCA_963576725.1 Azorinus chamasolen
TAAAAGCTTGAGAACAAACTCAGACTCAACTAAAAAGCTTTATCAGCATGGACCCTGGCCCCAGAAGTTTCATAACTTTGGACCCAGTTTTGCAGAGCAAAGTAAGGGTCAATTGTCATTATAACTGATAACTGGAGCACTGTACAATAGAACTTTTCAAAAAGCGGACATAAATACGAGAGGTCTTATTATGGGTATGTTAGGCATGTGGTAGCTTAATGCAGGTCAAAAGTAATGTAGAAAGCTCCTAATGGGATTTTCCGCATTACTTTTGCCCTGCATTAAACAACCACTCTCTTAAGACATGTTCTTTTGAATGTACCGTCCTTTGCCTCTCTTCAATTATTTACATTTCTTGTTTATATATATCCGTTTTGCTGATAATTGCAATGTAAGAACTAATGATTTCGTGACTATTAGCTGAATTTGTAAAGTGGCGTTATAAACAAGGATATACGGTTTTACCCTTGCAGAAACTGTAGAATAGCATCTGTATAATTTCATAACCAACATAGCAGATCTTGTTCGGGCGACCTATAGGAGCGGTTTAATCTGCGTCTACTCTGTTTTCAAATGCTTTAAAATACAAATTTAAGTTTATGTAAAGATTTCCTGTGGTGGAATAGTCCAACTCTAATTGAGAATCCCTAAGCACGCTTGCTGTAGTTAACATGAAGTTTGCAACAAGTGGCATATAGAGTATTGATATCACAAATTATTCATGTCAATCTTGTCGTAATTATGCAAAGATTTGTAACATTTTACCCTATCTGATGTTCCCCTTCTGTTACGTATGGAAGACAGACCTTAGATATGTATACGTATACATGTTTATAGACTATCTCTCTTTATCTGTTCTCTCCTTCCCTCCCTCTATCTCTCTTTCTCTCTCTGTCTGTCGATCTCTCCTTGTCTGCCTGTCTGTGTCTCTCTTTCTCTGTCTATCAGTATGTCTGTCTAATTCTCTGCCTCATGGTGTCTCTGTGTATATCTCTGTCTATCTGTTTCTCTCTCTTGCTCTCTGTCTCGCTCTAATATTCTGATAGTTCGATCTGGGTCCATGCTTATAAAACTTTTAGTTGAGTCTGAGTACGTTCTCAAGCTTTTGATTGGTCAGATTTGAGCCTCTGGCTCAAATCTGACCAATCAAAAGCTTGAGAACTCAAATCTGACCAATCAAAAGCTTGAGAACGAAACTCATACTCAACTAAAAGCTTTATAAGCATGGACCCTTATTTCTTAACGTTAGGGCTACCTTTGCAGAATTTATCAAACTCTCTTTATATAGAAGTACAGCAGAACCTGTCTAAAGCTGGATAGCCCATTTGCATTAAGCGATCGCATATTTTAGTGACCCAGAAAAAGATCTAATATTTGGTGGTCGCTGTAGACAGGGTTTACAGTAACTCCTTTTATCCTGTCACCAACCGCTAAAACGATCGTGAAACTGGTGGCTGGATATGTTTGTATCCTACCACTACCTTATATGGAGTGAAGTTCCCTTTGTCTGGATACTATAGGCAATGAAGCTCGGTACCAGAGTTTGATAATCAGCCACTTCCTTATATGGGTGCGTAGGAATATGGAACTATTGACCCATTTTATTTTGACATCAAATGATAAATGACGTCATCATTTTGTCTCGCCGTTGTTTACACAATACACCGTACAGATTAATATATTAGTGCTGAAACGGTTACTGGAAATCTGTAACCGATTTATCGGGATTATTAATCGCGATTAACCGGTTAATCGGAGCTCTGTCACACAATCAACCTCGGTACACAGTCTATCTTTGTAGGAAAATGCGACTGCATATGATGAAAGAGAAATGAGCATGACCGTTGTTATTATTTATATACTTATGCTAATAATAATTACATGGGTGGTATTATTGATATATTTCTGCGCACGAGAAATATCACAGATGTTCAAACTCCAAACACATGTATATCTACCATTGTTTTACATATATCAGCTGAGAATAAATACAGTAAAGTTGCCATGGCTGCAGAGACCTTCCCAAAACAATATATTGGGGGAAGCCCTCAAGCTTGTGTTATGCTTTAACCGAGCATGACTTAAAACTTTAGAAAAGAAATTGAATAATGATGACATATTTTATCATTATAACGTCTTATCATAATGAAGTTAAGCTAATATTTTCATCACAATTCTTTCGAAATATTTCAGATCAACGAAATTCCATCGGTTTGACGTGCTAAACAGAACAATCAATAAATAAAATAGTTTTGAAACAAAAACAGATACTTCAAGAGTTTTAATGAACATGATAACGAATTTAAAAGTATTTTTATGATCGTTGTAATAACCTTTAGCATTCTACTGACGGACTCGGGGAAGAAATCAACTCGGTTAACCGGTTACGGATTTTGTAATCAGCAGGTGACACAAAAAAATGGACTATTCCAATATATAATAAACATGGAAGAATCCACTGGGAGCAAATGGGTTAATATCAACTCATATTTCATATTCGATTAGCCGTTTCTCCATTTGTCCTTGTGAATTGTTATTATATTTATGATGATGGCGCCTGCTCACTGAAGGACATGTGCTTATTCGAAATTAACAGAAACTAAACTGTGTTGGGAGAGTCTGGCGAGGATACCTTTATTTACACTGTTTGTTAAGCTAGGGCGACTTTGAGATAAGCGTGAGGCTAGGACTTGGTTTTGCCACTGACCGTTCCAATGCGATACTCTCTTTATCACCCTTGCTTTTTTGTTTCTTTGTACTTGTGCGTCTGTTTTCAGTTCGTGTGTTTGTGTGCGTTCGTGTTTGGTGGTGGTCGTGTTTTGTGTGTGTGTGTCTTTTCCTCCTTGACAAACTCTGAAACAGACACCGTACTTGACAAGGAGTTAACGGCAAGACACTATGCATATCTTCGTGATCCGGCCTGTTAACGGCAAGACACTATGCATACTTCGTGATTCGGCCTGTTTGACACTCTCGTCTTGATTTTTGAATCAATTGAAAGAAAACATATTCATATAAGAAGTGATACAATAAAATCTCTCTTAACCAGAACTATAGTAGAGAAGAATGTAGATATTCTTAGGCAGGAGGCTGTTTAATGTAGGGTGAAAGTCAAGCAGAAGCTTTCTGAATGACTTTCATCCTTCATTAAGCTGCCACCTGTCTCTAAGACCGATATTTATACCAAATTTAACGTCTGGTTTAAAGGACACGTTAAGTTTATTATAAGTATTAGTCTGTTGACAGGTGACTGCTTAACCCTTTCCCTCATATAAACGTGTTTTCACGCATTTGCAAACAGAGTAGACCCAGATCAGACGGCTCCTAGAGGAGCCGTCTGATAAGGGTCTACTCTGTTTGCTTATAGAATTTGATAGATCTGTTTCTTTGCGTTCTAAAAGGTCTGCAATGGTCAACCTTGCATATTTCTTTGTAACTATTTTGTTAATGAATATTCATTAGGTATCAAAATTTGAAATAAACATAGAACCGGGAAAGGCTTAATGCCGAGTGGAAGTCATGCTGCATTAAGCAGTCACCAGCTTAAAAGTATCTAAAACAGACACTTTTTGAAATCATTGTGATAAATAGAGCATTTGTTCCTAGAGGAGGTTTCTGCATGACTTTCACCCAGCATTAAGCAGCCACCTGCCTACAAACCTACAAAGACATAAATTGTTCATTACTAAAATTTCATAGTATTGAATTTTAATGTAATTACAGTAGCAAACAGAGAAGACGCTGACCAGACAGATCGACCTGGGTCTACTCTGTTTGCAAAGATGTTAAAAATAAGCGTATTTATGGTATTTATCGAGTAACGGTAATGAAAACTTACAGTACACAGGAGTCAATATATAACACATCAGCCAGGTACTTGTTCACATGTTTATTGCTATATAAATATTTCAGACAACAAACAGATAATAAATTACATCATCCATTTCATTTGTACCTACATTGAACCTTCTGTAAATACATAAATATGCATCTCTATTGACCCATTCCCTCATATTGACGCCTCTATTAACCCATTCCCACTTAGGCTATTTTTAGACCTAACCCCTTTGATTAAATCTACCAAAAAGGAGCATTAACTAGAGAAATGGAATTTCTCAGAATTGTGTAGTTTTGAAACCATTGTGATAAATAGAGCATTTGCTCCTGTGGAGCAAATGCTCTATTTATCACAATGGTTTCACAAAGTGTCTTTTACAGAAGCGTCAAAAGGCGTCAATATGCGGGAATGGGTTAGTCACTTTTTTTAACACTTTTGTGATAAATAGAGCATTTGCTCCATAGGAGAAAATGCTCTATTTATCACAATGGTTTCCTTCACTCAATCACATCAATCACTCATATTTCAAGTTGATGATCTTCAACATCTACACCATAAATATGCCTTTTAATGCTTTTGCAAACAGAGTAGATCCAGATCAGACAGCTTCTTAACTCATTTTAAAGAGCTTTCTACATTTAACCCTTCACTCCATGAATATTCATGAAAGAAATGATGACATCATGAATATTAATTAGATATTTTTTCCTAAAACAGAAACTGTTGAATCATATCTATATTAATCCATAAGTAAACAGAGTAGACCCTGATCAGACGATTCTTAAAGGAGCTGTCTAATCTGGTTCTACTTTGCTTGCAAAGGCTTAGGAAGGTGTATTTATGGAGTAAAGGGGGCTTTCTACTATACTTTTGTTCTGACTTAGGCAGCTTTTTGGTTTTTACTGTTTGTACCCTAGCAACCTATGCCAACAGTTTAGATCTAGACTTAAAAGCTCAGTGTTTCATCAGGGTCAAAGCTGTTTCTGATGAGAAACATGAAAATATAACGAAATTGTAGAACAGGACACAAATGACACAATTTGTGTACAAAGATCTAAAGACACCAAAGTTTATCTATTAACTAATTCTCTCCTACTGACGCCTTATTGCACCTCTGTGAAACTCAATTTTGAAACCATTGTGATAAATAGAGCATTTGCTCCTATGGAGCAAATGCTCTATTTATCACAATGGTTTCTAAACTACCCAATTCTAAAAGTCTCCTTTTCTATAGTTAATGCTCCTTTTTGGTAGATTAATTCAAAGAGGTTGGGTCTAGAAATAGTGTAGGAGGGAATGCGTTAAATGGTTGCCATAGAGAAGTTCTACTGTATATATATTAATAAAACACTTTCATTTGAATATCACATAAAATAATATCACACTAGTGTGCCTCTATGGGACGCTGATGCCACAACCTATGCTCTGACAGTTAGAACTTGGCCTTAACTTCTAGTCAAGAACACTACATGCTGCTGCCAGCGCTTTTCTGTTCAATTGTAGTCCTTGTTATGCTGAACAAGTGCGAGATGCTTCATAAAATTTGCATGAATAGTAAAAAGAAGTAAAAGTCAATGTTAAAGCTTCTTAACCCTTTCGCTGCCAAACTCTGTCGTCTGCTAACTTTGTCGTCTGCTATAAATTTTAATTTTTTTTATTTTCTTCATTTTTGTTTCAAAAACATGGTAACAGTAACAAACAGTTCGGATCCTGATGAGACGTCGAATTACTCGGCGTCTCATCTGGATCCAAACTGTTTGCATGTGATATCATAGACCCATCATTGTGGCATGGAAGGGGTTAATTACAACAACAATGCAGACTATACTGATAACATCATATGAATATTTCAATCATCTAACAAAATATTTGTATGTGACTACAGTAAAACCTCTTTGAAATGGACTTTTAGTAAATAATTTAGATAGTTTTAGCAGGTAGTTGCATAATTAATGTTTATCTAAGAGAAGCTTAATGCATCACTTACATCTACAGTGCTTCCTCTCTACAACGACACCCTTTGGGATACGAAGATTGTACTTGTTGTTCAGAGAGAGTTGTTATAGGGAGGGAAAATCAAACATAATTAGCTTGTTTACAGATCCCCAGATAAGGTGTATTTCGAAAACTAAAACCGTTATGCCTCAATCAAACCCTATGTTGTGACCACTCTTTAGAATCGTCACAAAGTGACGATTCTAAAGAGTGGTAGCAACATAGTGTTTGATTGAGGCATAAAGAAAATACGATGGAAAAAGTTGTGTCTGGAGCCTTGTTGTTTCGGAAACAGTGATATGCGTTGTTGTAAGGAGGGAGTCGTTATTGAGAGGGTCGTTGTAGGGAGGGATCACTGTAAATTAAAGACTGCCACTGATATAAATTTGAAAGTCCAATTTTACAGAAACCTACAGACAAAGGCTACCCAACCCTTATATTCTTGACTAGAATTCAGTAAAAAAATTGAACAATATATATATAAAGATCATGGCTAGCTTTAACATAGATAACTCAATTCTAAATCAGTGGAATGAATAACTGAGCATTGCAGTTGTTAACCCATTCCCTCATAGGCTATTTTAGACCCAGTCTCTTTCAATAAATCTACTGAAAAGGAGAATTTACTAGAGGAAATAATTTTTCTAAGAACAGTGTAGTTTTGAAACCATTGTGGTCAAAAGGCATCAATATGAGGGAATGTCTGAACCCTTTCCCTGTTCTATGTTTATTCCAAATTTCAATACCTACTGAATATTCATGTTCAAAATAGTTATAATGAAATATGGAAGGTGGAACATTGTAGCCATTTCAGAAGCTACAGAAACAGATCTACCAAAATCCATTAGCAAACAGAGCAGACCCTGAGAAGTCAGCTCCTATAGGAACCATTTGATCTGGGACTGCTCTGTTTGCACTTGCATGGAAAGGTGTTAATATGAGGGAATGGGTTAAAGATATAATCACATTTCTACAAGGTACATGTAACTAGATACAAGATATGGCTGCCACTGGAATAAATATTTTGCACAATTTCACATTAATTACAAATTAAACTTAAAGATTTGGATATGAATGCTACTTCTTGATTTTCATCCTGGTTATTTCTTTTTCTTAGAAAGTTTAACCCTTTACCTGATCAAAACACCATTTGACACCTTAAAGGGCTGCCTCATCAAGATCTGCTCTGTTTCTAAATGATGATAAGACTATATCCACTTTCAGCATTAAAAGGGTTCTTTCAGTATTCAAAGGATTAATCATTGCTCTTATAATCAAGCGCTTCTAAATCCTATTTGATAGCATATATACACAGGAATCAACAAACCTAACAACATTTTCTTAACTTTTCCATCAAAAATATCAACATGAAACAGTCCTTAACCCTTTACCTGACAGAGATGCCTTTTGATACGTTTATATAAGGTGTAACCCCAGTAGGAGCATTCTCAAATAGGTCTCCACTGTTTGCTGTAACCTTTTACTCCATAAATATGCCTTTCTACGCCTTTGCAAACAGAGTAGACCCTTATGGAATAATATAGATATGACTCTTCAGTTTTTGCCAGTCTCTGTCTATACGTCTTCATAAAAATTAATCTAATCAATATTCATACTGTAAATATTTCTTACATGAATATTCATGGAATAAAGGGTTAATATGACATAATATAAATCTGATTCTACAGTTTCTGTCATTCTCCAATGCCCTGTTTCAAAATTTTCCATTATTTAAATTCATCTAATGAATATTCATAATCACTATTTCTTGCATGAATATTCATCAGGTAAAAGGTTAATATCATAAAATTATATAAAAACTAATTGGTCCCTAGTGTTACAATATTGATAATTTATTGCACTAATTGGTTAACCAGAATTGCTTTCTGATGATTTATACATTCTCTGATGCCTTTTATTTACAATAATGCCTTGCTATTCTGGACCCAAACGATCTGGAAACCTTCCAGACACAGTTTTTTCCAAGAACACATTTCCAATACAAATGATCTAGACACAAGAAGCGAAGTGATCTAGACTCAAGGGGATTCATCACCCCTTATCCTATGAAATGCAACTTAAATGTCATTTTGCAAACAGTTTGGTTTAAGATGAGTAGCTTAGTAACTCGGCACCTCATCAGGATCAAATCTGTTTTACACTCGGTCAATAGTTTCTCAAAAGCTTAACCCTTTCCCTCATATAAATGCCTTTTCACGCATTTGCAAACAGAGTAGACCCAGATCAGACGGCTCCTATAGGAGCCGTCTTATCTGGGTCTGCTCTGTTTGCTAGTAGGAAAGGTATGCTTTTTCGCTTTATAAAAAAATCCGTAATGTTCCACCTTCCATGTTTCCTATTGAAATTTGGAATAAACACAGAACAGGGAAAGGGGTAACAGTGTCAAGTCAACATTGTTTGAGATCAGTTTGAGAAGACATTTACAGCATCATAAGGATTAATCCAGACATTTCTGTTGGAATTACATATAATGAATGAGACACCTTTTTAATCATACACAATTCTACACATAGTACTTCTGTTCAGTGCCATCTATGGTCAGTAGTATAACAATTCTGATATCCGTCCAAACCAGGCGCACCAGCTTCAGGAGGTTTGTATGCTGAGTGACATTGATAGGCTGGGTAGCAATCTGCCGGATACATTTAGTGTGTTGGGAACCAATACCAAACAATGACGATGAGGCAGTCTGAGAAAAGAAAGTCAAACATTCTTTATGGCAGTTAGTGTGTATAACAATATTTACCCATTCCTCCATAAATACACCTTTCTATGCCTCTATAAATGTCACTTCTTGAAACCATTGTGATAAATAGAGCATATGCTCTATTTAGCACAGTGGTTTCAAAACTAAACAATTCTAACATTTTCGTTTTCTCTAGTAAATGCTCTGTTTTTGGTAGTACATGTAGAATTATTCAAAGAGGTTGGGTCTAAAAAACAGCCTATGAGGGAATGGGTTAAAAGGCATACCGGTATTTCTTTGTATGTTATGACATAACTACCTACACATAATCTATGCAGAAAGTTTTCTGCACCACATACATACACACCTTTTTACACCTTTGCAAGCAGAGTAGATCCAGACCAGATGTACTAATGAAAAGAAAGGTGTATCACTTTAAAGCATGTCCCTATTTCAACCCTTCAACAAATTTTGTTGCCTTTGCAGAGAAAACCCTTATCAGATGACTCCTATATGAGCTGTCTAATCTGGTTCGCTCTGTTTGTTTGTGAAATACTATAATATCAGTTTCTGCCATGTTCAAAATTCCTCTGGTCATAATGCCATTAAATTGCAGGTTATTAATATTCATTAGCTGCTTGAATATTCATTATTCTTACATGAATATGCATTATTCTTAAATGAGTATTTATAAAGTAAAAGTTTAATCTAATAACATCCTGAATTAAAATTGTATCTGTATTTACAAAATATTTGCATTAACTTATTATGAAGCATGGTAATAAAAATATCATGATCATGACAACAGTTACTGGTTTTTGTTTTGCTCATATTGTTTAATGTTTGTTTATCCATCTCCCGCAGAAGAGATTCCAATGAGGTTTGAGGGAACCATCAACAAATGTCCCGATGCCTTTTCATGCTTTAACCCTTTCCCTCATATAAACGTGTTTTCACGTATTTGCAAACAGAGAAGACCCAGATCAGACGGCTCCTAGAGGAGCCGTCTGATCAAGGTCTGCTCTGTTTGCTATTAGAATTTGATAGATTTGTTTCTTTAGTTTCTAAAATGGTCATAATGTTCCACATTCCATATTTCATTTATAACTATTTTGTCCATGAATATTCAGTAGGTATTGAAATTTGGTCTAAATATAGAACAGGGAAAGGGTTAACAGAGTAGACTCTGATCAGAAGGCTGATGTAGGATCCATCTGATCTGGGTCTGCTGTGTTTGCTTATGGAATTCCATAGATCTGTGATCCTGCGTACATATGCCATGATAGAAATTCAGCTAATAACTTCATGATGTCATTATTTCTTACATAAATATGCATAAGGTAAAGTGTTAAGAAAATAATTATCTCTAAAAGATAGGGCTGCAACGATACGCCCATGTAGCGAATACGAATACGTATCACGACACAGTATAACGAATACGAATGAATATTCACGAATACTAATACAGTTACATAAACATGCTATGGCATAAGCTAATAAGAGTTACTCAAGCCAAAGCATGTCCAGACTGAGTCCATATTTACGTTTAGGAATCTTTAAGCTTATATAATGAAAATGCTACTGGACATGTGCTGATAAGCAAGGGAAAAGTATGAGTTTCAATTTTTAATTGGCAAAGTCACATAAACTAGAAACACTCAATAGAAAATTGTTCAAAAGTAAACTGGTCCAGTCCTATTGTAGTCTTTAGGCAATATGCATAAAAATAATACTAATTCAGATTCAAGCACCTTTCAAGCACCATCAAAATACAGTGAATTACACTGTATCTAATTGAATATATTAAGCCTGTTGAATCCAGCAGGACCAACAACCGGTGTCGTGATTTGTAAACATAAGAAGTCATCAAGAGTCATCTCCCTTGGTGTCACTGCAAAAAGACGTTTTGCAGCTGGAATATTTCGCTCAGATTTCAATTATTTCTGGCGAAACTATGTTGTTTTTCTTTTAATTTTGTTAATTTCCTATATGTCTAATTGTATTTGTCAATATTCGGTTCTTCGGGTAGCGAATATGATACACTCACCGCCAGAAACGATATTCGAATAATTCGAATACGTTAATGTATCATGACAACATTACTAAAAGACAATCTTGACAAATGCCTGACAATAATGAGAGGCAAATTTTAAAACTAAACAGTGTGAAGATACAGATCAGAAAACTCCTGCAGGGTCCCTCTTATCTTGGTCTACACTGCAAATGCTAGTAAATTTGCCTTGTAAATTAAATGGGATAAAATCTCTTCCTTACCTGCCAGAATTTTAGTTTTTGGTCAACATGTGAGAAGGTAGTCAGGAATTTCCCATCCGGAGACACAGACACGGCAATTACAGGTCCTGAATGAGCCTGTATCATCTGACAGCGTGAGTGCTGCTTCAAGTCATAGAAAGCAAGACTACCATTTCTAGACCCCACCCAGATTCTTTTAGTCTGTGTACAACATGTCACCATACTGAACCTGCAATGGAATCATGATTATGGTGTAAAACTGTGTGTAAAACTGATGTATGCTTAAATTTTAACCTGTTGTAATTTTTACTGACTTAACCCTTTCCTTCATATAAATGCCCCTTTTCACGCATTTGCAAACCGAGCATACCCTGATCAGACGGCTCCTACAGGGTCTGCTTAGTTTACTCAAGGAATTTGAAAGATGTTTCTTTACTTTCTAAAATGGGTACAATGTTCCACCTTCCGTATTTCATTATACATGTAACTATATTGTCCATGAATATTCAGTAGGTATTGAAATTTGGAATAAACATAGAACATGGAAAGGGTTAAATCATTAAACCCTTTACTCCAGGTAGATGACTTTCAACGTCTTTGCAAACAGAGTAGACCCAGATCAGACGGCTCCCATAGGAACTGTCTGATCAGGGTCTGCTCTGCTTATGATAAAATATAGACATGATTCTAGTTTCTACATTGGCCAAAGATTCCAGTGTCCAATATATATATTAAACTAATTAATATTCATGAAGTAAAGAGTAAATACACTTCTGACCAGGTCTCAAAAGGTTTAGCAACTTTCAAAATCATTTCTGAAAAACCTTGATTTTTAACTCTTTACAGGCTAGTGGCGAAACTGATTACCCATGCAAACACTTTGGATCCAGATAAGACGCCACATAATGCGGCGTCTCATCAGGATCCAAACTGTTTGTCACTTTGACCATATTTTTGCAAAGAAATGAGAAAAAGTTTATTTTAAGAATTGAAGCAGACGACAATTGTTGCAGACGAAAAATTACTTAGCGTGCAAAGAGTTAAACACTTTACTTCGTAGAGACACCATTAGAAACAGAGCAGACCTATATTACGACAGCTGCAATAACATAAATCTGATTTTTCAGTTTCTGCCACAACTAAAACTTCCTGTGTTCATATGCCACTATAAAATTTCATCTAATCAATATTCATGAAAACATTATTTCTTATATGTATATTCATGTGGTAAAAGGTTAAACCCTTTCTCTTATAAAGATGACTTTTTGAAACTTGCAAACTGAGTAGATCCAGATCAGACAGCTCCCCTAAGGAGCTGTGCATTCAGGGTTTGTTCTGTTTGCTTATGGAATAATATAGATCTGATTCTGAAGTTCTCTGTCATGGCCAGAAATTTCGTTTTGTAATGCTTAATTATAGAAATTCAGGCCATGAATATTAATACATCAATAAATCCTTAACCCTTTACTCCATAAATAAGCTTTTCTACGCATTTGCAAACAGAGAAGACCCAGATCAGATGGCTCCTATAGGAGTCTTTTGATCAGTTCTGCTGTGTTTGCTTATGATATAATGATTCTAGTTTCTACCATGGCCAAAAATGCATGTGTCCATGTGCTATTATAACAATTAACCCTTTCCTCCATAAATACGCATTTCTACGCCTGTGTAAAAGTCACCTGTTGAAACCATTGTGTGTCCTATAGGAGCAAATGCTCTATTCATCACAATGGTTTCAAAATTACAAAATTCTAAAAATTTCCTTTTCTCTAGTTAATGCTCATTTTCGGTAGATTTATTCAAAGAGGTTGGATCATGAATATTCATGGAGGAAAGAGTTAGATAAATATTCACTGGAGAATTGGTCAAACTGTAATACTGATCCCATTCTTTGTAACCTGAGAATACCACTACTTAGATACTAATCATATGCACTCTTATCAAATCAAAACTGTGTTTGTAGTTTCTGTTAAAACATGATTTCCCACATCAGCTTTTTTTAGATCCTACCTCTTTGAATAAATCTACCCAAAAGGAGTATTTACTGGAGAAAAGAAAAAAATAGGATTGTGTAGTTTCGAAATCATTGTGATAAATAGTATTTATCACACTGGTTTCATAAAGTGACTTTAACAGAGGCGTAGAAAGGCGTATTTATGGAGTAAAGGGTTAAGTGAATCCCTTTTTGATCGCATTTTACATTTGACTCATAAAAAGTAAACAAAACATTTTAATACTAATACAAATCAAAAACATTCATCATTGAAAAGGTTAATATGAACTTTTCCTAAAATTTCAGAGCACTAGACTGTAAAATCTGGCATTGTTTACCTGCATATAGCTGGGAAGAGTTCTTGTAAACCTTTAGCCTTTAGTGGTCCAACATCTAAGCAATGAATAATGATGTCCATAGACTGAAATAAATGAGACCTGCCATTGTACAATATACTGGTACTCCAAAAAGAGGACACTGACTATGTTATCCTTACAATTTAGCCTTTTGTACAAAACAGCTAAATTTGAACTATACATAATTTGTGAAGTTTGAAAGAAATCGTACAACAAAACCTGATTATGACTCATAAAAAATCTGAATGTATAACAGAGCAACAGATAAAGGTGCGTACCCAAATACTAAAATCTTCATTTCTCCACCAAACCTAATGTTGTGACCAATCTATAGAATTGTCTCAAAGAGTCAACAGTGACAAAATATGTACAACAGTTTTGATTATGCCCTCCAACCAAATGACAGCATTTCTACCTTGAATATATATATATATGTGTGTTATTTTATAAAAAAAACTTCCATTTGTAGAATAGACAGTTGTCATTGGTACAGATGCATTGAAAACACATACCTCTATCAGCTGTTCAGCAACATCTGTGGGCATTTTATCTACCAGCAACTCTATCACTCTGAGTATTTCTGGTTTGGAGCGAACCAGGACTGAGTTCTGAGGAGTGTGGTGATGATGATGGGTCTGGGTATTCTGGATCTGGGTGTTGTATCTGGAACAGACAATTACTGATACAGTAAAACCCTAAAACTTGGACATTCAATTTAATATAAATAATGGTCCTGGAGACAGGTGGCAGTTTAATGCAGTGTGAAAGTCATGCAGAAAGCTACTCTAAGGGGTTTCTGCATCACTTCCATCCTGCATTAAGCAGCCATCTGCCTAAAAGTATCTAAATTCTTCTCTTCGAGAATTCCAGTTTAGAGCAGTTTTACTGGTACACTGTTTATGCACTAGAAAAGTTACCCCAGGTACCACAAGTATTAGGACAGGCAAATAGTGCAGACAAAGATCAAACTGCAAACTACAGTTTGGCCAGGATCTACACTATTTGCTATGTCTGTCTACTTCAAAGATATCAAAATGGTGCCAAATTGACATATTCAGCTTAAGAATTTCCATCATATAAACATGTTTTCAAGCATCCGCAAACAGAGTAGACTCCTATAGGAGCCGTCTGATAAGGGTCTGCTCTGTTTGCTTATGAAATTATATAAGATCGGATTCTACAGTTTCTGTCTGAGCCAAAATGTCCTGTGTTCGTATTTCAGAATAAAAATTAATCTACATGTAGTTAATATTCATGATGTCATTATTTCTTAACCCTTTCCCTGTTCTATATTTATTACAAATTCCAATACCTACTGAATATTCATGAACAAAATAGCTATAATGAAATATGGAAGATTGAACATTGTAGCCATTTTAGAAAGTAAAGAAACGGATCTATCAAATTCCAAAAGCAAACAGAGCAGACCCTGATCAGACGGCTCCTATAGGAGCCGTCTGATCTGGGTCTACTCTGTTTGCAAATGCGTGAAAACACGTTTATATGTGGGAAAGGGTTAAATGAATATTGAACAGGGAATGGGTTATTAGGTGTCTGAATGTTTAGAGTAAATAAAATAGCAGTTATATTTTATAATAATTAGGTAAGAAATAATGACATCATTTGTTTGCAAAGCTGAATAATTCAATTTGACACCATTTCGATAACTTTAATTACAATGACACAGACTGTGAGCAGTTTGATCTGTGTCTACACTCTTTGCTTTTGATCTGACCGTCTGAATATCAAGGGTAATAAAGGTAGATGCTTAAAAATATATCTAAATTATACATTCTTGAACTCAGATTGATACGAGGTTAAGTTTTATACCAAATAGCGGGCTGTTTTTAACCACTGTACACCATTTTGCAAAATCTCTGAACATTATACAGATAATAAATCAAGCCTGGCAGGAAAACAAAGAAAAATAAAAAAACTGACTAATCTAACACTCAAATATAATGAAGACCCTGTCATTTGTGTGATTACTTATTGCCTTCTTTTTTTTCTGCATTCCACTTCTGTTATTATTGTGCAATAGTATTACAATGTACCTGGCCACCTCTTTTGCCATGGTGATGATGAAGGTCGAAGGTCGGGCAGTGGCAATCAGGGACAGAGCATGACGAGCTGTCCTACAAGCATCTGCTGCCGGACTCAGGGGTAGTCCAAATGTTACACTGGAAACAAATGAAGTTATTCTTAAATGCCATAACTATTCCACACAAACAAGCAACACTCCAATCCTTAATATAACTAATCAAAAAGCTTTTTCCAGATGCAAAGCTCAACATCACATCAGCAGTCAAACTTTTTGATACACTGACTGTGCTTTTCAAGAAAAACAAGAGAATCGGTAGAACCGATGGATGCTCCCTAACTGCAGACAAATTTTAAGAATGAAAAATAACAAAGGGCAATAACTCCTAAATTATGCAAAAGAGAGTGATGATTATTGTGCACTGCACTTCTCCTCATCAAGATCAATCTACCTATGCAGTTTCATGTTGATACCTATTATAGTTTTTGTGTTATGCTCCGGAAAACTTTAAGTATGAAAAAGTAACAAAGGGCAATAACTCCTGAATTATGCAAAAGAGAGTGATGGTTTTTGTGCTTGTGCACTGCACTTCTCCTCATCAAGATCAATCTACCTATGAAGTTTCATATTGATATCTATTACAGTTTTTGTGGTATGTTCTGGACAAAGTTCGGATGGACGGCAAACAGACGGACGGACGGACAAAGCGGTGACTATATGCTCCCCCAACACCGTTGTTGGGGAGCATAATAAAATACTTATTAATTTCAGAATTGTAGCAGGCAACAATTGTTGCAGATGACAATTACTAAGCATTAACCCTTTTCTCCATTATATGCCTTTGCAAACAGAGTAGACCTAGATCAGACGGCTCTTATAGGAGCTGTCTGATCAGGGTCTGTTCTGTTTACTTATGATATACTACAGATATGCCTATATAGTTTCTGCCATGACCAAAGTTCCTGTGTCTATGAGCTATTATAACAACTAATCTAATTAATATTTATAATGTCATTATTTCTTACATGAATTTTCATGGAGTAGGCTTGAAAGTTTCGAGTGATAAAATTATGTGAAAACAAATGAATTAACATAACCTAGAAAAATTAATTAAGCATTTAAATAAAAATAAAAATTGCAAACCAAAACAACTGCCATATATCCAAAGCCATGCCTGTGCTGTTTTCCACTTGCTAGATTCAATCAAATTGTAATTTGTACAGTTTCATTTGCCCAAAACACAATTAATTTCCCGACACCTACCTTGGTACAAGTCTGTCTCCACCAACACAGAGTTCCAGCAGTCCAAGTAACACTGCGGATACCTCCAGGTATGGCTCCCACACAGTAAACCCACGCCCAATCAGGTCCACTGCAGCACGTCGGATAGGTGTGTGAGCTGGCAGCTTCCTGGATGGGGGCTGGGACAATAGGAATGTTAGGGCCTTACCTGGAACAAGAGAAATTCTATGCTGATTGTTCCTTTACTGGAAGATGTGCAAGTCAAGATAATATTTTTTTTTAAAGTTGTATCCATCTAATAATTGTTCTACAGGTACTTGTAATTAATGTTAGAAATGAATGTACAATAAACGTTCATGTGCATTAGTTCTTGTATTTTTTTTTATATTTTAACCCTTACAATGCTGAATTTTAAAATGGACTATTCCAAAATTTTAAACAGGTCAAGCTTGTAGTGAATATCTAAGGATTTTTCTCAAGAAAAGTGTAACATGACAAACAATGCAGACCCTGATGAAAGGATTCCTCTAGGAGCCCTTTCATCCTGGTCTACACTGTTTGCAAAGGACATTAATGACTTGTGTCTTGCACTTTAAGGGTTCAAACAGAAATACTGAAATACTTCCACTACAAATGCAACACATATCTACAATAAGACAAAATGCTAGAATTAATATTGAACATTATCAATGTCCTTGAATAAGTGCTACAGTAAAACCTCTCTATAACGGCCACTAAATTGTGTTAATTGATTGGTATTTAGGGCAGGTGGCTGCTTAAAGCAAGGTGAAAGTAAAACTTTAACCTTGCTTCAAGCAACTACCTGCCTTTAACATAAAATATTTGATGTTATTTAGTGGCCGTTATAGAGAAGTTTTACTGTAGTTAGAGTGTGTGATATTTTGAATAATAATTCTGCGAAAACTCATCTGACCCAAATATTGTAATGCTATGCTCATCTCCTTTCAATAGGGAAACTTCCCATAAAGTTTCCTTAACATCCTGTCAGTAGTTGATGAGAAATTGAGGAATAGAAAACCAAACAGACCATTCTATATACGCACTAACTAAATCTTCAATCGTGTAGGTATAATAAGTTTTAAGCTTTAAATAACTGTATAAGTACAATTTCCCAGATGAACATTAATTTAAACAAGAGCACCTCAAGCAGGTGCCAACGCTCGTCAGTCGTCATTGTCAAGATGAACATGCATACCAAAAATGAAGGTTGTAAATGAAAAGTTGAAGAAGTTATGGTCAATGTTAAGATTTCGGACGACGACGCGGACGCCGGAGTTACGCAATTTAGCTTGTGATTTCTTCGAAACAGACGAGCTAAAAACTTATTACTGCATGAATATTCATGGACTGAAGTTTTTATAATAACATATTAAAAAGGAAACATGCCTCTGACAGAAACTTCAGAATCAAATTTATATTATACCATTGGCAAAGAGAAAAGACCCTGATCAGACAGCTCCCATAGGAGCTGTCTGATCTGGGTCTACTCTGTTTGCAAAGGTGCGAAAATCGTCTGCAATAGGGAAATGGTCACTTTTACTTATGGGTCAGTCTTACTTGTATGTCTTGCAAGAGAGTAGTTGGATAATGTGAACCCTTCCAGTCCCTTCTTGCCCTTCTTTGGTTCCTCTACTCCTCTTTTGCTGGGCTGCACTTCGTGGCCAAACTCTGCTCCTATCACTGCCAGCATCACAATCGCTGTGGCCTGTCTCCGACGACTCTCAAACGACCGTGATGGTTTGTGCATAGGAGGATCCCCTGGCAAGAAATTATACATAAAAACTGCACACTTTAGCTCTTTCCACTCTATGGACTATTCGTTTATTCTATTTGATTATCCCCTCTGCCAAGAACTAAAAGGAAGGCAGGTCGGTGGTTTTGATCCCATGCGCTGCTTTGCAACGAATGAGATTAGCCGAAATCATCTTCCTGATATCATCCCTCATCATCATGTCATCTCATCATTCATCGGCGCTATATGACCTATTCAGGGTAGCAGTGCCATAAAACCCAACTCACTCACTCACTCACTTTTCGTTTTGCTACCCTTACAAACAATCTGGATCCACACAAGATGCAGAGTAAATGAGTATCCCAGGGTCAACACTGTTTGACACTGCTTATATAAATGTTTAATATTTAGAGGATAGAAGCGGGTGACAGTTTGTGCAGACCTGAGGTAGTCAACCTTTAACCCATAGATACACCTTGAAACATCTTTGCAAACAGAGTGGACAGATCAGACAGCTCCTACAGGTCTTCTGTTTGCTTATGTAATTATACAGATCGGTTTTTTCAGTTTCTGACATGACCAAAAATTCCTTTGTTTATAAATATGCAATTATAAAACTTCAGCTAATCAATATTCATGATATTGTTATTTTTTCCATGTCAAATTAATATAAAGTAAAGCATTAACCATACATGTGATTTTGTAATTCACTGAAAGTGGGAGATTGGCTGTCCCAAAGTGGGAGATTTGGTCTCAAAGTGGGAGATTTTTTTTCATTGACGGAATTCCATGTTTTAACTCTTTACTCCATAAATACTCATTTTACAGCATATGCAAACAGAGTTCACCCAGATCAGACAGCTACTAAGAGAGCGTCTGATCAGGGTCTGCTCTGTTTGCATATTAAATTCCATAAATTTAAGGTCTACAGTTCCTTATATTATGCCATGTTGTCTGCTCTGTTTGCATATTAAATTCCATAAATTTATGGTCTACAGTTCCTTATATTATGCCATGTTGTATTGTAATAGTTAATTAAGTCAGTGTATATTCAAAAGGAAATAAAAAATTTGAATAAATGTACATGGAGTAGATTTAGTAAGCAATTGGATTCCACCAGTAAAAATAAATCTCACTTTGAATTTACAAGGCAAGAAGTGGTTTTAAAATTATTACAAACTGGATAAAAGGAACGAGAAACATGTATCTCTTATGTATCTTTATGTGTTTATCACAAAATTTAATACAGTACAAATAAATGGCTTGAGCATTGAAGTCAGCTTTGGAGTGGAGGCTGTCTGCTTTGCATTTGTAGAGTGTGAAGAACTCTTATGTTGCTTCTTGATGTCATTTTTGCCCCCTTGTGTAATGGAAAATGAAAGGTTGCAGACTGTGCAAATCACTGATCCATCGCCTTTCCTTTTGCAACCCAGGGATATGTTGAAGTCCATGCTGTGTTGTACTTGCATTCATACCTGACAAATACAACAATAAACTGCATAAGCAAAGGTACCAAAACTGAAACATTACCATCAAGCTTTCTTATCTAGGTCTTCTTACCTACATGTAGGTCTACATTGTGCTATGCAAGTGTGCAAAAATGAAACATTACCAAGGTCTACTTTGTTTGCACAGATGCAAAATTTACCCATAGCCTGCCAGTCACCACTATAGTTGTATTTGAAAACAGTGTAGACCCAGATGAGAGAGCTCCTATAGGAGCTCTGCTGCTCTCTCATCTGGGTCTACACTGTTTGCAAACATACTAGACTCAGATCAGACAACTCCCCCTTTAGATGCCGTCTAATCTGGGTCTGCTCTGTTTGCATTACAGGTATCATATTCATAACTACAGTCCCTTATATGTTATTGTTTTACAAAGAATATAAAAAGATTTTACAACTGGTATCAAATGTGAAACAAATAATTAATATTCATAGAGTAAAGGGTTAAGCTAGGTCTACTTTGTTTGCCAAGGTAGAGCAATTTTGTAGTATTGGTCTATATTGTACTCTACTTATAATCAAACAGAGAAGACTGGTCAGACAGCATTTGAATAACAGAGAAGACACAAATTACACATAAAATCTAGTGCCGTAATGGTCTAGATAAGCCTAATACCTTTTCTTCTTGATAGGGTTTTTACAAGACTGTGTCGGTCATTTAGGCATGGTGAAAACATGCAAAAAGACAATTTTGACTGACTGACGATCAAAAGGCAGCATCCATATTTTAATCAAAATCATTCTTATTGCTCTCCAAACAGTTTATACAAGCATTATCTCTTTTTAACAGTGAGTGAGTTGGGTTTTACGATCGACCAACAGTATTTCAGTTATATGCAGACGGCTTTTTAACAGAGTTTGCAGACAGTTTTTATCATCTTTTATAGTTTACCTACCTTTCCAATTAGCCAAACTCATTGATTGGTGTTTATTTCACCAGAACTGATGAGCAGCCCCTTGTCCCTGACCCTTGCTTGATGAACCATCGATAAATCATCAGTAATCCTCTTCCAAACATGCGAAAAACTTGACATGTGTCGTTTCCAATACACACAACATGGCGGTCTGTTGATTTCACGCTAAATCACGCCCACCACGAGATTATGCTAATTGGTTAATTACATTGAGTATGACCTAATAGGATAACAGGTTATCTAGGCCAGTAGCTATGGGCTCAATGGTCCCCCAATTATTGCCTCGAGAGAGTGGCAATTAAAAATTCCTTATCTTAATAGGGGTATGGTCGGGATTGTCGCATATCGGGAGTTTTTGGTCTCCCGCCGGGAGCTTAGAAAGAACCTTTTGATATCGGTAGACTACCGCCGGGATCGGGTCTTATCACATGTCTGATTAACCCATTTCCTGATACTGACGACTTTTGACAACTCTGTAAATGTCACTTTGTGAAACCATTGTGGTAAATAGAGCATTTGCTCCTATAGGAGCAAATGCTCTATTTATCACAATGGTTTCAGCCTACAAAATTCTAAAAATTTTCCTTTTCTCTAGTTAATGCTCCTTTTCGGTAGATTTATTCAAAGAGGTTGTACCACCTAAAAATAGCCTATGAGGTAAAGCATTAATAAGCAATGTCATAATCCTAACTTATGATCCTTATGTATACACATAACCCTATCATTGATTTTCACAGAACTCTGTGAAATGTTTACGTATTAATACTTTTCCCTGTTGAATATTTCAGTGAGAAATAATGATATCATGAATATTTATTAGATGATTTTTTATAATGGTATATGTACAGATAATATTTTGGTTCTGGTAGAAACTGTAAAGTCAGATCTATCATAATTTCATAAGCAGACAGAGCCAACACGTTGAACAGGAGCCGTCTGATATTGGGTCTACTCTGTTTGAAAAGTCGTAAAAAGGCTTTTGTTTGAGGGAATGGGTTAAAAAGAATTCTATACAAAATTATGCAGTTTGGTATATTTCCCATAATGTAGACTTTTAACATGAACTGTTGTTCTTTCTATAACGAATAAATGAACAAACTAATGCTAAAAATGGTATAATCAAACACACCTCCTAGAACCTGTTCCAGTTCTTCTCCCTCTTCATCCTCTCCCTGGGTTGACTGGGTCTCTGTGCTCAGTAGGCTCAGATGAGGGTCAACATATGTTGGCAGATATGGTGACCACTCATCAAGAACAGTCTTCCTGCCCTCAGTACCCAGACGTCGTAATTCTGCCAACAACAGAGCCTGCGCTGCTTCCCTGATCTGGGTAAAATATACAGTATAACTCCATAAATAAAAGATTAACTGTTGCACAAGAAACACATCTTTATTTAACATATTCATGTTAGAAATGACATCATGAATATCAATCAGCTGATTTTTTATAATGGCTTCCGACCACATGAATTTTTGGCCTTGGCAAGAAATAGTAGAATCAGATCTACATTATTTCATAAGTAAGCAGAACAGACCCTGATGAGACGGTCCTATAGGAGCTGTCAATATGGGTCTATGTATATGCAAACCATGTAATTTCCAAAATACATCTGATTATGGACTTTTTCAGCTATTGAGGACAGAGAGGTGAGACTACTTTAAGTGAAAACATGCAATTATAAATCATAGCAAATGTTCCATGACTACACTGTTTGGTAATTTCTAAATGTACTTTTCCTTCTACAAAATTTCAAAGAGGAGATCTACTTGTAATTTAATATAATACTGAACTGAGGTTGCTTGAAATGATTAGATATATACCTCTAAACACCTGTCCTGCCAGCGTCGTGCCAACATCTCTAGCTGGGGAGAAAAGTAGTTCCCGGAGCCAACTAACTCAGGCAGTAATACACAATGTAGTGCAGCCAGGAGACTCCAGCCCTGCTTTATCTGGGACTGCTGGGATATGAGGTTCTCTGAGGACTCATCCTCACTGCCAGTAGGGCTAGGATCCCCCTCACTGACAAGGATACCATGAACACCTTGGAATGTTCGGCTGTAAGAATAAAACATATACATATAACCCCTAACATTACAGATATGCCTTTTAGCACCTTCAAACACAGAGTTCATCAACCATTCATGTAAGAAATGATCACATCATGCATTATACAGTAGAACCCCTCTAATGCGACCACTTAATGAATCAACATGGGTGTCTTTATAAGCAGGTGGTTGCTTAATGCAGGGCAAAAGTAATGCAGAAAGCTCCTAGAGGAGCTTTCTGCATTACTTTTGTCCTGCAGTAAGCTACCACCTGCATCTAGCATCCAGATTATACCTCTTTCTGGTGGTCGCATTAGCGGGGTTTTACTGTATTTATCAGAGTTTTATAATCTATGTGCACACAGAATTTTGTGACCATGGCAGAATCAGATCTATATCATGGGATAAGCAAACAGAGTAGACTCAGATCATATGGCTCCAATAGGAGCTTGCTGATCAGGGTCTGCTCTGTTTACTTATGGAATAATATAGATCTGATTCTACAGTTTCTGCCATGGCAAAAACATTTCCTTGAGTCATGTGCCATTATAAGTAATAAGCTAATTAATATTCTCGTGTCATTGTTTCTATCATAAATGTTCATGGAATGAGTTAGTTGGGTTTTACTGCACTGCAATAATGAATAGGTCATATAGAGCCGATGAATGATGAGATGACATGATGATGAGGGATGATTTCAGGAAGATAATTTCGGCTAATCTCATTCACTGCAAAACACCGCATGGGATCAAAACCACCAACCTGCCTTCCTTTTATTCAAGGAGTAAAGGGATAATAGCAGTTCTTTTGAACAAGGTACCTTAAGGACCAAGAAAAACTGCTACTTAACCCTTGATAAAGACATATTAATTACTCATTTGTATCCCAAGATCAGACAGCTTTTGTACTGTTTGCAATGCCATTGAAAAACATTTTCTCAAGGGTAGCTCATAAAATTATATTGTCATTTCAATGGCTAGCCAGGGTTACCTTGACTGTCTCCTGGTTGGTCTGGGACATCGGAATGTTGCGTGATTCATACTCATTAGCGTATTTGCCACTGAAATCACACTGAGAAGATGCTGAGTGGTCACAGCACTGGAAATCTGCCAGCGTGCCCTGGTGGTGAACAGACATGTCTCCCGCTGCATGTCTGTACCAACATCTCCTTTGGTCTCTGGTGTATTATGGCTTGATACGGGGTCTGGACTGTGACTGGCACCACGTTCACCCTAAATATTAGCATAAACTTCAAATTCTCCTGAAAACTACAGACACTCATTTTTCGTGTGCAATTCTATTTCATTTTAACCCTTTGCTGTATAGATATGCCAGAAAATGCGTGAAAAGCGCTTATATGAGGGAAGGGTTAAAGTTATAAAGGCCGTTAACCCTTTCCCTGTTCTGTATTTAGGCCAGCTTTCAATACCTACTGAATATTCATTAACAAAATGGTTATAAAGAAATAGGGATGGTGGAGCATTGTAGACATTTTAGAAAGCAAAGAAACAGATCTTTGAAATTCTATTAGCAAACAGAGCAGACCCTGATCAGATGGCTCCTCTAGGAGCCATCTGATCTGGGTCTACTCTGTTTGCAAATGCGTGAAAACACGTTTATATGAGGGAAAGGGTTAAATAAAGGACCTTTTCCATGACTGTCTTCTATTGACTTTTCTCCTTCAACCCCCTCCTTCATATACACACATTTTCATAAATTTGCAAACAGAGTAAACCAAGATCAGACGGATCCTGTAGGAATTATAGAGATCTGATTTGATGCTGTGTGTCACAGTCACAAATTCCTCTTTTAATTATGCTTAAAACAGTTCGGCTCATTAACATTCATGATATCATTATTTCTTTCATGAATCCTTTTAATCTTAATTGTTCTAATATGCAGATGAATTGTTCAGTACTAAATATGAACAAATATACAATAATTAGGTAAGATAGGTCTTACCTGCATGCTACCAGCTTTATGATCCTACACATGTAATTATTTCGAGTACAGTAAAACCTCTCTAAACTAGATGTCCAATTCAGTATAAATGTTGGTGGTCTTGGTCACATCATGGATATTAATTAGGTTTAATTTTCTTGTAGTATCTGGATACATGCATTATTAGCCAAAGCAAAGACTGTGAAATCATATCTATATCATATCATAGACATAAGCAAACAGAGCAAACCTGATCAGTCGTCTGATCTGGATCTACTTTGTTTGCAAGGGGGTTGAAAGGTATATTTCTGGAGTAAAGGCTTAACCCTTTCCCCCATAAAAAACGCCTTTCTACGCCTCTGTAAAAATCACTTGTTGAAACCATTGTGATAAATAGAGCATTTGCTCCTATAGGAGCAAATGCTCTATTTATCACAATGGTTTCAAACTACTAAATTCTAAAATTTTACTTTTCTCTAGTAAATGCTCCTTTTGGGTAGATTCATTCAAAGAGGTTGGGTCTAAAAATAGTCTATGGAGGAAAGGGTTAAATAATAATATTTAAACAATTCTTATATCTACATAACTTACCTGTGACACATCTTCCCCAGGTATGGATACAGCTCGTGCTTTCTGCATCAGAGTGACCTTCTGTTTCTTAGAAGCCATAGCTGATTCTGCTAGCCTTGACTCCACACCTTTGTGCCATCCCGGCAACATCAGGGACATGTGCCCGTCTCGAGATATCAGCCCAAAGGATATTGGGCAATTTGGCTTCAATAGACCAAGTTTACTAAAGCATAGCTTGTCCAAGTCCGGATCAAGTTGCCAGGCATGCAGCAGAGACATAAATATCTGGGCTATCTCCATGGTGAGGTTACAGTTCCTGAAGGTTAAGGGCTCTGGCACTTTTTTCCGCTGCCCTATTGACGGAGATCCCTGCTTGGAGCTATGACTCTGTCTTTCTGTCTCAGAATGGCCATCTCTGGTGTGGTCAAAATTTGTAGCATCCATTCTGGCTTGGATCTTGTGACCAACATTTTCGGCAGTGTCCTTGACCTTGGATAGTATACCTGAAAAGAGTTTTCAACCCAAAATCACAAATTAACCCTTTCCCCGTTTAATGCTCATGTAAGAAATAATGACATCATGAATATTTATTAGCTGGATATATATACTGCAAACTTTTCAAGGAAATGTTTTGCCTTGACAAAAACTAGAATCAGGTTCCATGCTTATAAAGCTTTTTAGTTGAGTCTGAGTTTGTTCTCAAGCTTTTGATTGGTCAGATTTGAGCCAAAAAATCAACTAAAAAGTTTTATAAGCATGGACCAGATCTATTATGTCAGAAGCAAATAAAGCCGGACAAACATACAAACCTTTATTGCTTTTGCTAACTGAGTAAACCCAGATCAGATGGCTCCTTTTGGAAACGTTCGATCAGGGTCTGCTCTGTTTGCTCATAAATTAATATAAATCTGATCCTACAGTTTCTGGCATGGCCAAAAACTTATCTGTTTATAGGCTATAATAGAAACATCAGTTTATCAATATTCATGAAGTCATGAACTAAGCATAAAGTGCAAAATCATATCTATATAATTTCATAAGCAAACAAAGCACACCCCGATGAGACGGCTTCTACAGGAGCTTATGACCTGTGTCTACTTTGCTTGCAAAGTTGTGAAAAGGTGTTTATATGAAGGTAAGGGTTAAGTGAGGGATTAATTAGTATGTAGAAAGAAACAAGATGTGTTTGTGAAACACTATGCCCGCACCAAATTTGACCTTTCACCCTGAAGGATGACCTTGACTAGTCACCCCCCCCCCCAAAAAAAAAGAAAACGGAAAAGCTTCATGAGATACACATGCATGCCAATATCAAGTCTATTGGTTCAAAAGTTATGGCCCATGTTAAAGATCGTGATTTGACCTATACATTTGACCTCTGACCTTGACATGTGCGGCTTTATGAGATACATATGCATGCCAAATATCAAGTCTTTACCTGTACTCCCTCTCCCCCCAAGGGGGGCATGTAGAAGCTACCAATAATCTTAATCCATTGAATGCAGGAAACAAATTGGCTGTCATTTGCAAACAGTGTAGACTCAGATCAGAGGTCTCTTACAGGAGCCCTCATATCTGGTTCTGCATCATTTGTCATACAAAATCCTCTCACAAATTATACCCTGAAAGAAATCTACCCATAGAGAGAGATGAACTATTCCACTTTGAATTTTTTTTATTGAAATGGTTAATAGTCTTTTCTAACATTTGGCAATAGACAAAGATAAGATTTGGAAACTTTACCTGCTATACTGGGAGATCCTTCATTGACCTCTGACCCTGCCCTGCTCCTGTCTGGTATAAGGTTAGACAATCCCTTGGCTTCCAATTCCCCCGGGGACATAGTAGCAAACTCTTCAGTCAGAAGTTGAACTAGGGAAGAAGAGGACAGTACATTGAGATAACCTGAAGTACGGCCCAAGTCAGAGCTCCAGATAAGATGTGTAAATTAAAACATTTTAAAGAATAATTCCTTTATATCTCCACCAAACCCTATGTTGTGACCACTCTTTAGAATCGTCTCTTTGAGACGATTCTAAAGAGTGGTCACAACATAGTATTTGGTGGAGAAATGATGATTTTAGTATTTGAGCATTCAGCTTTATCTGTTGCTCTGGCCTTAGTGATCTACTGACAATTTGAACTACATATGTGTGTGAAACACTTTTGTTCCAAGCAGGTGCTCAGACCAATAAAATTCACCTTTGACCTTGAAGTTTGACCTTGGTCTTTACATGTCACCACTATGCTTGCAGCTTTATGAGATGAGTATTCATCCCAACCATGAAGTATCCATCTCTAATAGTTAAAAAGTTATGGCAGGTTAACTATAAATAAACAAACAAACAAACCAGCTTACAGGCAAGTCAAAAATAAATATGCCTGAATCTAGATCCTAGGGGGTAATAAAATTTACTTACAAGTATATAAAATAAATAAGGTCAAATTGTGAACAATGAATGTCTGCACATTGCACCAGCAACTACACTGGCTATGCAATATCTGATCAGGGTGTACACTGCTTGTAGTCATAGCGAACAACACACTGTAGCGACTCTACTTCAAGTTCCAATTTATAACTTCATTACTAAAGGTACTTGTACTCCCCAGATATGGTCTCAAGGTTATAAAACATTTTGCTTGAGTCTGAGAACATTCTCAAGCATCATCTGATTGGTCAGATTCTGAGCTTCTTCAGAATCTAACCAATCAATACTTGAGAAAATCTCAGACTCAGACTCAGGATTGTTATAACCTTGGGCCCAGGACACATTTTAGGCACTGCATGAGCTATTTCTTGTAAAGGTGGATGACATCAAGTATTATGAAAATATGAACATTCTAAATATTCTGCATAGGGTTAGGCTGTGGATTTATAATCTTGAGAATATGTCGACAGTGGCTGACCAGAGTCTATCTTTAATTATCAATTAATTGAATTTCATACAGCATGGCTCGTATGCACATACTGAAAGACAAATGCCTTTTGTCAGGTATACCGGTATAAGTGCCATTACTTTAAAACTAGAATTGTGTCCATAGGATGAAGATGGTCCAATGCCCATCACTAAATTGGTCACAAACTTGCCATACAAAATGCTTGCCATACAAAATGCCATATCTCCATCACTGGTCCGATTTAAAAATAAAAATCCAAGTGCACAACTTCATATCACAATAAACATTTGCATAAAGTTTTCTGAGTCTAGACCAGTTTGTAAAACAGTGACTGCCACAGGATTTTCAGGACATGAAGATGTAAGGGTGTAGGGCTATTCAATTCCAAAATGACAGAATGAATACTAAAAGTTAGGTGCTTTAGATGCTTACCTATCAGTGCTTCAGTATCAAAGAAAATGACATGGGCATCAGGGTCAAGGGTATTTGTACGTATTCCCTCTATGTACATGGGGTAGTCCTGGGGCTGGGACAGATCCATTTTGGCCCCCGAGGTCTGCTGGTTGTGGCTCAAAGCCTGCAGTTTCTGCTGGGCCAGGTTTTTGAAGGTGGCTAAGTTACGGCGTTTGAAGGCTTGTGCCAAGGTCAGATTGGGGTTCACCAACTGGTCAACGGGCATGGCATTCTCATCACAGTTGTTTAGGATTTCCTCAGCTGTCAGTCCATGCATGACACGATCAAGATGGCCTATGCAAGAAAAAAAACACTTTAACTTTCCAGATTAAATCATTAATTGACCACTATTTCCATCATTTTAAAGAAATCATAAAAAAAATCGACAGAAACAAAAACTGTAAACCAAATGCTAATGAGTACCTCAATTGACTCCTTATTCATACCAGAGCTACAGGTAACAGTGCATACTCAAATACTAAAATCATCATTTCTCCACCAAACCCTATGTTGTGACCACTCTTTAGAATCATCTCGAAGAGACGATTCTAAAGAGTGGTCACAATATAGGGTTTGGTGGAGAAATGACGATTTTAGTACCAGTATTTGTGTACGCATCTTTTTCTGTAACTATGATAGTTTTTATAGCATGATAAGGGCTGTACCACCTGAAGAGCCAATTTACTCCTTATCAAAACTTTTTCAAGTATAACTTCATCATTTCTACACCAAACCCTATGTTGTGACCACTCTTTAGAATCGTTTCGAAGAGACAAATCTAAAGAATGGTCACAACATAGGGTTTGATGGAGAAATAAAGAAGTTATACTTGAATAAGTTTTAATTTACACATCTTATCTGGAGTTCTGCATACACTGTGAAAAAGTCGAAAGGAGCAAATACTCAGATAATAGTGTCAGAGGAAATCCAAATGAAAGTGCAGGTACACAGATTCTCATGATAGAACTAATAATCATATCAATAATTACAAACTACCAATTTGGCACACAATAGAAATACAAGCACCCCCGAATGTACCATCATGTTTCTGGTGAAGTTGGCACAATGGAAATGGCAATATATTTAATTCAAATTTAAGCAATAATTATTTCTGAATATTCATGTAAGAAATAATAACATCATGGATATTAAATAACTGAATTTTCATAATGGTAAAGGGCATACAAACAAGGAAAAGTTTCGCCCTGGCAAAAACTGCAGCCTCTCTCTATTATTCCATAACCACACAGAGTAGACCCTGAACAGATGGCTCCTACAGGAACCATCTTATCTAGGTCTACACTGTTTGCGAAGGTGTAACAAGAGCACCGCAAGACGGGCAATATACGCCCGAAGGCTGTTCTATAAAATTATGTTGAAAAATAAAGGAGGAGTTAGTTGCACAAGAAATTGCTACCCGAAACTATCAAAGGGCAATAACTCCAGAATGAAAAATGATATGAGAGTTATCTCACTTATATGCACAACTACACATCAATATCTATCATTCCTGAAAGTTTGAAGAAATTATGTTGAAAAATAAAGGAGGAGTTAGTTGCACAAGAAATTGCTACCCGAAACTATCAAAGGGCAATAACTCCAGAATGAAAAATGATATGAGAGTTATCTCACTGATATGCACAACTACACATCAGTATCTATCATTTCTGAAAGTTTGAAGAAATTATGTTGAAAAATAAAGGAGGAGTTAGTTGCACAAGAAATTGCTACCCGAAACTATCAAAGGGCAATAACTCCAGAATGAACAAGAGGGCCAGAATGGCCCTGACATCGCTCACCAGACAATCAGATATGTTTCTATTGAAAACTGACCATCCCTGGGGCGGTGACAATTTTGACCCCAGGGACACAATATATAACTTTTGTAGATGACCTAAATATGACAGGGCCGTACCCAGAATTTTTTTGCTGGGGGGGCCTAGTTGGGGTGGGCACGGGAGGGGTGTCTCCTCCCGGTAGTCGAAAAAGTTTTGGTATGCCGCTTTGAATGGTGCAATTTCCTGCTATCTGAATCACTCTATTAAGATATAATTCTATGTTATAATATAGAAAATCGGCTCCTTTTTACACCTGGATTTCAGGGTATAGACTTAAAGCATGATGAATGATCACCAATGTTTCAATGCAGGGACTTCATACAAATTATACTAACACCAAAAGTTGTGATCAAGGCTAAAGTGGTTTTTTTTGCGATTGACAGACACGCATATGAACATGATTAAAGTTTTTTGCCATTGGCAGACAGGCAGACACTTGATTATGCTTAAAGTTTTTTTTGCCATGGACAGACTCTGCATTATTCATCTCAGAACTAGCATCCGCTTATGTCTTTATTCTAAGTGTGAAAATAACCCTGATCAAAACTACAAACATCAAATGTTACAGTTTACCAAGTGGGTCATGATGGCCCTTAATTATTCGCTCACCTGGTTATAACAGATTTATGTATACAATGAAAAAGACATTCCATTTTATCTTATTTTACAATAATATTTTGGCTGATTTTATAGCCCTTATTCGGATATATTCCCAATAGCAAAAGGTGTGTTTTGCACCCATTTTTTTTTAGGAAAAATCCCAATCTCAAGTTACAAAACAAATCCATGAAAAGAAACATTAAGAAACCTCGATTTATTCAGTACAATCGGCCTGGGGACGAAGATCATTTTTACTTTTTTATCATTCGAAATGTTCAGAGTTATTTTTTCATTATAGTTACTGATCAATGTCAGTAAAACGCTTATTGGTCGAAGTGCATACTGCTTTTTGTAGCTATGCTATAGCGTCTTGAAACGTCATTCCCGTCGTCTTAATTTTGCGACAATGTTTCCTCGCTTAATTAATATTTACATTCGCCCTGCAACGTCCTTATATAACCTTATTCTAAAAAGAAAGTTGCATAACCCCATGAACACCGGAAGCACGTCATTCATTTCTTAAATATAAGAAATACAATGGAATATAAATATAAGAAATAAATGACGTGCTCCCAGTGTTCATGGGTTATGCAACGCATAGCTTTACGAGCAAAGATTCACGTGAAGCCCTTCGGGCTTCACTAACTTTGCTCGTAAAGCTATGCGTTGCATAACCTCATGAACACCGGAAGCACGTCATTCATTTCTTAAATATACATGCCATAAGCGGTATCTGTGGAAATGCAGCAATTTGCATTTTGACACGACTGGTTCCTGAACAATTTATTTGCTAAACTCCAGTATAGCAAAACTGGAACCAACTCGTGATTACGTAATTCGGATGTTCTCCGCTGGGGGTTCCCCTGACTGGTCCATACTAAAATAGGCCAAGCGTGGATCACAGCATGACAGGTGGCCTGTCTGTGTAGATAACTAAAAGATAATCTCCCCGAGGTAGGAAAATATCAGTCACTAAAAATTGCCTTGGTAAAATTCAAAACGGTAGATCTAGCTGAAAACTAAAAAGGGGCCCATTAACAAAAATGGTATCTTGGCAGCCAGCTGGGGGGGCCCGGGCCCCCTAGCCCCCCACCTGGGTACGGGCCTGAAGCTATGTGCCAAATATGAAATCTGAGAACATTCCAGTTTCAAAGGAGAAGATTTTCAAAGTTTGCACTATAAAACTGTTTCTATTGAAAACTGACCAACCCTGGGGTGGGGCCTATTTTGACAACAGGGGCATAATTTATTTAACTTTTGTAGAGGATCGGAAAATGGTGTTATGAGCCAAATATGAAAGCTGAGAACCCTGTAGATTCAGAAAAGAAGATTTTCAAAGTTTTCACTATACGTTTCTATAGACAAGAGGGCCATTGAAAGTGTTAATTTTTCAGACAAACAAATTACAGATGACAGAAACCCTATCACTGCTGAGCATAATTTGACTGAAATTAGCACACAGTTTGGATTCTGATCTGACACATAATGTAACTTCATATGTGGTTTGTACAAGAGAGTTAATTGTAAGATTGATAATTATGTATTAAACGGGGAATTTTAATTATGCAAGGCCATACAAAGTTCTGACTAAAGAAAATCAACTGACCTCTCAAATAATCAACTGTTCCTCTGAAAAGGTATGTGTACCCTAGCATTCCAAACTGATTTTTTGCATTTGAATATTATTATAAATTATTACATAATAATTTCATATTCATAAGTTGAACTTAATATTTTCAAGTAATACAATTTCATGTTAAAAATTATTTCATAATTTATTTAAAAATCTTTAATTTGGCATTCTGGAGCCTTTACATGATTTACCCTTCTTCTGAACTGCAGGGCAGGTTATAATAATGTCATAATGCCAATCACTATCATTAATTAACCCTTCCCTCATATAAACGTGTTTTCACACATTTGAAAATCAGTAGACCAGATCAGATGCCTCCTATAGGAGCCATCTGATCAGGGTTTGCTCGGTTTGTTAATGGAATTTGACAGATTTGTTCCTTTAATTTCTAAAATGGCTACAATGTTCTACCTACAATATTCCATTATAACTATTTTGTCTATGAATATTCAGTAGGTTGTGAAATTTGGAAAAAAAATGCTACAATGTTTCACCTTCCATACTTCAATTTAACCATTTTGTTCATGAATATGCAATAGGCATTCAAATTAATAATAAACACAGAACAGGCAAAGGGTTAAGATCTCTATCTACTACAGCTACCACCAGCAGTACAGGTGCACTAAAAATAGCCACTGGTCATCCCCATCTCTGATGCTTGACCTGATGACCTGTTTATGAGACTGAGTAAAGATAAGATGCTTAAAAGTGCAGTCAGCTTCAAGTTTGCTAGAAACTTGCCATCATGGTGTGTAGCCAATTTTGACCACAGGAGCATAATTTTTATAACTTTTGTAGAAGTCCTGAAGTTGAAACTATATGCCAAATATGAAAGCTGAGAACCTTCTAGTTTTAGAGGAGATAATGTTCAAAGTTTTCACTATATGTTTCTATTGAAAACTGAAAACCCCTGGGGCAGGGCCAATTTTGACCCCAGGGGTATAATTTATATAACTTTTGTAAAGGACCTACAGATGATGCTATGTGCCAAAGATGGAAGCTGAGACCCCTGTAGATTCAGAGGAGAAGATTTTTAAAGGTTGAAATTGTTGACGCCCGACGACGGACGACGCACGACGGACGACGACGGACATCAGGCGATCACAAAAGCTCACCCTGAGCACAAAAGTGCTCTGGTGAGCTAAAAATGATATGAGAGTTATCTCACTGATATGCACAACTACACATCAGTATCTATCATTCCTGAAAGTTTGAAGAAATTATGTTGAAAAATAAAGGAGGAGTTAGTTGCACAAGAAATTGCTACCCGAAACTATCAAAGGGCAATAACTCCAGAATGAAAAATGATATGAGAGTTATCTCACTGATATGCACAACTACAGATCAGTATCTATCATTCCTGAAAGTTTGAAGAAATTATGTTGAAAAATAAAGGAGGAGTTAGTTGCACAAGAAATTGCTACCCGAAACTATCAAAGGGCAATAACTCCAGAATAAAAAATGATATGAGAGTTATCTCACTGATATGCACAACTACACATCAATATCTATCATGCCTGAATGTTTGAAGAAATTATGTTGAAAAATAAAGGAGGAGTTAGTTGCACAAGAAATTGCTACCCGAAACTATCAAAGGGCAATAACTCCAGAATGAAAAATGATATGAGAGTTATCTCACTGATATGCACAACTACACATCAGTATCTATCATTCCTGAAAGTTTGAAGAAATTATGTTGAAAAATAAAGGAGGAGTTAGTTGCACAAGAAATTGCTACCCGAAACTATCAAAGGGCAATAACTCCAGAATGAAAAATGATATGAGAGTTATCTCACTGATATGCACAACTACACATCAGTATCTATCATTCCTGAAAGTTTGAAGAAATTATGTTGAAAAATAAAGGAGGAGTTAGTTGCACAAGAAATTGCTACCCGAAACTATCAAAGGGCAATAACTCCAGAATGAAAAATGATATGAGAGTTATCTCACTGATATGCACAACTACACATCAATATCTATCATTCCTGAAAGTTTGAAGAAATTATGTTGAAAAATAAAGGAGGAGTTAGTTGCACAAGAAATTGCTAACGGACGGACGGACGGACATAGACGGACAGACGGACGGACGGACGACATGCGCCATACCATAATACGTTCCTTCGGGCGTATAAAAAGGTGTATCTATGGAGCAATGCCGATGGGTTAAAAGTGAACGATAGGAAAATTTGGGTGTAGGTATTTGAAAATCCTTGAAATGGAATGATATCCTATGCACTTAAAATGACAAACAACAAACAGATTAAACAAGAGCACCGCAAGCGGGTGCCAACGCTCGTCTTGCGCCATTGTCCAGATGAACATGCATACCAAAAATGAAGGTTGTAAATGAACAATTGAAGAAGTTATGGTCAATGTTAAGATTTCGGACGACAACGACAATGATGATGCGGACGCCGGAGTTACGACAATAGCTTGTGATTTCTTCTAAACAGACGAGTTCAAATCTTATTAAAAAACTTTTGTATACCATTCCCATAACCCTTTATTTGATACAGGAACCTTTTGATGCCTTTGCAAACAGATTTGACCCATAAAGACAGCTACTGTTAAAGCTGTCTGATTAGGGTCTGCTGTGTTTTATATACCAATAATTTGGGTCTGAATCTACAGTTTCTGCCATTGCCAAAACTTTCTGTTCTGATATGCCGTATACAAAGTTTGTCTAAAAAAGTCATTATTTTTTACATGATTGTATAATCATCAGTGAGAGGGATAAAGCCCTGATTAATGTAGGGTTTAAAACATAAATACATTTTATTGTTTTTACTACCGAATCAAATCACATCTTTTTGCCTATTCCTACCTGTTTCCATCTGCCAGACATAGACTGTGCCATCTGCACAGCTCACAACCATGAAGTCATCCAGAGGGCGCCACCTTATGGATTGAACAGGAAACAGATGGCGTGATGCAAGCATAATACACTTCCGCTCACGTAAGCTCAGCAGTGAAACGGAATGGTCAGCAGCCACTGAACAGATTGATGTCAATATGCGAGGCTGAAATTTCAAAGTTAAACAAGTTAAACATACAAACCAATTGCTAGGATTCTTTATACATACTGCCTTTGATAAAAGTTTAGGTACTTAAAAGTACTGCAGCATCTTACTATGATCTGTATGACATTCCAACTAAAAATTGTTAATTAACCCTTTCCCTTATATTGAAGACCTTTGACGACTCTGTAAAAGACACTTTGTGAAACCATTGTGATAAATAGAGAATATTTGGTTCCTAGCTTTGAATGAGAAATGTTATCTGGCAAGGCGGATGAATATATCAGGTGAGCCGAAGGCGAACCTGATATATTCAGAAGCCGAGCCAGATAACATTTCTCATTCAAAGCTAGGAGCCAAATATTCTATTTATCCTTGTCACGACAGCAAAATATAATCATTATTATTTTGTACCGAATGTACCACAAAATGCACCGCAACGTATACCCGACTCTACTGGCTCTAGACTGTTGATGACGTCACTATAAAGGCGTTATTACGTACGTCACTGGAATTCCAAAAAAGTCACATTGCTTTAAAAATGGTCAAAACAAACCGTTGGCTCGGTTGGTTATGTGAGAAAAAGAACCTGTCACTTGACGATATCTACACGATGTTTGATTCTTGATGTGGATTTATCTAAACACGGTAATTTCGCGACAAACAACTAGATCTAGTCTAGATCTAGATCTACTACTAGATCTAGTCTAGGCCTAAGATAAGTTTGGGAGAATGGAGTGAAAGAATTAGATCTAGATCTATTTAGTTTAATGGGTATCGATTGAAATCAACAAATTCGCTTTGTTAAACTTTTTATTCAGCACTCGGTAGACGAAAATGTGTGTATTGACGAAATAAACGTCTCGGTAAAAAAAGTAGTTTCGGCTACAGGTCATGTGACCAACTGACATAATAACAAAAAGTTTATCAGTCACCTTGTTATCCGTCAGGAAAATAGGCACGTGACAGGATAAATAGAGCATTTGCTCCTATAGGCGCAAATGCTCTATTTATCACAATGGTTTCAAACTACAAAATTCCAAAAAATTTCTTTTCTCTAGTTATTCTCCTTTTTGGTAGATTTATTCAAAGATTTTGTATCTAAAAATAGCCTATGAGGTAATGGGTTAAGCCTTATTCTGAAACACCTTTAGATGCAATTGTTAACAAGGTCTACTTTGTGTCCTTATGATGTAACATAAATCTGATTCTGGTTTCTGCAATGGCCAAGCATTTCCGTATTAAATACAAGTAAGTCATAATTAAAATTCAGCAGTTTAACATATTCCTTCCTACTGATGTCTTCTGACACCTCTGTAAAAGTCATTTTTCAAAACTATTGTGATAAATAGAGTATTTGCTCCATAGGAGTAAATGTTCCATTTGTCACAGCTGTTTCAAAACTACAAAATTCTAAAATGGTCATTTTCTCTAGTAAATGCTCATTTTCAGTGGAGTTATTCAAAGAGGTTGGGTCTATAGACGGTCTAGTAGGGAATGGGTCAACCCTTCGCTTGCTATTCGCGTCAATATACCTACCTGTAAATAGTGAAGAACCTGATGAGACAGCTCCTGCAGGAGCTGTCTCCTCAGGGTCTGCACTATTTACAAGTTGATTGTGCAACCAGTGCACTCCACAGCAGTGATTTCACAGCACAATACTTGTACACAGTGAAGATATATGTAATTATACAACAGGGCATGGGTAAAGAAGGAAAAATGTATTTTAAAATTCAGCAAGCGAAGGGTTAATATCTACTATGTCATTTATTTCTTATGTCAATCTTAATCAGGTAAATGGTTAAAATGTTAAGAGGTCTTTGTTAACCCTTTACTCAATGAATATTCAGGCAAGAAATAATGACATCATGAATATTAATCCCCTGAATTTTCATAATGGTACTATGAACAAAATGATTTTATTGTGACAGAAACTGCAGAATCGGGGTCCATGCTTATAAAACTTTTAGTTGAGTCTGAGACCGTTCTCAAGATTTTGATTGGTCAGATTTGAGCCTTTGGCTCAAATCTGACCAATCAAAAGCTTGAGAACTCAAATCTAACCCATCAAAAGCTTGAGAACGAAACTCAGACTCAACTAAAAGCTTTATAAGCATGGACCCAGATCTTTAATATATCAAAAGCAATTACAAAAGACCCTGATCAGATGGCTCCTATAGGAGCCAAATGAACTGGGTCTACTCTGTTCGCAAAGGCGTTTTTATGGAGTAAAGGATTAAATCTACTTTTGCACTAGACAATACTAGTAAACAATTACATAGAAGACTAGATAGTGATCTGATTCAACCCAAAAACTATAGGCGTCTTCCTCTGATGGTATTTAGCATATGCCCTTAATATGAAACCAATATGGGAAGTAATGTTTGAGTTATCGGGTCACATCAAAAGTGTTGACGGACAAACAGATTCCTATAGGGCTCCTGCATTTTCAATGAAACACCTCTTAACTGAAATTCTAGTAGAGAAGAATTTAATTACTTAGTGACTTTTTCAGAGGCATCTAAAGGCATCAATATACAGGAATGGGTAAAAGGGTGATGACTCTTACGTTGCAGTTGTTAGGTGGAACCAGAAGCTGATTTATCTCCCCTCCATGCACGGTAAAACTGTGCAGCTTCACTCCTTCAAACATGTCCCACAGGCAGACAGAGAAGTCCGCTCCACCCGACAACAAATGTTTTGGCTCGTACCTGGCACTCTCATTGAATGGGTACAATAAACAGTTAACTCTACCATCATGGCCTTGTAATGTTAAGAGAGGGATTCCTGAAAAATGAAAATGTATCACTCAAGTATTATAATCTATTTCAGCATATGTAACAGTAATACAGTAAAACCCCGCTAATGCGACCACCAAAAAAGGGCATAATTCTGGGTGTCAGAGGCAGGTGGTTGCTTAATGCAGTACGAAAGTTATGCAGAAAGTTCCTACAGGAGCTTTCTGCATAACTTTCGTGCTGCATTAAGCAACCACCTGTTTTAAACGACACCAGTGGCTGTTTATTAAGTGGTCGCATTAGCGGGGTTTCACTGTATATTGAAGTATTTCCTGAATCATGTACTCCATTAAAAATTTACTGTTTCAATATTTATCAAGTGAGTGAGTGGGTTGGGTTTTACGTCCGACCAACAGAATTTCAGTTATTTGCAGACGGCACCCACTTGAGACAAGTTCCAGTGCTGCCTCACTGGAAAGTCCCTGCCGTCGGCACATGGCAAGGGCACCCCACCCAGTCACATTATCCTGACACCGGGCCGACCAGTACTAGAACTTCTCTTTTAATGTCGAGCGTAGACAAGGGAGCTACTAGTAGCATGGTCTTACCGTCTATCGAACCTCTTAACCTTTGACAAGGAACAGAAAACGTTTACTGTGAATACTGAAGAAGAAAATAAGTCAGCAGTTCAAAATAATCTTTTATACATACCTTGAAACAATAAAGTAATTTAATTCTCATCTATTAATCCCCAAACAATCCAGTGTTCCCTACATATATCTTCACGTATTTTACTGTGCAGTAACTGCCTTTGAGTGCACTGGTTGCACAATCAACTTGTAAATAGTGCAGACCCTGATGAGACAGCTCCTGCAGGAGCTGTCTCATCTGGGTCTTCACTATTTACAGGTATGTATAATTGATGCGAATAGCAAGCGAAGGGTTAACATTCATGATGTCATTATTTCTTACATAAATATTCAACAGGGATAGGGTTACTATTTGAACATTCAAGCAAATGACAATAGTTTGCTACTTAACCTTGTATCTGATGGAGGGCTTGTTAAAATAGAGTAGATCCAGATCAGATGGCTACTAGCCAACTTTTCTGGATCTCCTTGGTTTGCTTATAGAATTATACTCCATAGCCGAATAATCCTGGGCTAATCAAAATATATATTCATCATGTCATTATTTCCCTCATGAATATTCATTAGCTAAAGGGTTAAGGTCACTGCAGGAGCTGTCTGATCAGGGTCTGCACTGTTTGCTTACATGTTATTTAATCTGAAACATCAATACTACTACATGTCCAGCAGACTCTCTCTTAAGTGGCCATTCATTTACTGAACATAGGAGTATCAAAAAGCAGGTAGTTGCTTAATGCAGGACAAAAGTAATACAGAAAGCTCCTATAGGAGCTTTCTGCATTACTTTTGACCTGCATTAAGTTACCACCTGCCTTACAGACCCATAATTAGACCTCTTTTTATTGCCACTTCATACAGGTTCTACTGCACTCACTCTCTGGTGTGTTGACCCTGTTCTCCAGCAGCTGCAGCATGATGCAGCGTGTAGCTGGTACTATGATAATGGTTCCATTGCTCCTGCCAGCCGCCAGCTTCCCTTGCGATGGAATGTACACTGTGGAGGTTATCTTGATAGCGTTATCAACAGAGCCCTGAAACAAACAAATATAAACACACATGTACCAGAGCAATACATAAAAGTCATCAAATACTAAGTGTCATTTCTCCACCAAATCCTATGGTGTGACTATTTTTTAGAATTGTATCTTCAAGTTGATTCTGAAGAGTGGTTACAATATCGGCTGTGGTGAAGAAATTTGGAGCTATTATTGAAAATGCTTTAATTTAACCCTTTACTCCATGAATATTCATGCATATTAATTAGATTAATTGTTATAAAAGTACACAGACACAGGAAATTTTGACTATGATACTGTAGAATCATATCTATATCATATAACCCATTACTCTCATAGGCTAGAATTTTGTAGTACGAAACCATTGGGATAAATAGAGCATTTGCTCCTATAGGAGCAAATGCTTTATTTATCACAATGGTTTCACAAAGTGACTTTTGCAAAGGCGTCAATATGAGGGAATGGGATAAGCACACAGAGCAGACCCTGATTAGATGGCTCCTACAGAACCAGCCTGTCCTTGGTCTACTATGTTTGCAAAGGCGTAGAAGGGCATATTTATGTAGTAAAGGGTTAAGTATCTTATCTGGGTCTCAGTGTACAATATTCACATTCATAGTATATAGGATACAGGGGCCTCTGTGGCCAAGTGCTTACAGTTGTCGACTTGCAATTGCTACACCCATAATAAATGTGAGCTCAAATACCAGTCTGGCACTCTGGATATTCCATTTGAGAAAGCCGTCAAGCTGGCTTGTGGTAGGTCAATGGTTCTACCTGTATTTTCTTCAATTAAGAAATGAATGACGTGCTTCCGGTGTTCATGAGGTTATGCAACGCATAGCTTTACGAGCAAAGTTAGTGAAGCCCGAAGGGCTTCACGTGAATCTTTGCTCGTAAAGCTATGCGTTGCATAACCCATGAACACCGGGAGCACGTCATTTATTTCTTATATTTATATTCCATTGTATTTCTTATATTTAAGAAATGAATGACGTGCTTCCGGTGTTCATGAGTTTATGCAACTTTCTTTTTAGAATAAGGTTATATAAGGACGTTGCAGGGCGAATGTAAATATTCCTAGTTGCTTCATATGCACACAAACACCAAAAGGGGGGGGGGGTCTTTCACTTTGATGAAATGAATTTGCAAAATACAGGTATCTGAAATACTGTTAATTCTTTCCCTGTTAAGTATTTAAGTAAAAAATAATGACATCATCAATATTTATTAACTCAATTCTTAAAATACAAAATTTTCAAGAGAAGTTTTTACTTTGAAAAAAAATCATATCTATATCATGTCAAAAGCAAACAGAGCAGACCCTGATCAGATGGCTCCAATAGGAGCTGTCTTATCTAGGTCTACTCTGTTTGTAAATGCAGTGAAGTCTTTATATGAAGGAAAGGGTTAAAGTGATGGTTTGTTTGTTGACAGACGAGTTATAAACATGAACAGATGTACAGCCAGTTGCAGAAAGATACAGGTGTCTTACCAGGCTATCCAGTATTCCTGAAGGTGACTGACACAGACCGTCCCATACACTCTGCAATGTTGTGCTACACTTTGGAGTAAGAACTGTAAATAAATCAATAAACTCCAAACTAAAATGATCATATAACTTTTTATCTCATAAATACAGTAAAATTCCTCTAAATCGGCATTAAATTTAGAATAAATATCAGTCTTGGAGACAGGTGGCAGCTTAATGCAGATTGAAAGTCATGCAGAAAGCTCCTCTAGCTTTCTGTACGACTTTCACCCTGCATTAAGCAGCCACCTGACTAAAAGTATCTACATGTAAATTCTTCTCTACTAGAATTCTGGTTTACAGGGGTTTTACTGTATTCATGTAACTAGTAGTAAAACGGTGGTGGAATGTGAACGACCAAGTCAAATCAGATTTATCTGTTTATTTAATATACCGACGTTTCGGTACTTACATGTACCTTCATCAGGGTTACATACATGTATTCATGTAAGAAAAAATGACCTTATGACTATTCATTAGCTGAAAGTTCATATGAATAGGTGAATACTGGAAAGTTTGGCCACTGCAGAAACTGTGGAATCAGATCTGTGTAATTCCCCTATCAACCAGCACCTACAGAAGCTGTCAGATCTGGGTTCACTCTGTTTGTTGTTCATCCTTCGATCTCGAAGAAGACCATCCTCATCTCCCAGTAGTTTCATGTATTGCATTTGGATTGGTGCGCAAAATCTGTTTACAAAGATGCTAAAGCACATATCTATAATGTAAATGATTAATATCCCTACATAAGCATTTGTCCGAGTATGTGATACATGTATTTTCAATAATCAAGCAGCCTTTACTGTGAAAAAAAATGTCCAATAGCAACATTGTAAAAGTTAAGCGCATCTTCCCATGGTAATAATGTTTACCATGAATCTTACCTGTTGTTACCAAGAAATACCATGAACAAGAAAAACCTACAGAACAAGCTACCGACTGACCAACATGATGACTCATGTAAAACACGATCTCGTTTGTGGGGTTATCAACACATTCATAACCCTATACCTGTTAAATATTCATGTAAGAAATAATGACATCATGAATATCAATTAGCAGTATTTTTATAATGGTATATATACACAAGATGTTTGGCTCTGACAGAAACTGTAGAATTAGATCTGTACTATACTATAAGCAAACAGAGCACACTCGGATCAGACAGCTCCTACAGTGTGGTATGACTGACATAAGAGATCAAATAGAGCAATAAATCTCTGATCTAAAACTCTTGAGAAATGCTTTCAGCTCTAGCAGTTACCTGGCAGTCTGTCAAAGCTTTCCTGTCTAACTAAAGTCATCTGTCTCTCAGTAACCTCCGGCAAGGTCCATATCACCACCTGGCCCTCGGAGTCACCACGCACTAGCAGTCGCTTCATCTGGTTGCTACCTCTGGTACATGTATGGAGAATCATGGCTGGGGAACAAGCAAGGGTCTGAAAAACACAGAGATACAGTGTAACTACATGGACAGCATAAAGGGAAAATGGGCTGTCATTCAGTGATGAAATTTAACCCTGTTTAATGCCTTTGCACTATAGAAGCTGTCTAATCATGGTCTGCTCTGTTTGCAGGTCTGATTCTACAGATTTTGTATGGCCAAAAATTACATTGCTCAAATGCCATTATAAAATTCATCTTTTTATATTATTTCTTACATAAATATTCATGAATAACAACGTTTAACCCTTTCCCTGTTCTACATTTATTCCAAATGGCATTACCTACTGAATATTCATGGACAAAATAATTATAATGAAATATGGAAGAAGAAATATTGTAGACATTTTAGAAAGCAAAGAAACAGATCTATCCAATTCTATTAGCAAACAGAGCAGACCCTGATCAGACGGCTCCTGTAGGAGCCGTCTGCTCTGGGTCTACTCTGTTTGCAAGTGCATGAAAACACGTTTATATGAGGGAAAGGGTTAAAATGACTTATGATCAGGTTTTCACAATCTGTCACTCATTCATCCACCGACATCAATATTGCAAACATTCATGTCATCTTCAAATGTGTCTGTGGAAACTGTTTGCTAATATCCTAAATCATGATTCATGAACCTATTTTCATATGGTTTTGGTCTAATACAAGAAAGCGTAGCAAAGGCTCAAGGGTATATAATTCTGCATATTTACTGTTCATGCGTAGATGTTTTTATTGTAATCAACATACAAGATGGCCATGATGTATTGTAGTCCACCTATTACTGTAAAACCCCTCTAAACCTGACATTTGATTTAGTATAAACATCCGTTTTGGAGACAGGAGACAGCTTAATGCAGTGTGGAAGTCGTGCAGAAAGCTCCTCTAGGAGCTTTCTGCACGACTTTCACCCTGCGTTAATCTGCCACCTGCCTAAAAGTATCTAAAATCTTCTCTACTAGAATTTCAGTCTAGAGCGGTTTTACTGTAAGCAAGGTGAAAACCCAATTGCAATGCTGCCTTGAAGTTCATTTGCTCCCTTGTCAAGGACTTTGCAAATTTTAAAATGGCAACCAGACAGCAAACTTGAATAAAGATAGGACAAATTGTCACACACTGTTGATCATTTGGTAAATTTAAAAAAAAAAAAACACATAAAAAATGTTGAACAAATTTGTTCACTAAAGTAATGCAAAAACCATGATGCTAATCAAGTTGATAATTTCTTTGAAGGTTCATGAAAATATTCTGAAAATTGGAAAAGAATTTAACCTAACAATTTGCACTGACCTATGACACTTGACAACAACATCAACCCTCAAGCTGACTGCATACCCATTCAAACTTTGAAATTCTGACAACCCTTTCCCTGTTCTATGTTTGTTTTCAAATTTCAATACCTACTGAATATTCATGGACAAAATAGTTATAATGAATATGAAAGGTTGGATATTGTAGCTATTTTAGAAACTAAAGAACCAGATCTATCAACTTCTATTAGCAAACTGAGCAGACCCTGATCAGACGGCTCCTTTAGGAGCCGTCTGATCTGGGTCTACTCTGTTTGCAAATGCGTGAAAACATGTTTGTATGAGGGAAAGGGTTAATATTAACCCATTACACATTGAAATATGCCTTTGTAAATAGATTAGACCCAGACCAGACAGCTCCTATAGAAGCCGTCTGATCAGGGTCTACTCTATTTGCTTATGATACGGTATAGATATGATTCTAGTTTCTGCCATGGTCAGACTTTCCCGTGTTCATGTGCCATTATAAAAAATAATTAAATTGGTATTTACTCTTCATTATTTCTTATGTGAATATTCATTGAGTAAAGAGTTAATGAGAGTAAACCACAGGTGCATCCAGCTGTGTGACTGGGTCTGTATTGTAGTGGCAGTACATAGACTTTCTGAGTAAAAGTTGAGCACATAGTAGGCATGAGGTGAGGATGGTGCCCTGTAGTGGCAGTACATAGACTTTCTGAGTAAAAGTCGAGCACATAGTAAGCATAAGGTGAGGATGGTGCCCTGTAGTGGCAGTACATAAATACCTTTTCTGAGTAAAAGTCGAGTACATAGTAAGCATGAGGTGAGGATGGTGCCCTGTAGTGGCAGTACATACCTTTTTTGAGTAAAAGTCGAGCACATAGTAAGCATGAGGTGAGGATGGTGCCCTGTAGTGGCAGTACATACATACCTTTTCTGAGTAAAAGTCGAGCACATAGTAAGCATGAGGTGAGGAAGGTGCTCTGTTGTGGTAATTCTCACTCTCTGCATTTGCACTGGAATGAACATAGGGGAAAATATGCTTTATATTAGACCAAAATGATTCATCACTAGTCTACATTTAACGTATAACCTCTCTGAAGTTGCCACTTAAAAGAACTCTTGATTGTTGGTCTTTAAGACAGGTGAACACTTTCTGCAGGGCCAAAGTATTGCAAACTGCTCTTTTAAGAACTTCCTACATAGATTTCATTCTGCATTAAGTGGTCACCTGCTTTTAGCCCATTACCTAAAAGAGACCCCATTTGATTCCTCTGCAAACAGAGTCTACCCAATTCAGATGACTCCTACATGAGCCATCTGATCAGTGTCTGTTCTGTGTGCTTATGGCATTACATAGATCTAATTCTATGGCATGTGCTGCCATGGTGTAATTAAGTCATTATTTCTTACATTTATCATTGACCACCTACCTTTAACCCTTTCCCTGTTCTATGTTTTTTCAAGTTTTCAATACCCACTGAATATTCGTGGACAAAATAGTGAAGTGAAATATGAAAGGCGGAACATAATAGACATTTTAGAAAGTAAAGAAACAGATCTTTCAAATTCCATTGGCAAACAGAGCAGATCCTGATCAGACGGCTCCTATAGGAGCCGTCTGATCTGGGTCTACTCTGTTTGCAGATGCGTGAAAACATGTTTATATGAGGGAAAGAATTAAAGATCCCGATGTTTATTCACTATAGTGACAGCTTTAAGGTAGTTCGCGCTGTTGCTCGGTAAAAATCGAAGTTTATCCAATTCTTATCATATTTGGTCCAGGTATACAGAAAGTTACCGCCGACACGACTGCGACGTTTATTTTGAATTTGACGTCGGATGCTTAGCAATATATGACGTCAAAAGCGCCCTCTGGTGTCATCTAAGCAATTCACATGTGTTTGTGTATTTCTTTATTTATTTACAAATGCCGTTGTGTATTTCAATGATTCGAAAACTGTTTTAAAGAAGAAGAATAGTTCTTCAACATGATATACGATATATGCTTTACAAGCGTAACACTGTTGTTAAGTCAGGAGTTGAAAGTTGGGAAACCCATTTTACCGCATTTTGAAATTTAATTTTTTTCGCCATTTTCGTGAAATTCCAAAAATACTAGACGGTGAAAGTTTATAAAAAAATTATATGTCATACTCTGTTCATTTCTTAAAAGGCTCAAGAAAAAAAATCAATACCTATTCGAGTTCATTTTTTCGCTACGAGTGATTTTGCTAAGTTATTTCGTCATCATATTCGACGTCAAGGCGACGTTGAAATATACATAAAACTGTTCCAGATCTTATTTTCATTATATATGCTCATTGCTCTTCTAATTACACTATTTATTCATGGAAATATCAGTATGACTTGAAATTTTAGTTTTAATATTCCTGAAAACTAATTGTATTTCATCAGAGAAAACATTTTTCTTCTATTAATAACAAATAGAGCAAACCCATATCAGACACTTCATGCAGGAGTTTCTGATTAGGGACTTCTCATTTTGTGTAAAAATATATTTTAGAAAAGATTACTGTACACATATAATTGATAACTATTATTTAATATGCCTTTTTAATATGCTCTTTATTTGTTTAGAGTTGTCATATTGTATTAAATGTACTTATTTTGAGGGCCTCGGGTGGTAGATTAGTCTTTTGACTAACCGAGTTACCCTCGTAAAATAAAGTGTTTCATTCATTCATTGACACAGGCCGCAAATGGAACGGGTCCATGTAGGAAACTTTCCACAGAAGTTTCTCGCTTGGTTCAGTTCTATTTGAAACTTTGTGTATGTAGTTTGTATAATTATGCTGATTTCATTTTGCGTTGTTGAAATGGTTAAGCGTAATATCTGCATTGGACACATTGTTTATTATGATCTGTGATTGTTATTTTTGCATATAAATGTATGAAATGTACTGATTAACAAGGCTTCGGAGTACCTAATGAGCCACCCTCATTAAATAAAGTATTTTAGCATGCATTCATTAATTTAGATTAATTGGGTTACTGTCAAGCCTTTCATTCATTCATTCATTCAATTCGTTACAAACCTTTTGCATATAGTTTGGATCTAGATAAGACGTTGAGTAACTCAACGCCTCATCAGGTTCAATTAGTTTACACTCTAACTGGATTTTTCTATTTTTGAAGCAGATAACATTTTATTTTAACTAAAACTAAGCAAAAATATGTTTTCGTATTATAGTATTAGCCTATATTGACAGCGTGGGTAAATGACGTCACAAATATGTGGGTTTTAATAGCGCGTGCATTTATCCACCTAAATCGGGGTCAAATGGCATTTATGCACTTCATTTGTGCAACAGTAACATGTAAGCTAAATCCAGCTATTTAGATTGGATGCTAGTGGCAAATCAAAACTTTGATAACAGATTGGATCTAGATAAGACGCCAAGTTTCTCGACGTTTTATAAGGATCCAAATGCTTGTCCTTGAGGAATAGATCTACAAATTGAAGCAGACAACAATTTTCAATTATACAGACACATCATAACTTAGCGAGCAATGAGTTTATATCTTATATTGATTTATTGTGCGTATATATCTGTGATTTACTATTAAATGCTTTTGTTTCAGGGCCTCAAGGTAGATTAGTCATTATGACTAACTGAGCTACCCTCATTAATTCATACAGCCATTCATTCATTCAGTCATTCAATGAATAAATTCATTCATTCATTCAATATTAATTAATTAATTCATTCATTCATTCATTCACTCTTCCGTGAGAAGATATGCCTTGATTTAAAAGAATAAGAAGTAGATCTAAAACAATAAATAAAAAAATACATAAGAAAATAAATACAATCAATTGATACGATGTCAATTGTTTTACTGCCAAATATTTACATTGCAACGCAAAATGTAAAAACGACGCAAAATATAATACATGTATTGTTACAAGTTGCGTTGATTCATTACATTATGTTGGAAAACTGTTAACGCAAAATGTAATAATGACGCAAAAAGTAATAATTATTGAAACGGGTCTGATTCATGAATTCCATACACTACTATATTCGCGACTTTCGAAGAGAAATGCACATACATGTACCATTAAAATTTAACCTAGACTGGAATAGTGGAGAGTAGTAGAGAGCGACGGGTCAAAAGTCGAAACTTTCATTTTATCGACATGAAACTTATCAAAGTGCACTGGATGAGGTGTAGATGTTAACCAACGAAAAGGGGGAAAAAAATAAATATTCAGAATAATAAATGTTTGCATTGTTATCTGTAAAAATCAAGCGACAAATAGGGCAATTAATTATTTTACTGACGATCACATCGCATCAACGTCGCGTTGACGTCGAATATGACGATGAGTTGACCTAGCAGAATAGGTATTGTTTTTTTTACTTGTTTCTATTAAGAAGTGAACGGAGTATGATATATAATTTTTTTGTAAATTTTCACCGTCTAGTTTTTTTGGAATTCCACGAAAATGGCGAAAATTATCAAATATCAGAAAGCTGTAAAATAGGTTTTCCAACATTCAACTCTTGACAGAACAAAAGTGTTACGCTTGTAAAACATATATCGCATATCATATTGAAGAACTATTCTTCTTCTTCAAAACAGTTTTCGAATCATTGAAATACGCAACGGCATTTGTAAATGAATAAAGAAATACGCAAACACATGTGAATTGCTTAGATGACACCAGAGGGCGCTTTTGACGTCATATATTGCTAAGCAACCGACGTCAAATTCAAAATAAACGTCGCGGTCGTGTCGGCGGTAACTTTCTGAATACTTGGACCAAATATGGTGTTAATTGGATAAACTTCGATTTTTGCCGAGCAACAGCGCGAACTACCTTAAACAGGTTCTACTGCATATCTAAAATATTTTTTGAAGTCTAAGGTTGCCATAGCAATAAAACTAATCTACAAAATGTATCTATATGCAGTATATGTGTACATGTATATGACAATTTACTATACAAGTATATATTGATAAATGCACTTTAATTTAACATAAATATATTCACCAAACCAAACATTAACATGACAGGACTTTCTTCATAATCAAGACTTGAAACTTCTTATTTTAAGAGACAATAAAGAATAGGACTTAACGAAACTGTTATTTTACCATAATTCATAATTACAGTAAAAATGCATGAATTTGTGCTTCACCACACATGCTTACCAAGCAAATCATGCAGGCACACACAGTATTGATAGAATAACCTAATTATGTCCTAAATATTCAAACAGTCAATATCTCCTCTACACCAATAAGTACAGCCAAATAATTCAATTTGGCACCATTATGATAATTTTAAATCAAAACTGACAAAGTAGTAAATAGTGAAGACCCTGATCATTGATCAAACAGCTCCTTCAGGAGCCGTTTGATCTGGGTTTGCACTGTTTGCCTAAGTATGTCTGTCCGAGTACCTAAGATTAAGAAGGGTATATTATTATTATTAATATCATTTATATTATTATTATTATTCTAGTAAGATTACAAGAAGATGTAATACAAGAAGATGTAATACATACCTGTTAATAAATAAATGTATACATATGGTTGAGTATCATAGTATTAAAGGGGAAAATAGCCACCAGTTAATAATACCAAACTCAGCCATCTGATCAGGGTCTCCACACCTTGTCCCTCATCAGCAGCTTAAGAATTTGTAGATCCTGATCAGAAATTGCATTCAAATGCCAAAGTTGATATGGGTCTACTCTGTATATAATTTCCCAGAACACTGGCCATTTAGTCTATATGAGTACCTTTTACCGAATAACCCTATACTCCATAAATACGCATTTCTAAACCTTTGCAAACAGAGTAGACCCAGATCAGACAGCTCATATATGAGCCATCTAATCAGGGTCTGCTTTGTTTGCTTATGGAATTATATAGATCAGACCTTTTTCGCCAAGGAGAAAATTTCCTGTGTTCATTATAAAAATTATTAATAAAAAATAATCTGATTAACATTCATGATGTCATTAGTGTTTACATAAATATTCATGGAGTAAAGGGATAATCTTACTAGATCCATATCTTCAATATAAACTGTAACAACACATAAAAGCAAACATTTTTCAAATAAATTCTTTGATATCTAATAAATAAGACAGAGTTGGTTTTACTTTTTCTTGTTGGTACTTGTTAGAATTGCCTCTAAGAGATAGGATTTGGCTAAGAAATGAGTTTTTGGATTGATAAGTATAATGCACTTTCTTAAGTGTTCTACTTTGATATTGAAATGAAAAGTCCTAAAAGTTATATTTAGTATAGCAAGGCTCAAATAGACTGTACAATAAAGATCAATGCAAAGTTCAGATCAGAAAATAAAAAAAATCTGCATCAGAAATGAAACAAATGAAATGAACATATCAGAAGAAAATGAACTTCAAACAGAACTTGCTCAAAACATAACAAAGATACAAATCAAGCTCCAAAAGCAAGCAGGTGAGCAAAAGCCTCACAAGTATACACCCCAAAACACAACTAAACAGAATCAGGTTGGGCAAAACATAGATTATAGTTCAATTGCAAGTAGCTGTTGATATTTCTGTTTACATGCTATTTCTGGAGCAACAGTTGTATGCCTCACCCTTTAAATACTTTAGTGGAATGGTCTATCAGTATTTAACCCTTTCCTTCATATAAACACATTTTCATGCATTTGCAAACAAAGTAGACCCAGATCAGATGGCTCCTATATCAGGGTCTAATCTGTTTGCTAATGGAATTTGGTAAGTCTGATTCTTTATTTTCTAAAATGGCTACAATGTTCTGCCTTCCATATTTTATTATAACTAATTTGTCCATGGTATTGAAATGTGGAATTAACATAGAACAGGGAAAGGGTAAATGACAGAGTCCATACAGTAATGAAAGGCTATGATTTTCAAGAGGAGTTTGACCCTGACGAAAGGGCTCAGCCATTAGACCCTCTCTGATCTGGATCTACACAATTTTGAAATACCTGCACACTTGTTTCCCGAATTCTGAGAGTTAACTCAAAGTATGTTAACCCTTCGCTTGCTATTCGCGTCAATATACCTACCTGTAAATAGTGAAGACCCAGATGAGACAGCTCCTGCAGGAGCTGTCTCATTAGGGTCTGCACTATTTACAAGTTGATTGTGCAACCAGTGCACTCCACAGCAGTGATTACACAGCGAAATACTTGTACACAGTGAAGATATATGTAATTATACAACAGGGCATGGATAAAGAAGGAGAAATGTATTTTAAAATTCAGCAAGCGAAGGGTTAAGTACTTGCAAACTCTCAAAAATGTAATGAAAATGTTGGTATGGATCCTGATGAGATATGGAGATATACAGCTTCTCACCTACATCAAACTGTACATGTAGGTTATGAAGAACCCATAGCTCTTGCATGCAGATCTCCATTTATAGAAAACATCTCTAACCCAGACATTCAATTTAGTATAAATATATTGGGGATAGGTGGCAGCTTAATGCAAGGTGAAAGTCATGCAGAAAGCTCCTAGAGGAGCTTTCTGCAAGTCTTTCACCCTGCATTAAGCAGCCACCTACTTTTTTGCAGCCACCTGCCTAAACATATCTAAATTCCCTACTAAAATTCCGTTTTAGAGGGGTTCTACTGCACAGCAAAGCCAAAGCTATTTAAATAGCTGCCGCAAAATCATTATACCTCATATTCTAAAAGCATTTTCTTCCCGTCCTTTTAACCTTATACTTCATAAATATTCTTCTTAACACTTTTGCAAACAGAGTAGACCCAGACGAGATGGCTCCTGTAGGAACCACCTGATCAGGGTCTGTTCTGTTGGATTATGAAATATAATAGATCTGATTCTACATTTAGTGTTCATTAACTTCACAAGAATTCTGCTAATGAATATTCATGAAGTATATAATCACAACAATGACCAAATATGATCCTAATGAGATCCAAGATTACTGAGCACATATCATAACTATTACTACAGTCATGTATTCAGTAACAAAATGCATATGGAACTGGTTTTAAGGCTAGCTACAAGGCTTGTAAAGTCACGCGAGCAACAGATAAACTGTGCATACTCAAGTACTAAGATCTTCCACCAAACCCTATGTTGTGACCACTCTTTAGAATCGTCTCTTCGAGACGATTCTAAAGAGTGGTCACAACATAGGGTTTGGTGGAGAAATAAAGAAGTCATTCTAGAAAATGTTTTAATTTACGTATCTTATCTGGACCTTTGGTTACACATTCTTGGTATGTGATTTTAACATGAGCAGACTTAAGCGGCAAGTCTCCGGTTGCAAATAATCACAGACAGTCACCGCTTCTGAACTATGTTCAGATACTGATTTTATGACTCTATGTCAAAATCATATTGATGCATGGCACAAAAAATGTGACAGTCGAATTGGGGGCATAAAAACCGGCAAGGAATTAATGATGTTTCATATCACCTGAAATATACCGTGACTAAAGTATTAACCCATTAATGCCTAGTTTACATTTGCCCTGCGATGAGTTTACCGCGCCCGTAGACTCGTTGTTAAGGTAATTTCCGCGTGGTCTCCGCATGGACGCATACAGTCACCGTAAGATTTCTTACAGATTCCCGGGCGCTGTAGCCCAAGGGATTTGTCATAAAAAAATTAATACATAGTTTCAAAAATTGCAAGCCCGCAGCCTGTAAACACGAGGTAACATGCATCATATGACCTTCGCACAGGCATCGTATGGAGGCCGCGTGAGGATTGTGCAGAAAACCATCATTTTTCAGTGGACATGTCGCCAAAAAAATCGTACAGCGACCTACGGTCATCGGAAGGCTATCGTTCGGTGTCTGTGCAATACCCATGGAATCGTACATACATCACACTGCCATCTTGCAGCAATCTCACCGCGACCACATGATGGCCGTGCAGTGATTTTGATATTTCTGAATGGTGCAAATTTTTTTGTCATTTCCGGCATTAATAGTTTGACTGGCTACAAAAAATAGAACAACCCCACAGGCTCCGTACGATTGCCTTATCCAAGCGGAGACAGCGCAGTAACTGCACGGAGATGGCATGATCTCCGTACAGTTGCCACTCAGTCATCGTATGGATAAGCGCCTATCAGTATAAACAAATAATTGTATGATGATCGTAGACATTGTAAACAAAAACATTGCAGCTTGTAGACTTCTACGATGCAAAAACACATCTCCGGAAAATAGCAAACAAAGAAATTGTACGGCCTCCGTGGCAAATGAAAACTAGGTATAAATCATAGGCTATTTTAAGACTCGATCACTTTTGAATAAATCTACTGAAAAGCTTAGGCTGTCCATTCAAATACTTGTTTACCATACCATAAACCAGAGTACAGCATTAGCATTAAAAGCTGTATCTATATCTTGTATCTTGTATTTATTTATGAAGTTATATCCATTCATTTATGAAGAATACACATTTCTCAGCTAGTAAAATATTCATGCTTGAATATCAATTAAATATTAACTTCAAACCTCCCGGTTTTGGTTCTTACCTGTGCTTGAGAAATCTGTATGTAAAATTAAAAGTTCATTTACAAAAAAATGAACTTTACTTCATATAATATGCCTTTACTTCATATTGCCTTTACTTCGAATATATGCCTTTACATCATATAAAACTGGTTAAACCGTTTTCCTCATACAAACACCTTTTCACGCCTTTGCAAACAGAGCAGACCCAGATCAGACAGCTCCCAGAGCAACAGATAAACATGCATTGTCACATACTAAAATCATCATTTCTCCACCAAACTCTATGCTATGACCACTCTTTAGAATCGTCTCTTCAAGACAATTTTTAAGAGTGGTCACAACAAAGGGTTTGGTGGAGAAATAAAGGAGTTATTCTTGAAAATGTTTTAATTCCCGAATCTTATCTGGACCCCTGGCTCCAACAGAAGACATCTCATCAAGGTCTGCTCTGTTTACTTATAACATAATATTGATCTGATTCTACAGTCTTTGTCAAAGCAAAAACCTCCTTTGAAAATTGTCCATTATAAAACTTGAGCTAATATAAGTATTCATGATGTCATTATTTCTCATGAATATTGAATAAGAAAAGGATTATCTTAATTTTTATAATGTAAGATATTCATTTTTAGGAATTGGCATTATAAGACACAAACTGTGTAGGATGAAATCTTTATCTATATAATTCCAACAGAGCAGACCCTGACCACACAGCTCCCACAGAAGTTGTCTGATCTGGGTCTACTCTGTTTGCAAAGGCGTGAAAAGAGGTTTGTATCACTATGAATTAAAGGCTCAACTCTGAATCATTTAAGCTTTTGAGAAATTACAGACCTGGTGTCAAACAGCTTAGATCCAGATGAATGTAAGGTTACTTGTTGTCTCATATGCATCCAAGCTGTTTGGGTCAGGTTTCACCTGGTTTGATAAGGGTTAACTCTTTACTCCAAGAATATTCATGTAAGAATAAATGACATCAAAAATATGGATTTTTTATAATGCCATATCGAGGGCTTGGTGCAAAACTATTCTAACTCCTTCACTTTGTGAAGGAGTTAGAATAGTTTTGCACCAAGCCTTCATATGAACACAGGAAATATTGGCAATGACAGAAACTGTAGAATCATATCAATATTATTTCATAAGTAAACAGAGTCACAGTAACCCTGATCTGACAGCTCCTACACGGGTCTTCTGATCTGGGTCTAGTCTTTTTGCAAAGGTATCATTAAAAAGGCGTATTTATGGAGTAAAGGGTTAAATTAGAATTCAACAGCCAGGAGCGTAGCTGAATTCAAATCTAATGTACACCGTGGCTATAGGAGTTCGGTGGGCATGTTCCAAGAAAATTTAAAACTGTGTAGTTTTGAAACCATTGTGATAAATAGAGCATTGCTCCTATTAGAGCAAAGGCTCTATTTATCACAATTGTTTCAAAAGGTGACTTTTACAGAAGCATCAAAATATGTCAATATGAGGGAATATGTTAAATCTTACTTGACAAGATAGAAAGTTTATCAAAGTCTTCCCCCTTATATTAGCCTTCGATTTTTGTTCCATTTTGACCATTATAAATAATGTTTTCACCTAGCTTTCAGATTAATGTTAGGCACGTGCATAAGTGTGTATTGCTAGCTATGCCCCTGACAACTAAAATGACAAATTAAACAAAACCATGCAAAGAGTAGTAATACAACAGAACAAATGGAGAAAGTAGTTCCTTTTAAAGTCTGAAGACTTCGTTTTGAGTTAAAACAGGTTCCTTTTCAGATATAAAGGCAGGTGAAAGAATTTAACCCTTTACTCCATAAATATTCAAATAAGAGATAATGACATCATGAATATTCATAAAATTAATAAATTATCATAGGACATGGGCACAGAAATTTTTGGGCATGTGGCAGAAACTGTAGAATCATATCTGTATCATATCATAAGCAAACAGAGCAGACTTTGATCAGACGACTCCTACAGGAGCCATCTGATCTGGGTCTACTCTGTTTGCAAATTAAGGCACAGAAAGGCGTTTTCATGGAGTAAATGGTTAATACAAACAAATTTAATTTTATTTTCATTTTTAAAAAGTAAACAATTGTGGTCTTATATGCTGGCTGCCTATGAATAAAGCTTTTGGAGTAAAATTCGATAAGCACAGAAAAATATAATTGCTAATAATATGTGAAAATTAAGACTGTGTAGCTGTTAAAAACTTTATGCATAAAAGTGGAAGCATAATTACGCTCCATTACCTGTTGACAGTCAACTAAATACTAAGTACTCATGTACTTAACTGAACCTACGCTACTTATCCTAAGTATACTGACAAGCAACCTTAGGCAAATAGTGCACACCCAGCTCACTTTTAACGCTTTCCCTGTTCTATGTTTATTACATATTTTAATACCTACTGAATATTAATGAACAAAAAAGTAATAATGAAATATGGTAGGTTGAACATTGTAGCCATTTTAGAAAGTATAGAAGCAGATCTATCAAATTTCATTAGCAAACAGAGCAGACACTGATCAGACAGCTCCTCTAGGAGCTGTCTGATCTGGGTCTACTCTGTTTGCAAATGCGTGAAAACACGTTTATACGAGGGAAAGGGTTAATTACACTGGCATGGTTGCAAATAATGTAGACCTTAATCAAACAGGTCCTAGAGCAGTTAGATCTGGGTCTACACTATAAGCCTCGGTTTGTAGAAATACTTAAGACAATTAGGGTGTGTTCAGATATGTGTCCCTGTCCTAAGAGCTACCTTTAATATTTAAATAGTGAATCTTAATGTGGTTGTTACTAATTTGTAGCAGTTCTAGCATACATTTTAATCATTTTAATAGATTGCTTGTTATGTTATGCCGGGCAGTGTAGAAAAACATATTCACAGACAGACAAATTAATTCAAGCAAGATACATAAATTTCGACTTTTAAATGTTTTTGCCTCAACCCTTTACTCCATTGATATCCCTTTTAATGACTTTGCAAACCGAGTTGACCCAGATCAGACAGCTCCTGCAAGAGCCATCCAGTCTGGGTCTGCTCTGTTTGTGTATGGAATCATATAGAACTGATTCTACAGTTTCTTCCATAACCTAATTTTCATGTAATCATATACCATTATGAAAACTATACTTATTAATATTCATATATTCATTATTTCTTATATGAATATTCATGGAGTAAAGGGCTCATATCTGTAGTAATACACCCCAAACCCTAGAACAAGCATACTGTATACATGCTACTCACTCCACTGGTGCAGGATCTAGAACAACACTACAAATACAAAAAAAATTAAAAGAAAAACCATACAGTATCGTTCACAATTAACCAATTGCCACATTGATGCTGTTTGATGCCAGACTGTAAAAATAACTTCTTGAAATCACTGTGATAAATAATGCATTTGTTCCATTGGAACAAATATTATATTTATCAAAATGGTTTCTAAACTGCACAATTCTAAAAGTTTCCTTTTTTCTTGTAAATGCTGCATTTTAGTAGATTTATTCAAAGAGGTTGGGTCTAAAAATAGCCTATGAGGGAATGGGCTAACTCTGCACTCTAGTAGCAAATTCATGATTAAAAAATTGTATGAAAACTGTTACGATCCAGATGAGACGCCAAATAACTCAGCATCTCATCAGGATCCAAACTGTTTGTAGCTCTGATTGTATTTTTTAGAGGAACAGAACAATAAATGACTTTGGGAGTTGCAGCAGACAACACTTTATTGCACATGACAATTACTTAGCAAATAAAGGATTAATCCTCAGAGGTTCAGATAAGTTGCATAAATTAAAGAAACAATTTCAAAAATAACTTCTTAATTTCTCCACCAAACCCTATGCTGTGACCACTCTTTAGAATCGTCTCTTTGAGATGATTCTAAAGAGTGGTCACAACATAGAGTTTGGTGGAGAAATGACGATTTTAACCCTTCGCTTGCTATTCATGTCAATATACATACATGTAAATAGGGAAGACCCAGATGAGACAGCTCCTGGAGGAGCTGTCTCATCAGGGTCTGCACTATTTACAAGTTGATTGTGCAACCAGTGCACTCCACAGCAGTGATTGCACAGCGATATGCTTGTACACAGTGAATATATATGTAATTATACAACAGGGCATGGGTAAAGAAGGAGAAATGTATTTTAAAATTCAGCAAGCGAAGGGTTAATATTTGAGAACACACCTTTATCTGTACCTCTGACCCTGTTTCAATCTTTACTGTAAAACTGTTCAGAATCTTATACAGTTTAGCACATGTTTACTACAAAGCTTAACTGAAAACAACTGTGGAAAACCAATACTCAGAAACTGATCTTGGATGCAAAAATTATCAAAGTCTGCACAGTTTGCGACTGAAAGTTGACTTGTGTTCTACACTCATGGGTCAATCCTACTAAAAACTGATAGATCTGGAACAAGACTGAACTCAAATCAATGTGTAAACAATCTTGATCTAACATAAAAAAATATATTGTATTCTCCCCAAACAAATAGGACCACTGTAGACCTTGACCATATACAGTATCTCTAATACGATAGCTTCTGTAATGGTCTTCATTGTTTACAATTGTGTCCGGAGAGACACCTTATCTTACAACATGGTTCATTAATCCTGAATATGTAGGAACTGAGTTTATAAGAACTTTTGCAAACAGTGTAGACCTCAGAGTCTGCACTATTTGTCATACATGTACAATTATTCAGCAGATGAAGGGGTACCCCTTTGAATGCTGAATTTCCAAAGTGATCTGTTCTGTAAAGTATAGTGTTAGACAGCTTGGATCCTGATGAGATGCAAATTTACCTGAAGCCTCATCTGGATCCAAGCTGTATGCAAATGAGAGTGTGGTCACAATTAGAGAGAACTGGTTCAAGATTTTTTAATCGCAAACATTACAGAATCTGATCATCTTGAATGTTCCACTAGAAGCCCTCAGATATGGGTCTACACTCTTTGCAAATGTCATAAGCATTTAACCCTTTCCATGTTCAATGTTTATTACAAATTTCAATACCTGATGATTATTCATGGACAAAATAATTATAAGGAAACAATTGGAAGGTTGGATATTGTAGCTATTTTAGAAACTAAAGAGTTCGATCTATCACATTCTAATAGCAAACAGAGCAGACCCTGATCAGATGGCTCCTCTAGGAGCCTATTGTCTGGGTCTTCTCCATTTTCAAATGTGTGAAAGCGCGTTTTTATGAGGGAAAGGGTTTAATTTGTTTCTTGCTTTCAAAGGAGTAACATATGATGGAAGTCATAAAACTGAAACCACAGTAACCTTTTGAAATCAGTAACTGTTACACATTTTTACAAGACTATAGGAAAACTATACATCAACTGAATATATATATATATATATATATATATATATATATATATATATATACACACAATATATATATACATGTATAGCCTTAGGAATATTGAAAAATGTCCAATTTGTTGTAAAAACTTTAATAAAAAGATTTATTGGCCATGGCAGAAAATGTAGACTGACCAATATAGTCAATCTGATCTTTGCCTACTGTCTTTGCAAATGTATGAAAAGGCATTATATGGAGGGAAAGAGTTAACTTTAGATACTACAAGTAAAGTCTTTATGACCTTTACAAATAGATTGGATCCAAATACATTGCTCAGTAACTAGGCATCATAGCTGGATCCACATTGTATTTTTTATGAAGAAATATAATTTCAAACAGAAAATTAATTGTGTCCATGGGATGCCCCCATCCCCTTTGGGCAATATTGTCTCCAAATCAAGCACTTCTCACTATATGTTATATAGAGAAAAAGAAAATTGCCAAAATTGTTAATACAACAGCCAATCTTGGTCTGCACTGTATGAAAAAGACTGATTTTGGATGTGACCATAGAACTAGATTTTTAAACCCTTTATCTGAAGCATATTTATCCTATAGGAGCCATCTGATCTGGGTCTACTCTGTTTGCAGATGCGTGAAAACGCGTTTATATGAGGGATAGGGTTATTCCAGAAGCAAACAGAGCAGATCCTGATATGAGTCTGCTCTGTTTGCATAGGTGTGATTTAGCATTTATAAGAGAGAAAGGGTGAAGCACACAAAGGAGGCATTGACCAGATAGCCCCTTCAAGAACTGTCTGATCTGGGTCTATCCAATTTGGAAAAGTGTAAAGAGGTGGAATTATCAAGTAAAAGAACCCTTTATCGGATAGAGAGGCCTTTTTACACCTATGCAATCAGAGTAGACGCAGATCAGACAGCATCTGTAGGAACTTCTAATCAGGGTATGCTCTGTTTGCTTATGAAGTTATAGAAATCCGATCCTACAATTTCTGCAATTTGTTCCTATGCCATTATAAAAAAAATCTAATTAATATTCATGATGTCATTATTCCTTACATGAATATTCCCCAATTAAAGGTTAAACTACTTTTTGTTCAAACCTTTCCCTCATATTAACACACTGACATGCCTTTGCAAACAGTATTGGAGCCGTCTGATCAGGTTCTACCCTGTTTGCCAATGAATTTATATAGATGTAATTCAACAGTAACTCACGGTCAAGATACATGAATTATATATTGTAATTCAACAGTAACTGTCAAGATACATGAATTATATGTTGTGTTCATGTACATCTAATAAATATCAATCAATCCATCAATTATTCATTGTATTCAGCATCTTAAAATGACCATAGCAAACATAACGTATATATACAGTAGTAAATACATAATAGTTAATAAATATTCATCATGCTATTATTTCTAACATGTATACTGAACAGGGAAAGGGCCAGTATTATCGTAATATTTTTTTTTCGAAGTGTATAAAGCAAAGTATCTAGTTATAGTCTAATTTCAGTCTGAATGACTGTTCAGCCAACTGTACATTTAATGCCCTGGTCTCGAGTTAGCACTGCTAACATATGGTGCGATAGCTGCAGTACTGGCTAGTCACCCTCACAGGTACCCATTTTAACCCCTGGGCGGAGAGGAGACAACCTGGTGTGGGTGGGAGACACTATGAAGCGTATCTGAAATTTTGAGCTGGTCCAGCCAGAATTCGATCCCTGGATCATTATAAAGCTCAATGCTCAACCACTAGGCCAAGCCACAACCACAAATTCTTAATTCTTTACTCTATGAATATTCAGACAAGAAATAATGACATCATGAATATTAACCAACTGAATCTTTTTAATGGCCCTATGAACTAAAGAATTTTTTATCATGACAAAAGTTGTAGAATCAGATCTATATTATATCATAAGCAAACAGAGCAGACCCTGATTAGATGGCTCCTATAGGAGCCATCTGATCTGTGTCTACTATGTTTGCAAAGGCATAGGAAGGCATATTTACGGAGTAAAGGGTTAAGGTAATTAGATTACAATACAATGTAGAACACAAACATAACAAGAGAAAGCTTATCTCAAACAGAGATTCAGATATGATGCGTAAATTAATCCATTCCTGCATAGGCTATTTTTTAGACCCAACCTCTTTGAAAAAATCTACCTAAAAGGAGTATTCAATACTTGAGAAAAGGTAAATTTCAGATTTGTGTAGTCTTGAAACCATTGTGATAAATAGAGCATTTGCTCATATGGAGCAAATGCAATATTTATCACACTGGCTTCAAAAAGTGTCTTTATAGAGGCATCAAAAGGCCTCAATATGCGGGAATTTTTCAGAATAGTTGCTTTATTTCCCTACCAAACTCATGTTCTGACCACTATTTAACCTACATGTATTATCTAACAAGCTATTTTTAGACCCAACCTCTTTGAATAAATCTACTGAAAAGGAGCATTTACTACAGAAAAGGAAAAAAAGTAGAACTGTGTAGTTTTGAAACCATTGTGATAAATAGAGCATTTGCTCCACATTAGCAAATGCTCTAATTATCACAATGGTTTCTAAAAGTGAATTTATAGAGGCATCAAAAGGTGTCAATATGAGGGAATGGGTTAAAACTGCCTCTTTGAGATGATTCTAAAGAGTGTCACAACATATAGGGTTTGGTGGAGAAATGACAATTTCAGTCCGTGAACACGCACCTCTATCTATAGCTCTGCTAAAATAATCAACTTGGCTTATATGCTAGACTATATAAATCTACAGGTTTGGAAGACGTTCCACTCAGACACTCTCACACGAGAAAAGGACAAAAACTTAATAAAACCAGAATATATGTCTGAAGAAGGCCTAAGAAACTGAACCATGCTGAAGAGAATGGCATACTAGAGCCTTACAGATACATGGACACACAGAAATACAATTGATTAACACCTACTAAACATTGTTTACCTGTGTAAAGCTCGTCCCCGCAGTAAACTTCACAGACAGGAAATAAAATTTGAATCAGATCAACTGTTCAATCATTCTTTCTAAGAGCTACAAATAAAGATGCATACCCAAGTACTAAAATCATCATTTCTCCACCAAACCCTATACTGTGACCACTCTTTAGAATCGTCTCTTCGAGAATATTCTAAAGAGTGGTCACAGTATATGGTTTGGTGGAGAAATAAATGAGATATTCTTGAAAATGTTTAAATTTACGCATCTTATCTGGACCTCTGTTTCTTTCAATGCTATAGACGATATCATGATAACCTTTGGAAACAGTAACTCAAGGGCTTGGTGCAAAACTATTGTAACTCCTTCACAAAGTGAATGAGTTACAATAGTTTTGCACCAAGCCCTCGAGTTGGGATTTGAATGAGATGCTGAATAACTGATCAAGGCCTTTTTACACTATCGCATATTTTTGGCAAAGAAAATACTCATACATTGTTAATTTGAGCAAATTACAATTTCTGACGATGAAGGTTAATTGGTTTCAGTTAAAAAACAAGAGGGCCATGATGGCCCTAAATCGCTCACCTGGCCTTACGGTTTCAGAGAAGAAGATTTTTAAAGATTTTCCTATGAAAAACTGATAAGCTCTGGGGCGGGGCCATTTTTGGTCCAGGGTCATAATTTAAACAATCTTTGTAGAGGACCATTAGATAATGCTACATACCAAATATCAATGGTCTAGGCCTTACAGTTTCAGAGAAGAAGATTTTTAAAGATTTTCCTATGAAAAGCTGATAAGCCCGGGGGCTGGGCCATTTTTGGTCCGGGGGACATAATTTGAACAATCTTTGTAGAGGACCATTAGATAATGCTACATACCAAATATCAATGGTCTAGGCCTTACGGTTTCAGGAGAAGATTTTTAAAGATTTTCCAAAGAAAAAATGATAAGCCCCGGGGCGGGGCCATTTTTGGTCCGGGGGACATAATTTGAACAATTTTTGTAGAGGACCATTAGATAATGCTACATACTAAATATCAAATGCCTAGGCCTTACGGTTTCAGAGAAGAAGATTTTTAAAGATTTTCCTATGAAAAACTGATAAGCCCCGGGACGGGGCCATTTTTGGCCCGGGGGTCATAATTTGAACAATCTTTGTAGAGGACCATAAGATGATAGTGCTACATACTAAATACCAAAAGTCTAGGCCTTACAGTTTTAGAGAAGAAGATTTTTAAAGATTTTCCTATGAGAAACTGATAAGCCCTGGGGCGGGGCCATTTTTGGCCCAGGGGTCATAATTTGAACAATCTTTGTAAAGGACCGTTAGATGATGCTACATACCAAATATCAACGGTCTAGGCCTTACGGTTTCAGAGGAGAAGATTTTTAAAGATTTTCCTAAGAAAAACTGATAAGCCCTGAGGCGGGGCCATTTTTGGTCCGGGGGACATAATTTGAACAATCTTTGTAGAGGACCATTAGATAATGCTACATACCAAATATCAAATGTCTAGGCCATGGGTTTCAGAGAAGAAGATATTTAAAGATTTTCCTATGAGAAACTGATAAGCCCCGGGGCGGGGCCATTTATGGCCCGGGGGTCATAATTTGAACAATCTTTGTAGAGGACCATTAGATGATGCTACATACTAAATACCAAAGGTCTAGGCCTTACAGTTTCAGAGAAGAAGATTTTTAAAGATTTTCCTATGAAAAACTGATAAGCCCCGGGGCGGGGCCATTTTTGGTCCGGGGGTCATAATTTGAACAATCTTTGTAGAGGAACATAAGATGATGCTACATACCAAATATCAAAGGTCTAGGCTTTACGGTTTCAGAGGAGAAGATTTTTAAAGATTTTCCTAAGAAAAACTGATAAGCCCCAGGGCGGGGCCATTTTTGGTCCAGGGGACATAATTTGAACAATCTTTGTAGAGGAACATAAGATGATGCTACATACCAAATATCAAAGCTCTAGGCTTTGTGGTTTCAGAGAAGAAGATGTTTAAGTAAATTGTTGACGACGCACGACGCACATACGCACGACGCACGACGACGGACGCCGGACACTGCCCCCTCACAATACCTCACCTGGCACTTTGTGCCAGGTGAGCTAAAAAGGCAGTTATATTAATTAGTATAAAAAATACAGCCTTCTGCAAATCGTTGACTTCTATACATCCGTTTGACCTTGACCTACCATGCCTAAGTCTCTATCACACATGCAGTTAAAAGAGAAATTTCATTAGTAACTAAGTTAATACAATTATTAGCATGGTATGTATAGAATGAAACAATCTTCAGCAAATCTTCAGCGTTTTTTTGTTTTTTTTAAATTGTTTAAAATACAGTAAAATCCCCCAAAAAAGACTACTTTATGAATAAACACAGCTGTCTTTGAAACAGGCAGCTGTTTAATGTAGGACAACAGTAATGCAGCAAGCTCCTGCATGAACTTTCTCCCATAATTTTCGACTTGCATTAAGTTGCCACTTGCCTTTACGACGTAGAATAAGAACTCCTTTTGGTGGTCCAATTAGAGGGGTTTTACTGTAATAAAATTAACTAGAACTACCACTAAAGATGACTAATACCCCCACTAGCACATATGACACAGAGATGGGGTTATAGAAATATAGCTCCCAACCGCTATATTTTTATTTGTTAAATTACGAAAAGGGAGATCATTCATTCAAAACCTTTATCGCAGGTGCAGAACTTCAGATGGAACTGCAAAATTTAAAAACATTTTGTTGATGTATGACAGGGAAAAGCTCCGGAAAAAAATTTCATTGATTAAAACAAGGCAGATTTTGACAAAATTAACAAAGGGCAATTACTCCAAGTCAATAGCTTTTATACTTTGAAAGTTATGATCCGGACAAGCCCGATTTTGAGAAAAATAACAAAGGGCAATAACTCAAAATATTCTGAAGACAGAGTTATGGACCTTGTGCACTGCACTTGTGAACAATGTGTTCTATCTGTATATGAAGTTTGAAGTCAATAGCTTTTATACTTTGAAAGTTATGATCCGGACAAGCCAGATTCTGAGAAAAATGACAAAGGGCAATAACTCCAAAAATACTGAAGACAGAGTTTTGAACCTTGTGCACTACATTTGCGGTCAATGTGATCTATCTGTATATGAAGTCAATAGCTTTTATACTTTGGAAGTTATAATCCAGACAAGCCGGACCGACTGACAGACGAACAAACGGACGGACGAACAGTCATGGTGACTCCAGTTTACCCCCCCAAAACTTCGTTTGTGGGGGTATAACTTGGGGAAACCAGTATTGAAACATATTATGACATTGTGGGAATAACGATACCAAGTCTTGATTTAACCCTTTTGCTGCCAACTTTTGTCGTCTGCAATATTTGTCCTCTATAAAATTTTCAGTTTTCATTTTTTTTCTTTATTTTTGCTACATGAAACAGTAACAGTAACAAACAGTTTGGATCCTGATGAGATGCCGAGTTACTCTGCGTTTTTATCTAGATCCAAACTGTTTGCATAGGTAATCACAGATGCGACATTGGCAGTGAAAGAGTTAACCCTTTCAACCTGTGACACACATGCACTGTTATTGGCAAACAGTGTAGACCCAGACCAGAGGCCAGCTACAGGAACCCTCGGATAAGGATCAGCATCATGAATGATTCAAATCCTCTAGCAAGTTTAAGCCTTTCATACCGATTGGACACTATAGTTTAACATACTTATGTGCTATTCCATTCTATTAATTCAGGGTTTAAAGGGTTATCCCTTGACTTCATAAATACGCTTTTCTATGCCTTTGCAAACAGAGTAGACCCAGATCAGACAGCTCCTATAGGATCAAGTTCTGCTCTGTTTGGAAAGGATTAAATCAATCATTAACCTCTAATCACTGTAAGTTAATTTGGCACTTATTTTTTAACATTAACCCTTCCCTCCATAAATATGCCTTAAAAATTTCTACGCCACTGTAAAGGTCACTTTATGAAACCATTGTGATAAATAGAGAATTTGCTATATTTTTCTGCCTATTTTTCTCTAGATTTATTCAAAATGGTTGCATCTAAAAATAGTCTATGGAGGAAAGGGTTAAATTAGATTGATGTACTAGCAGATAGTGCAGACCCTGATCAAACTGCTCCTTCGGCACTATTTGCCTTATATGAAATAAAATATGTTTAAACTATTTGCCTTATACTGTTTGTCTAAAATACCTAGGGCAGAGCTACAGATAAAGGTTGCTTACCAATATACTAAATCGTCTTTCTCCATTAAACCCTATACTGTGACCACTCTTTAGAATTGTCTCTTCGTCTAAAGAGTGGTCACAGTATAGGGTTTGGTGGAGATGGAGAAATAACGGAGTTAGTTGAAAATGTTTAAATTTACGCATCTTATTTAGACCTCTGCTTAGAGTAATTTAACCCTTTTCTACTGAACATTTGTGCATGAATTGATCACTTCATGAATATGCATTAACACGAGTTTTCAAGGGAATTTTTGGCTTTGAAAAAAAAAAGTTAGATCATGTCTATATAATTGCATAACCAATAAGAGCTGACCCTGAACAGAAGGTTCCAACAGGAGCAATCTGATCTGGGTCTACTCTGTTTGCAAATGCATGAACAAGACTTTATATGAAGGAAAGGGTTTAAGAAGATACTCAACATTAACAAATATTTCATGATCAACTATTTTGTATGAAGGTTATTTCATATAGCACTTTGACCTAATAAATTGGCATAAACCCAGTCCATGCACTTGTAAATATGCCTCATGCATTAAATAAAATATATGTTTGTCATACTGAAGAGCCAAGTGAATAACGTTTTTTGCTGCCTTAACTTTACCCCAGAAATATTCCTTTCTGTACCTTTGCAAACAGAGCAGACCCAGATCAGATGGCTCCTATAAGAGCCGTCTGACCAGGGTCTGCTCTGTTTGCTTATAAAATAATATACAGTAAAACCCCGCTAATGCGACCACCAAAAAGGGGCGTAATTCTGGGTGGCAGAGGCAGGTGGTAGCTTAATGCAGAACCAATGTTATGCAGAAAGCTCATATAGGAGCTTTCTGCATAACTTTCAACCTGCATTAAGCAACCACCTGCTTTAGATGACATCAGTGGCTGTTTATTAAGTGGTCACATTAGCAGGGTTTCACTGTAGATCTATTTCTACAGTTTTTGCCCACAAGTTCCTGTGTCCACTGTGCTATTATCACAATTAATCTAATTAATATTCATGATGTCATAATTTCTTACATGAATATTCATGGAGTAAAGGGTTAAGCAAATTCATGATAATGTTTGTAAACAGTCTGACTCCACACGAGACACTCAGTAACACTGTCTCATCAGGATCTAAACCCTTTGACACATACTCACTGCATTTATTAGGGGAGAAATGATAAAAATTTTGCAGTCAACAGTGTGCAAAAAATGAACCCTATACTCCTTTAAGGCGCCTTTCTATGCCTTTGGAAAAAGAGTAGACCCAGATCAGGTGACTCCTAAAGGAGCCCTCTGATAAGGGTGACTTTTACAGAGGCGTCAAAAAGTGTCAATTAGTGGGACTGGGTTAAAGGGCATCTCTATGAGATAAAAGGTTAATAAAGATTAGAAAATATTGCTGATGCATGACAGCAAACAACATTGAGCCTGACTGATAGTCTGCCTGCCTGGTAGGTGTACACATCATACACATAAAATAATGTCACATACTTCTGGAAAAGCTGCAGAATTCAATATTCCACATAAACGAAAGGATGTAGGAACAGATGGACTGATGATGGATGGATGGATGGATGGACAGAAAACCTGTAGTATGTGCCCTCCAGAAAACACCGTGGGACTAATAAGAATAAGAACTAAGAACTACCGTAGTGTAGCAGGGGTGAATTAGAAAACTGGGCATTTTTTATACATTTCACAATAATCTCCCAATGCAATATTCCAAAGAATTGAGCAAACTCTGTTGACCACCTCAAACTTTATATTTGCTAAGAATAATTGGTGAGTACATTTAAACCAGTACATAGTCACATGCTAAAGCTAAACGGAACTAAAAAGGTTGAGCATTGAGTGCAAGACTGTAGTAACTGCATTATTTAACCCTTTACTCCATGAATATTCATTAAGAAATAACATTTAATGGCATGAATATTAATTAGATTCATTGTTATAACAGCACATGAACATAGGACATTTTGGCAAATGCAGAATCTATTTTATATCATAAGCAAACAAAGCAGTCCAAGATAAGAGAGCGGTTTGCAATGGCATGGAAAGGCGTATTTATGAAGTAAAGTGTTAACTTTCTTTAGCATTTTAAATAAGTTGATGCTATCAGAATATCGGAGTATAACATTATAGGTCTTAACTCTTTTACTTCATGAATATGCCTTTCTACACCTTTGCAAACAGGAGACCCAGAGGGTCTGCTCTGTTTGCTTATGATATATTAATATACGGTAGATATGATTTTACAGTTTTCTGTCATGGTTAGACATTCCGATGTCCATGTGCTATTGTAACAAATAATTTAACAAATATTCATGATGTCATTATTTTTTACAAAAATATTTATGAGGCAAAAGATTAATGAGATGTCTGGATCCAAACTGTTTGCAAAGGTAAAGTGTTGATACGAGCCAAACTATAAGAAAAGGTCTGTATGATATCTGTATAATACCATGTATACACACTGATAATAGTTAAACTTAACCCTTTGCTCCTTAACCCTTTACCCAATATCCTGTTTCTAGTTTTGAAGACATATGACCACTTAAAGCAGGTTGAAAGTAAAGCAGAATGCGCCTTAAGGCGCATTCTGCTTTACTTTCAGCCTGCTTTAAGCTACCACCTACTAGGATATAGAAAATATTTATTATGCAACATGTTCATGACTGTATGAATTTGAACTATTTTCTTCAGCGGAGGAATAAATCAAACACGCTAAAAGCTGCTTCTATCAGGTAAAGGGTTAAAAAATGCCTTCCTATGCCTTTGCATACAGAGTAGACCAAGACCAGATGGAGACCAGAACAGGGTCTGCTCTGTTTGCTTATGATGTAATATAGATAGGATTATACAGTTTCTACCACGGCCAAACATTCCTTCATCCAATGTGCTATTTTAACAATTAATCTAACTAATCAATATTCATGATATCATTATTACATGAATATTAATGGAGTAAAAGGGTTAAAAGTCTCTATATTTGTTTTCCCTGTTTACTATGTCCTGTCAAACAGTGTAGACTCTGAACAGAAAGTTAATTGCAGACTGACTGGTTCTACACTAAAGAAACTCATGTAGCTGCAAAGAACAAGTCTAGAATGTTAGTGTTAAATTGCAAAGTTCAGAATCTTGATTATGTAATTTCTAATCAAAAGAGATTTAAATCTTTTCATTAAATGCAGAAAGTAAATCAAATTGCATTTTCAACAATTGTTGACAAAGATCCTTCAAAACCACAAAATTGGAACAAAAGCCAATCACAGACTGATTATAAACTAATCACTCCCATGCTAGTACAGTGCATGATCATGCGGTTTCCATGGTAACAGTACTTACTTGGTGGGCAGTTTGTAGAGGTAGCCTTTGCCCTCGTTACTCCACACGACCACACGGTCCACGCTAATGAAGTCGCCCCCGGCCCAGCGCTCGCCGCAACGGTTTGATTCAGAACACAGCAAGGTGAAATCTCCAGCATCATAGATCTAAGAAGAAAGAAGTAACAAACATCAATATGACAGCTACAGGTAATACCCAAAATATCTTTGAAAAATATCAAATCAGTATACATTCAAACCTCTCTACATTGTCACCCGAATAAATACTAATATATTGCCGAATGACATTGGATCTCCGGAATCATACACATGAAAATTTTATCTTCTTCAGCGTTTAATCGATAGTTCTCTCTTGCGATATAAACAAATTAAACGATTCATGTAGTTTTTTGTCGTTTTTAAAACAAGTTGCAGGTAGAGTCACTATCACTTTAATCCTTACAGTGCTGGACACAAGTCACTAATGTCCTTTGCAAACAGTGTAGACCCAGATGAGAGGGCTCCAAGAGGAGCCCTCTCATCAGTGTCTGCACTGTTTGTCATGTTACAGTTTTTCTTTCGAAAAATCCCTAAATATTCACCATAAGCTTGACCTGCTTGACTTTTGGAATAGTCCATTTGAAAACTCAGCATTGTAAGGGTTAATACAAAGTGGACTCTATAGTTAAACACTGATGGGCAATTCCATTATAAATATTTAGCATTGAAAGGGTTTTTAACACCATCTTCAATATTTTACATTTCCACTGAACAGTGCTGATCTGTATAACTATGCAGCTATTTCTAGGCACTACAATTTTCTGCACTGCAAGGTAACCCTTTACTCCATAAATACATGTATATGCTTTTCTACGCCTTTGCAAACAGAGTAGACCCAGATCAGACGGCTCCTGTAGGAGCCGTCTGATCAGGATCTGCTCTGTTTGCTTATGGAATAATATAGATAAGATTCTACAGTTTCTGTCATAGCTCAAAGCCTCTTTCCCTCAAACAAACATGTTTTCACGCATTTGCAAACAGAGCAGATCCAGATCAGACGGCTCCTGTACGAGCCGTCTGATCAGGGTCTGCTCTGTTTGCTAATGGAATTTGATAGATCTGTTTCTTTCCTTTCTAAAATGGCTACAATTTCCCACTTTCCTTATAACCATTTTGTCCATGAATATTTAGTAGGTATTGAAATTAGGAATAAACACAGAACAGGGAAAGGGATAATCAAACTCTTGTGTTTTCATTATTAGCCATTATAATAAACTAATCCAATTAATATTCATGGTGTCATTATTTCCAACATGAATATTCATGGAGTAAACGGTTAAAACTACAACCACATCTAATATATCTACTTCTACTACTGCTCACATGTCCTTGACCCTTTGAATACAGAATACTTAAAGTGGAATGGCCCGTTAGTGTTTAACCTTTTTCCATCATATAAACGTCATTTGTAAACTCGGTAGACCAAGATCAGATGGTTCCTATAGGAGCCATCCGATCTGGGTCTGCTCTGTTTGCTTATGAAATAATACAGATTCTATCATGGCTAAAATATCCTGTGTTCGTATGCCATTATAAACCTTAATCTAATTAATATTCATGATGTCATTAGTTTTTACATGAATATTAAACAGGGAAAGGGTTAACCCTATCCCTGTTGAATATTCATGTAAGAAATAATGACATCATGAATACATGTGTGTATTTATAAACTGAAATGTTATAATGGCATAATTTTTTTTATGCCCAAGGGAATTTTTAGGCATTGGTAGAAACTGTAGAGTCAGATCTATGCAGACCCTGATCAGGCAGCTCCTAAAGGAGCCATCTGACCTGGGTCTTCTCTGATTGCAAACAATTAGAAAGGACTGTGTTGATATGAAGGAAAGGGTTTAAACCCTGTACATATGAATATTCATGTATGAAATAATGACATCATGCATATTAATTACATGTGTAGATGAATTATTAAGATGGCATAATCATGAACACACGAAATGTTGCCCATGGCAGTACCTGTAGAATCAGATCTTTGTAATGCCACAACTTGCCACAAGTAAACAGAGCAGAGCTTGTTCAGATGACTACTATAACAGTCATCTGAACTTGGACTACTGTTTGCAAATGTGTTCAAAAGGTGTGTCATTTAATTGAATGCCTTTATCCATCACCTGATTAATATTCATATTAGAAATAATATTCAAGTAAAACACAAAGACTGTATGCATATTGAGGGCTTGGTGCAAAACTATTCTTGTGAAGGAGTTAGAATAGTTTTGAACCAAGTAGCTAAAAATTTTAGAATGGCATTATAAACAAGGTAATTGTTTAGCTTGACAGAAACTGTAGAATCAAATCTCAGTTATGTCATCAGCAATCAGAGCAGACCCTTTGTTTGCAAAGCATTAACCCTTTCCCTGTTCTATGTTTATTACAAATTTCAGTACCTACTGAATATTCATTAAAAAAATAGTTATAAAGAAATATGGATGGTGGAACAATGTAGACATTTTAGAAAGCAACAAAACAGATCTATCAAATTCTATTAGCAAACAGAGCAGACTCTGATCAGACGGCTCCTCTAGGAGCCATCTGATCTGGGTCTACTCTGTTTGCAAATGCATGAAAACACATTTATCCCTTTTCCTCATATAAACGTGTTTTCACGCATTTGCAAACAGAAAATACCCAGATCAGACGTCTGATCAGGGTCTTCTCTGTTTGCATATGGAATTTGATAGATCTGTTTCTTTGCTTTCTAAATTGTCTATAATGTAACACCTTCCATATTTCATTATATCAATTTTGTTAATGAATATTCAGTAGGTATTGAAATTTGGCCTAAATACAGAACAGGGAAAGGGTTATATGAGGGAAAGGGTTAACAGACAAATCTATGGAGTAAAGTACTAATCCTCTCCTTCATATAAATGACTTTTCAAGCATTTACAAACAGAGTAAACCCAGATCAGACGGCTCCTATAGGAGCCGTCTGATCAGGGCTTGCTCTGTTTGCTTATAAAAATATAGATCTGATCCTGTTTAAATATATGCCAAAAATTCCCATAAAAATTTGTCATTATCAAAATTTAATATATTATTATTCAAAAATAAATAAATAAACGCTTGTATTTGTTACATGAAATTAGAATATTGGATAAGGAAAGTTTGATCGGGTAGTCCATCTATAGAGATTTGGGTTCCAATAATCAGCAATACAGTTTAAACACCCTCTAAAAAGGAATTCTAGTAGAGAAGAATTAAGATACCTCGGGCAGGTGACTGCTTAACCCTTTATTCCATAAATATGCCTTTGCAAACAGAGTAGACCCAGATCAGGGTATGCTCTGTTTGTTTATGATATAATAGAGATATGGTTCTACAGTTTCTGCCATGGCCAAAAGCTCCTGTTATCATGTGTCATGATAGAAATTAAACAGGGGGTGGGGAGCTAGAGGAGCTTTCTGCATGACTTTCATCCTGCAATAAGCTGCCACCTGTTTCGTAGATGTCCGGTTTAGAGGGATTTTATTGTAGTGTTCTATGAGAAGCTTAAGTCATTTTGAAAAGCATGTGGAATAACTGGATGATACAGACAGATGGACAGACAGAAAAAGCATGATGATCATAATTATAGACAGATGGACAGACAGAAAAAGCATGACAAAAAGAAAGACAATGTCAAAGTGATCTCTAGCTGCAAAGTTACAATCAATGTAGATACAAAAATTTCCATTAACTTTATAAGTTAGGCTTACCTGAATAGTTTTTTTATCTAATATAGATTGGACAATAATATATACTATATAAAATAAAGTCAATATTGAACTCAAACTTGTTCTGGATACATTACTCAGGATATTTATCCTTTTTAACCCTTTCCTTCGTATAAACATCTTTTCATGCATTTGCAAATAGAGTAGACCCAGATCAGATGACTCCTGTAGGAGCCAATTGATCATGGTCTACTATGTTCGCTTATGAAATTATACAGATCTGATTCTACAGGTTTTGTCTAAGCCAAAACTCCCTTTTAACCCTTTACACCATAAATACACATTTCCACACCTTTGCAAACAGAGTAGACCATGATCAGATGGATTCTATAGGAGCTGCCTGATCAGAGTCTGCTCTGTTTGCTAATTATATAATATAGATATGATTCTCCAGTTTCTGCCACAGCCAAACATTCCTGCAATTGCTATTATAACAAATTAATGTAATTCATATTCAAGATTTCATTATTTCTTACATAAATATTCATGGAGGAAAGGGTTAAAGTTTTACCTTGTAAACATTTAGTTAACCCTTTCCTCTATGAATATTCAGGTAAGAAATAATGACATCATGAATATTAGTTCGTTAAAATAGCATAAGGAGACATGGATTTTTAGCCATATCTATATTATATCATAAGCAAACAGAGCAGACCCTGATCAGATGGCTCCTTAAGGAGCAGTCTGATCTGGGTCTACTCTGTTTGCAAAGACGTAGAAATGCGTATTTATGGAGTAAAGGGTTAATATTCATATTTAATGAACAATTCATGCATAAGTGTTCATTAGGGAAAGAGTTTACTGGATAATTAATTTGGGTTTTTAACAAGATCTTCATCAGCTATTGTTATCAGGGACCAGTTCAGGGTCAGCTGACATTGAACCCTTTCCCTGTTCAATATTCATGTAAGAAATTATGGCGCCTGAATTTTATAATGTCATAATTATGTTCACAGAAAATTTTGGTATTGGTTAGGAAACTACAGATACAGATTTACTATAATTTCATAAGCAAACAGAGCAGACCCTGATCTGATGGCTCCAGTACAGGAGCTGTCTGATCTGGGTCTTCTCTGTTTGCAAATGATTGAAAAGGCATTTGGCATTATTTTGGTAACTTTAAATAAGATTGACATAGTAGCAAATAGTGTAGACCCTGGTCAAACTGGTCCTGTTTGATCTGGGTCTGCACCGTTTGCCTAAATTTTTCTGTCAGAATACTTAGGGTAATTAATCAGAGTTCTTGTTATATGTATATCCAACTGTTATACCCTTTCAACACTAAGTAACTTTCTTCTGCAAAACATTGTCATCTGTTACAGTTCTACAGAGCTACAGAATGATAAGGGTGCCAATCAAAATACTAAAATCGCCATTTCTCCACCAAACCCTATACTATGACCACTCTTTAGAATCGTCTCGAAGAGTGGTCACAGTATAGGGTTTGGTGGAGAAATAAAGGAGTTATTCTTGAAAATGTTTTTATTTACGCATCTTATCTGGAGATCTGTGTTTCTATTATAGAAGTACACTTTTCATTCAAACTGTAAGAGTGTCAAACAGTTTGGATCCTCATGAGAAATTAAGTTACTTGACATCTCATCTCCATCCAAACTATTTGCTAAAGTCATCAAAATGGTCTACAGGAAATCCTCTCTAAACCAGATGTTCAAATCAGTAATATTGTCCTTCTTTAAGACACTGGTGGCAGCTTAATGCAGGGTGAAATCCATGCAGAAAGATCCCATATAGAGCTTTCTGTATGACTTTCACTATGCATTAAGCAGCATCCTGCCTAAAACCACCTAAATTCTTCTTCATAAAAATTCTGGTTTATACAGACTTTACTGTATAGTATTGAAAATGTAGAGACCATTATTTTCCTGGACACTGAAACCTGAGTATGTTATAACAAGCTGTTATTGGAGTATGTCACACACACACACAACTAAGCACTCATTCAAGCTATCCTAAGTGTAGTGTTCTTATTAAAACACACAACTAGGCACTCATTCAAGCTATCCTAAGTGTAATGTTCTTATTAAAACACACAACTAGGCACTCATTCAAGCTATCCTAAGTGCAGTGTTCTTGGTACAGTAAACCCTCTCTAAACTGGAGATTTAATTTAGTATAAATATCTGTCTTAGAGACAGGCGACAGCTTAATGCAGGATGAAAGTCATTTCTGCAAGACTTCCACCCTGCATTAAGCAGCCATCTGCGTAAAAGTATCTCTACAATAATTCTTGTTTAGAGGGTTTTTACTGTAGATAGAAAGACAGGCCAACTTTAGCAAAGTGTGTCAGCGTGTCAGCCAAACTAATAAAGAGCGAAAATACTGACCAAGCATTTAATTGATCATTGTTTAACCCTTTACTCCATAAATAAGCCTTTCTACGCCGTTGCAAACAGAGCAGACCAAGATTAGACGGCTGATCAGGGTCTGCTCTATTTGCAAATGGAATTTGATAGATCTGTTTCTATACTTTCTAAAATGGTTACAATGTTCCAAGTTCCATATTTCATTATAGCTATTTTTTCCATGACTATTCAGTAGGCATTTAAGTTTGTAATAAACATAGAACAGGAAAAGGGTTAAAAACTGTATCATAACATGAAAATTACCTTTTCACTATGTAGAGCGGTATATGCTATGCACATACAATATTGACCTACTGCGCAGTGCGTGCGATGTCACACTTTCTTCTACCAAACGGTGCAAGGGTAAATTATTACCCTGGCAAATTTGACAAAACATGATTATGATATATAGTGAAACCCCTCTAAACCAGAATGTTAGATGAAATTCTATGATGGCATATGAATGCAGGTAATTTTGGCAGTGGCAGAAACAGTAGATCAGAACTACAGATAAGGATGCGTACCAAAATACTAACATCGTAATTTCTCCACCAAACCCTATACTGTGACAACTCAAAGAGACCATTCTGAATAGTGGACACAGTATAGGATTTGGTGGAGATATAATGGAGTTATTCTTGAAAATATTTTAATTTACGTATACATCTTATCTGGAGAAATATGCCATTGAGGATATTACATGAGGGTTCATTTACTATTGACCAAATGAATTGACTAAAATAATAATATAACCTTATTTGGTAAAAGTCAATAGGAAATGAACACCTGTGTAATATTCTTTATCACATGACACTTAAACAAAACAGAGCTACAGATAAAGGTACGTACCAAAAACTAGAATCGTCATTTCTCCACCAAACCCTATACTGTGAGCACTCTATAGAATCATCTCAGAGAGTGGTCACAGTATAGGGTTTGGTGGAGAAATAAAGGAGTTATTCTTGAAAATGTTTTAATTTACATAATCTAATCTGAAGCCCTGACAAAAAGAAAAGTGAGTTTTTTTCCTAACTATATTTCGACTTCCTTACATAATTTGTGTGTTATATTACATGTGTCAAGTGTAAAAAAATATGAACTGATTATGTTTATTTAGGAACAAGCAGTTTCATGTGACATTATATACTTTACAAAACTAAGCAAAGGTAAACATGTGAATGTAACAGTGTAAGCTGAATGCATGGGATAAAACTATTGTGTGCCATGCTTAAGAACTAGAATTGTCACTCAATGAATTAACCCTTTCACTGCAGGAATGAGTCTGCACTGTTTGTCATGTTACACTTTTCTTTAAAACAAATCCCTGAATATTCATGGTAAGCTTGACCCGTTTGAATTTTGGAATAGTCCAATTGAAAATTCAGTGTTGAAATATCCCCAAGTGCTTGCCACAGTATTTGAGACCATAACTCTGTAAAATCATTCTACTGGAACATTGCAAGAATACACACATCTCTTGATCATGAAGCTTTTTTTAAAATTTCTCTAAAATAGTTACTCAGAAACTGTACAAGAAAACCAGCAGACAGACAGACCCCGTGACTCCTATATGCAATGCAAAAAAGTGCTGTATGCCATGAGAAAGAGTGGTGTATGCAATGGACAAGAATGGTGTATGCTATGGAAAAGAGTGGTCTATGCAATGGACAAGGGCGGTTTATACATTGGACAATTATGGTGTTTGCCATGGACAATAACAGTGTATGCAAGAGGCAAGAATGGTATATGCAATGGACAAGAATGGTTCATACATTGAATGCTGATGGTGTAAGCAATGGACAAAATGGTGTATGCAGTGGAAAAGATATGGTATATGCAACTAACAAATGGTATATGCAATGGACAATAATGTTGTTAATGACAATAGTGGTGTATACAATTGACAATTATCGTGTTTGCAATGGACAATATGGTGTATGCAATGGACAAGACTGATGTATACAAAGGACAAGAATGGCATATGCAATCAACAATAATGGAGTATGCAATGGACAAGAGTGGTTTACCATTCATGTAAAGCAAAGGAATAATGCATGTTGTATGCCATGGAAAGAAATGTGTATGCACTGGACAGGAATGAGTTATGCAATGGACAAGAATGGTGTATGCAATGGGCAAGAATTGTTTATACAATGGGTAGAATAATGTATGCAATGGTCAAGAACTACTACTTACTTACTTATCGGTCTTTTGATTAACGTGCAGGTGCAGGAGCATCTTCCACTTCAGTGGGCTCCCTTCCAGGTAACTGGCTCGCTGCACGCATGGCAGATTTAACACCTCTTCTCCAGGCTTCCCTGTCACATGGATCAACCTCTTGCAGTCCCCACTCACGACGGTCTCTATCTGTCTGTGCTCTCCAGGTCATCTTGGGCCGTCCAGGCCGATGTCTTCCCCGTTTCTCCATGTTGAAGACATTGTTGATCGCTCCGTTGGATCTTTCTACATGCCCAAACCAGCGTAACCTCTTCTCCCTTAGGATGGCATCAAGGTCCTCAATACCAAGTCTTGCCAGTAACTCGCTCGATCTGACAGTAGCCACGTCTTCTGGCTTTACCTTGCAGATCTGTCTGATCATGGCTCTGTCATTTCGTCGAAGGCGAAGGAGGTTTGGTCTGGACAACGGCCATGTTTCGCTGGCATGGAGCATTGCGCTGCGTACGTACAAGCTGTACACCCTACCGCGGGTCTTGTATGACAGGTGACGGGACGAGAGGAGAGGTAGCAGTTCCTTAAACTTCTTCCATGCGGTCTTAACACGGGTGGTCGTTGATAGCTCACACCCTCCAGCTGCGGAGAGCATGTCACCAAGGTAGCAAAAAGAAGCTACTACCTCCAGCTTGTCTGGTCCCACAACAACTTCCTTCTGTGGTCTCCCGTCTAGTGGTCGAGCAGTTCCTAGGCATCTGAAGCAGCGGTAGTTGGGGTCCTCTTTCAGGCGCTTGAGACCACTGCACTTCTTGTGCACCAAGTGTTTGCAACCGTTGCAGAATATACTGTTGCTACCTACACCGGTGCGACAGACGGCACACGGGAACTCACCCGAGCTTTGAAGTAAGTCCAGACCTGTACCACAGATCATGATCTTGGTCTTCCCGGTGTTTACTCGGAGTCCCTTCCTTTCCATTGCCTCCTTCCAGATCAACAGCCTACTGACACATTCTTCCATGGAGTCAGCGATAATTGCAAGATCATCGGCATAAAGATCCTCCCAGGGCACTCCTGCTCGAAACTCGCGTGACAAAGCCTCAAGGACGATGATAAAGAGCAGTGGACTGAGCACAGAGCCCTGATGCACACCGACCTTCACTTCAAACTCGTCACTGAAACCGTCACCAACCCTAACACGACTCCGTGCATTCTCGTACATACCCTGCACAAGTTTCACTATCCATTCCTCAACACCAAGCTTCCTCAATGCCCACCAAATTACTTGTCGGGGGACTCTGTCAAATGCTTTCTCCAAGTCCACGAAGGCTATGTAGAGTCTCTCATTCACTGCCAGGTACTTTTCATGCAACTGACGAACAACAAATATGGCATCTGTTGTGCCTCGGCCTGGAACAAACCCAAACTGGGATTCATCAATTGTCACTACCTGTCTTATGTGGCTTTCTATTATTCTCTCAATGACCTTCATGGCCTGCTCTGTCAGCTTCAGTCCTCTGTAGTTCCCTCGGTCCAGAGCATCACCCTTCCCCTTGTACAGGCAGACGATGAAGCTCTGCTCCCAGTCAGTTGGGACCTTGCCATCACGAATGATTGCTGTTGCGAGGTCGCAGATAATGCTGGCACCAGCGTCGCCTGCTGCTTTCATCATCTCCACCACTACACCTGATGGGCCAGGAGCTTTACCAGGATGCATCTTGGCGATGGCCTTCTTTACCACTTCAATGGTGATTGGGATGGGTGGACCTTCGAGTGGTGGTTCCTCTGACAGATGACTAGGGTCCCACTCAAACTCTACATTGAGGAGCCTCTTGTAGTGCTCAAACCACGCCTGTTGTTTAGCTTGCTCGTTCAAGGACATTTCCCCAGCATCGTTCCTCACTGGCTTGTCTCCCACAACATCCACATTCTCTCTCCTCATCTGGTTGGCAAGTTGGAAGACTTCTGAGGACTTAGGGTCAATGTTTTCGTAGACTGCCTTGTCTGCATCTTGTCTTGCATGGTGCACTGTGCGTCTTGCTTCACGCTTGGCTTCCAAGTAGGCATCCTTCGTTCCCTTGCCGGCCTTCCATGCTTTAAATGCCTGTCTCTTTCTCACTATGATCCCTTCAACCTCATCACTCCACCACCAAGTTTCACGTCGCCATCGGTGTGACCTTGTTGTGCCGCACACCTCCTCAGTTGTCTTCAGTAAACCTGTCTTCAGCTTTGTCCAGACTTCCTCAGCTGGGGTCTGTTCATGGGCAACAGGGCATGTCCACACGCCGGTGGGCCTGGTATGCCGCATGTCTAGGGTCAGACCTACTCCGAGTCCCCGCAGTATTAGCTTGAGGCCGCAGGGTGCTCAATGGACATGTGTCACCACGAGGAGGAACTGCATGGGGCTTGTCTATAGAGAGGCTGTGTACTGGCAGAGGAAGACTTACGCACTCGGCTTCCCTATTCGCCCAGAGGCTAGCCAGCGGCAGAGGCTGAAAGCGGAAGGTGACAGGCACACAACACACAGCACACCACACTAGACGCATCAATAGACAATTTGACACACCAAATGTGTGTAGGCAATGGGCATGAATACGGTGTAGGCAATGGGCATGAATGGTTTATGCAATGCATAGGAATAATGTATGTTGTACGCCATGGAAAGAAAAGGGGAAGGAACTGGACAAGAATGATTTATGCAATGGCCAAGAATGATGTAGGTAAATAAAACAACAATGTTGGATGCCTATGACCAGAACGGTGAATGCAATGGACATAATATGATGTATGCTGTCAAGAAGACATTTAATTCAATGGACATGAATGTTGTACTCAATGGACAAGAATGTTGAATACTGCAGACAAAAATACTACATAATGCAGACCGACCTGTTGTAACTATTTCATGAACCCAATTATAGGTATGCCAGACAAAACTTCTCTATTATTGGTGCAGTAAACCTTTCCCTGATGAATGTTCATGCAAGAAAATAATACATCAGGAATAAAAACTATTTTACGATTATAATGACATATCGAGGGTTTGATGCAAAACTATTGTAACTCCTTCACAAAGTGAAGGAGTTACAATAGTTTTGCACCAAACCCTCGATATATACAAGTAATATTTTGGTCATGGTGGAAACTGTAGAATCAGATCTTTACTATTTCATAAGCAAACAGAGCAGACCCTGAACAGATGGCTCCTACAAGAGCCATCTGATCTGGGTCTACTCTGTTTGCAAAGGCATGAATAAAGTGTTTCTATCAGGTGAAGGGTTAAGCATGCTGATGCAAGATTTATGCTACGGACAAGAAATATGGTTTGTGTAGGACAAGCATGACGTATTATATACTATATGTAATATTAACCATAAATGCTATTTGGCTAATGTCGTCACAGACAAAAGTTCTAATGCAATACAGTAAAAGCTCTCTAACCGGATATTCAACTAATTATAAATATCGGTATTGGAGGCAGGTGGCAGTTTAATGCAGGGTGAAAGTCATGCAGAAAGCTCCTATAGGAGCTTTCTTCATGACCACCTGCCACCTTTTAGGCTACCTGCCTAAAAGTATTCTTCTCTACTAGAGTTCAGGTTTAGAGGGTTTATACTGTATGCCCTTTGCAAGAATATTAATTTTTATGACACTGACAAGGCAAATCAAATGTTATGAACATGTACATGTATGAAGTCTGCAGAATCAGTGTTGCAATGGGACTTCTAATCATTAGAACATATTAATTAGAATCAAGGGGCCCAATTACTAAAGATCATATGACCAAAATTATCATAAGTTTTAACCCATTCGCTTGCTATTCACGTCAATATACCTACCTGTAAATAGTAAAGACCTAGATGAGACAGCTCCTGCAGGAGCTGTCTCCTCAGGGTCTGCACTATTTACAAGTTGATTGTGCAACCAGTGCACTCCGCAGCAGTGATTGCACAGCGATATACTTGTACACAGTGAAGATACATGTAATTATACAACAGGGCATGGGTAAAGAAGGAGAAATGTATTTTAAAATTCAGCAAGAGAAGGGTTAACCTATGACCATCGGAACTGGGGATTATGATTGATGTATGCTAGAACATACGTTAATTTATGTCATATGATGTTAGCCTTTAATGATGTACACTATAATGTGTGATAATATCGGCCCTCCAAGTAGTAGCGATTGGCATAAAATTAGGACTTACAATAATTTTGGTTGTACCATATTTAGTACAATGGGCCCAATGCCTGAGAGTCTTATAATGCTTAAATAAAAATAAATTTCATGTTGTTACTATGAAAGAAATTTGTTAATATATCACGCTAATAAATCTGGTTCAGAAATAATTTGAAGAAACTAATTAACGGTGAGGATTGTGTCAGACAATAAATGGTCATAGTCACTGATGTAATGAAAAAAAATGAAACGAAAATTATGTGCACATCTATATGTGCATGATTTGGCCATTCTACATGCTAAGAAATAAACAAATTATAGATTTAAAATCAACGAATAGCTAAATACAATAACAAGCTATCATAGTATAAATGAGTAACGTCCATCCCTGGGTCACAAGAAAACGACAGCGATATGGGTTTCTATGGCAACTGAAAACAACCATAATACATTTACATCTTACCGTTTTTTCTTTACCCTCCCAATAAACTTGGGGGGCAGCAAATGAATATACCTTGAAAAATTGAAGCATTCAATATTTTTACTATGTTTAACAAAGTTCAAAATTTTAATGATATTTTCTACATACAAGAATCTATATAAAACATTGTGTCTTTATGAACAGCAAGTGACACATTCTAACACTAGAAATTTACCTGTATGCTATATAAATATATATATATTGAAAACTGCTTTTTTATTCTTTTTATTTGAAGCACATTTTTTTTTTAAAAAAAAAGAGTAAAATACCTGTATCTGTATCAATCTTTCAGTTAATACCTGTATTTGTTTCAAATAAGTTGATCAGGAAATCCATTTTTGAACTGAATGACACATATAATTTCTAACACATACAGGAGTGACAAACTTTATATCAATTTCTTTTTCAAACAGTTTTAGTACAGAAATATTTCTATAAACAGTTTTTATGTATTACCCTCAGAATCATGAAATGTCTAACTCTCAATAAGGTAAATTTCCTGCATACAGTGAACAAAATCAATACATGTTTGTGTCAAAAGCCTGTTGTGATCCAAGTATATATAAAATCAGTTATATGTGAACATTACTAAAGTCAAACCCCTCTAAACCGGACATTCAATTTTAGTATAAATATCGGTGTTGGAGATAGGTGGCAGCTTAATGCAAGGTGAAAGTCAAGCAGAAAGCTCCTCTAGGAGCTTTCTGCATGACTTTCATCCTGCATTAAGCAGCCACCTGCCTAAAAAGTATCTAAATTCTTCTCTACTAGAATTCTGGTTTAGAGGGGTTTTACTGTATTTGTAAGTCATAAGCAATATATCTTTTACAAGATATTGTGAATACTACTAAAGTAAAAACAAACTTTAAACACAAATAAAATAACTACTTGTAATCATTAATACCAATTATAACAAGAGCTCCATGAGGGTCAAACAAACTTTAAACACAAATAAAATAACTACTTTACAGGAGACCTACATCTTGTAATCGTTCGTGCCAATTATAACAAGAGCTCCATGAGGGCCCTAAACCGCTTACCTAGATCTTTGGTAATAAGGGTACATAGTCTACATGAGATATTGTGAATCCTTTTTTTTTAAATTTTTACTTCAGCATTATACAAAATTCTAGACTGTTGCTATTCCCACTTTTAATTCCACTGCTGACCACATTATTTACCATAATTATGAAAAAAATATTAATCCTTTACTCCATAGAGATGACTTTTGAATAGTACCTTCACAAACAGAGTAGATCCAGATCAGATAGCTCCAATGACAGCCATCTGATCTGGGTCTGCTCTGTTTGCTATTGAAATATCATAATCCTTCAAACTAAAACAAAGCTAAAATGACCATTCCCATGGTGGCCATGTTTTTAATGTAGGAAAATGTGGCAGATGATCAATCAAGGAACATTTCTGTAAAGGTGAAATCAAACCTGTAGTTTCTGAGAGTTTCATTATATATATGGAAAATTAGACCTGCCAATGGTAACTATGCCTTTTACCATATGAAAGTATTTTTTAAGAACTTGAGAGATGATCAACCATTAAATATTCTGTAAAATTAAATTAAAATTTCTGAAATTTTAAAATAGAAATAACAAAATTCTGCGTGGGCAACCTATATTTGAAGAACATCAATAAAGGGTAATTTCTTGGAGGTTTGAAATAGGCTCAGTACTTTAGGATGAAATATTCTGAACACTTACTCTGTGGATATGCCTTTCAATGCTTTGCAAACACAGAAGAACCTTATCAGATGGCTACTGCTCTGTTTGCTTATTGAATATATAGATATGACTCTACTGTTATATCAGGACCAAGACTTTTCTTGTTCATATGCCAATATTATGCTAATTAACCCTTTCCCTTATACAAACGCTTTTTCACGCCTTTGCAAACAAATTAGACCCAAATCAGATAGCTCCTGTCGGAGCTGTCTGTTCAGGGTCTCCTATGTTTGCTTATGAAATTAAAACAGGGTCTGCTCTTACACTTTCGACCAATACCAAAAGATCCAGTGTACACAAACCATTATAAAAACTCAGCTTATCAGTAGCCATGATGTCATTATTTCTCTCATGAATATTTAACAGAGAAAGTGTTCATATTCATACACATATCATATCTCACACCAATAATTATAGAATAAAGGGTTAAAGTGTTGCTGACGATGTTCCCGCAGGATGACGGATGACAACTCTATCCCAATAGCTCACCATGGCACTATGTGCAAGTAGCGTTAAAAATGCTGACATTGTTCAATGTTATTGAGCATAGAAACAATTCATGCTTGTGACCTGTTTTTCAATATGATAGTAACATCTATGAGTAAGTATGAATAATCTTTATTACTAAAATTTATTTGATTTTAAATGACAAATTTTAAACAGAATAAAAACTCAACCGAAAGGATTTTTCTTCAGATGATAAAGAGGGGTGAAAAATACATTAAATAACTTTTAGCCTGCTGCTGCCAGACCACATTATGATTATCTCTGCAAACTGTTTGGATCCTGATTAGATGTAGAGGCATCTCATAAGTATCTAAAATGTCAGATGCTCTGATTGTATTTTGAATATAGCTTGAATCTGAAATGTTGCAAGTGAAAATTATATAAAAAGTATTTGCTCAGCAGGCTAAAGGTTAAATACTGAAAGATTTGTGGGAGACAATGAATTGGTTAAACACAGATTAACCCTTTACTCCATGAATATTTATGTAAGAAATAATAACATCATGAATATTAATTAAGATTGACTGTTACAATAGCATAATTATGGACTCTTGAAACTGTAGAATCATATCTATATCATATCATAAGCAAACAGAGCAGACCTTGATCAGACAGCTCTGATCTGGATCATCTCCGTCTGCACAGTCGCAGAAAGGCATATCATGGAAAAAAGGGTCAATTGTTGTTTCAAAGGTTTTATACATGTACATTCACTTGAGCAGTGTCATCAGAAATTGGGCTCTAACATATTATACATGTAGTTCATTTAGTAGAACCAGATCAGATACTGTGCTAACAACATCTAACACAGGTCTACAGAGTCTGCATCAGTAGTTAACAATTACTACAGTAACACTTCACTAATCTGAACACTAAAATACAGTAAAACCCCAATAGTTCGAACACTACAGCAAGTGTCATTATCACTCTTTAACCATTTCCTCCATAGGCTATTTTGAGATCCAACTACTTTGAATATATCAACCAAAAGGAGCATTAACTAGAGAAAATGAAAATTTTAGAATTTTGTAGTTTGAAACTATTGTGATAAATAGAGCATTTGCTCCTACAGGAGCAAATGCTCTATTTATCACAACGGTTTCATAAAGTGACTTTTATAGAGGCATAGAAAGGAGTATTTATGGAGGAAAGGGTTAAGACAGGTGGCAGCTTAATGCAGGGTGGAAGTCATGCAGAAAGCTCCTGGAGGGGCTTTCTGCATGACTTTCACCCTGAATTAAGCAGCCACCTGCCTAAAAAGGTATCAATTCTTCATTACTAAAATTTCGAAGTATCTAGTTTTTACTGTTAGTATCATTATCTGTCTTTAACCCTTTACTCCATGAATATTCATGTAAGAAATAATGACATCATGAATATTAATTAGATTATTTTTATATACAAGACATGAATACATGTAGTTCGGTCATGACAGAAAATGTCGTATCAGATCTATATTATTTCATATGCACACAGAATAGACCCTAGATGCGATATCGTAGCTGTAAGACTGATAATGACTAGCGTCCAGTTTACAGCTACGACATGCTAGCATCTCTACTGTGGCGCAAGCCGAATGTGAATCACACGCGGCGGTTTAACGCTTTTTAGGAATAGAGCTACGTTATCGTATCTAAATAGACCCTGATCAGACTGCTCCTACAGGAGTCATCTGCTCTTAGTGTATTCTTTTTGTAAAAGGCATAGAAAAGCATATTAATGGTTTGAAGGGTTAAGACAGATGGCAGTTTAGTGGTGGGTGAAATTCATACAGAAAGCTCACTACTGTTCTCAATTCTTTCTAACTACAGTAAAACCTCTCTATAATGACCACTAAAGTACATCAAGTATTTTGTGTTCAAGGCAGGTGGCTGCTTAAAGCAATGTGAAAGAAAAACAGAATGCTCCTATAGGAGCATTCTGTTTTACTTTCACCCTGCTTTAAGCGTCCACCTGTCCTAAATACCAACTAATTAACACAATTTAGTGTCCATTACAGAAAGGTTTTACTGTACATGTTTCCATTAGTGAAGGTTTATTGTATTAACTTTGACCAGTAACAAACAGGGTGGACCTGTCATACTTCAAGAGATTGATCTTGGCAGACACTATTCCAATATCTACACCCTTATTTCACGTGACACATCCCATTTTCAGAAACTGTAGAATCAGATCTTTATTCTTCCATAAGCAATGACAGCAGACCCTTGTCAGACAGCCCCTACAGGAGATGTCTGATCTGGATCTACTCTGTTTACAAATGGCGTCAAGAGGCATCTATATCAGGTAAAGGATTAAAAATGAAGATTCATGAATGTGATAAATTAGAATCCTTTGTTATCAGAAATCTAGCAAGCAACAGGTCAAGCAATCTATTTACTCTGTGAAGATATACAACAGAGGCCAAAAAGCACCTACAGCTTGAGAAAGTTCAAAAGCAAGCATGAATTATCACTGACAAAAACCATTTGGGAGATTTGGAAATCACACTGTCTTAGAAAAGCATGCTTATAGTTGCCTATGAGTAGAAAAAGACATTCATTCTGGAGTATGCATCAAGTCACTCACAAACAAATGTAAATGTAGAAACAAACAAGTCTTGTTTATGCACAAATGCAAGCAGAAAGGTTGAAGTCTAATGCAGTCATGACAAAACTGGTAGATCATTCAGATGGAAAGAAAATGGTCAAATAATGATCCATGCAAAGAAGAAAGGTATCACTGGATCTATGTAGACAGTACTGGGTCCGTTCTCAAGTTTTTGATTGGTCAGATTTGAGCCAAAGGCTCAAATCTGACCAATCAAAAGCTTGAGAACTCAAATCTGACCAATCAAAAGCTCGAGAACGAAACTCAGACTCAACTAAAAGCTTTATAAGCATGGACCCAGATCAAGATTAGTCGCCTAGTCACAGATGCAGCATTTGATTAGGGTTTACATATTCTTTTCATTTAACCCTTTGAATATACATGCAAGAAATAATGACATCATGGATATTAATTAATTTTTAGAGACACATGAAAAAAGGAATTGTGAGCGCTTACAAAAATTGTAGAAATTAAATCTATATTATTTCATTTATAAGCAAAAAAAGCAGAATCTGATCAGACAACCCCTACAGGAGCCATCTGATCTGGGTCTACTCAGTTTGCAAAAGTTTAAAAAGGTGTAAATATGGAGTAAAATGTTACTAACAGTAGAACCTCTTTACAGTGATCTAAATATGATTGAGCATTGTGTCTTTAACCCATTACCTCATTAGCTATTTTTCGATCCAACATTTTTGAAAAAATCTACCGAAATGGAGCATTAACTAGAGAAAAGGAACATTTTAGAATTTTGTAGTTTGAAACCATTGTGATAAATAGAGCAAATGCTCTATTTATCATAATGGTTTCACAAAGTGGCTTTTACGGAGTCGACAAAAGTCGTCAATATGAGGGAATGAGTTAACAGCAAGTGGCTGCTTAAACCCCTTCCCACCTACGGACGCCTTTTCATGCCTCTGTGAAAGTATTTTTTTGAAACCATTGTGATAAATAGAGTACTTGCTCCTTTTCTCAAGTAAACGCTCTTATTCAGTAAATATATTCAAAGAGGTTGGGTCTAAAAATAATCAAGGAGGGAATGGGTTAATGCAGAATAGAAGTAATGCACATGATGCAGCTTATACATAACATTAGTGCTATTAGCAAAATGGGTACATAGGGTAGACTGTGGCGTGTCATTTTCTTTCATTTCCTTCATATAAATGCTTTTTCACACTTTTGCAAACAGTGTAGACCCAGAACAGATGGCTCCTGTAGGAGCCGTCCCATCAGGGTCTGCTCTGTTTGCTTACTAAATTAATATATATCTGATTCTACAGTTTCTACCAATACCAAAACATTCTTGGTCTATATGCCATGTTAAAAATCATTCAGTTATTAAATATTCATGATGTCATTATTCCTAACGTAACTGTTCAATTGGGAAAGGGTTAAAAACCCACAATCTTTTGAGTGTTTGTTGTAGAGAGAATTCACATTACTTTGAAAACAAGATCTGACTATGACAGTCTTTAGTTTTAGCATTATTAGCAAGACAGATACATGGGATAGACTGAGGCATGACATTTTCTATAATGCAACTTACCTGCCAGTATTTGGAGCAAACAATCAGTACTGTCCGCTGGTTATAGGGACAGCATGTCAGCGTCTGGGCATTTAGACATCGGATCTGCTTGGACTCGTCCTCGTAAATTGGCTTCCCCTTAAGAAAAAATAACACAAAAGCTGAATTATCATCTACATCAATCTAAGTTAAACAAAGAAGTATACTTTAGTCTTTCTACTCATGGCTTCTCTGAGATTAAAAGTGAAACTTGATGAATGCGTTAGCTGTTGTGTGTATTATGAACCTTTACTCCATAAGGAAGTTGTTTGTTTCACATTTGCAAACAGAGTAGACCCAGATCAGACGGCTCCTGCTGGAGCCGTCTGATCAGGTTCTGCTCTGTTTGCTTATAATATAATATAGATATGATTCTACAGTTGTTGCCATGGCCAACAATTCCTGCATCCATGTGTTATTATAAATAAAAGAAAATGTGTCCATGGGGCACGGATGCCCCCGCTGGCAAACAGGAAGTAGATTAATGACAGACCTGAAAAGGGGAGACGCGGTACAACTCACTATGACTATGCTTCAGACCAAATATCAAATCATTGCAGCTTACACAAGCGAAGAAATCTTTTACGAAATTTTTTGCCATAAAACAATCACCAAAATTCAATCAAAGTGTCAGCAAACAGGAAGTAGATGGACCATGGACCTGAAAAGGGGAGACACATTACAACTCACTATGATAATGCTTCAGACCAAACATCAAATCATTCCAATTTACACAAACCAAGAAATCCTTGACGAAAATTTCGGACATATGTACGTACGGAGAGACGGACGGACGGACAGACAAGGGTAAAACTTAATGCCCCTGTCGCCTAAAGGCGGGGTCATAAAAATAATCTAATTAATATTCATGACGTCATTATTTTTACATGAATATTCATAGGGCTAAGGGTTTATTATTCTATTGATGCTGTCAGACCCTTATTACCCTAAGTATTTGACTATTCAGACAGACAAACTTAGGCAAATGGTGCAAACCCTGATCAAACAGCCAATAAAGGAGCAGTTTAAAAAGAGTCTGAATTATCTATTACCCCGTTAGTTTTATTAAAGCTTGTATGCTATAGATACACCTTTTAATGCCTTTGCAAACAGTGTAGACCCAAATGAGACAGCTCCTACAGCACCGTCTGATCAGGGACTGCTCTGTTTGTAGAATTGAATTATTTAGCCTTACAAACTAGTGGAGAGGGGAGATAATGTATCCTAATAGTTGGGTGTAAGTAAGGTACAGATATTATATAAGAGCTAAGTCATGTGCAAATGCATCTCCAGGGCCATGAAAATAGTAAACACCTAGACCAGCTACTTGATGAATATTCTGGTAATAAATAAAGGCATCATGAATATTAATTGGGTTATTATTTATAAAGGTATTTGAATACAGGATTTTTTGGCCGTGATAGAAACTACAGGATCAGACCTAAATTCCATTAGCAAAGAGAGCATAACAGATCAGAAGTCTCCTACAGGATCCATCTGATCTGGGTCTACTCTGTCTGCAAACGTGTCAAAAGGCTTCTTCATCAAATAAAGTGTGGCTGCTTAAGTCACTACCTGCTTTAATTTTCCAAAATCTAATTAGTGATTGTCTAAACCTTTCCTCCATGAATATTCATGTAAGAAATAATGGCATCGTGAATATTAATTAATGATCTTTGATAATGGTATGTGAACATGTGGCATTTTGGCCTTGGCAAAATGATTCAATAAGCAAAAAGTATTTACTCATTTGTAAATGGAGTAGATATGTTTGCTTATAAAAATTTAGATCTGATTCTGCAGTTTCTGTCATGGCCAAAAATTCCTGCATTAACCCTCCGCTTGCTATTCCCGTCAATATACCTACCTGTAAATAGTGAAGACCCAGATGAGACAGCTCCTGCAGGAGCTGTCTCATCAGGGTCTGCACTATTTACAAGTTGATTGTGCAACCAGTGCACTCCACAGCAGTGATTGCACAGCGAGATACTTGTACACAGTGAAGATATATGTAATTATACAACAGGGCAGGGGTAAAAGCGGAGAAATGTATTTAAAAATTCAGCAAGCGAAGAGTTAATATGCCATTATAACATTCATCTAATTAATATTCATGATGACATTATTTCTTACATGAATATTCACCACGTAAAGGGTTAAGAATAAAATAAACCCGAATCTGTATCAAATATTCCATCAAAATAGAATGCATTTAACTTGCACAGCAAACATCTGTAGAAATGCAGTGCCCAGAAAAGGGGCTAAACCCCTAGAATGTAATGTGCTTTACCTTCTGTTCATTACCAGTAAGGGCCCAGACTTTTACAGCTCCAGAGTTGGATATGGCAACTATCACATCATCTGTAATGTATCAATGACACGATGAGTTGAAAATCAAGCAAGAATGTTATTCCAAGGGCAATTGTGGGAAATGAACCAGTTCAGAGGCTGTTGGAGTACTCTGACCAAGGGCTGCACTGTTGATAATTCAAAATCCTCTCCTTTATCCCTTTCCCTGTTCTAAGTTTAGTACAAATTTCAATACCTACTGAATATTCATTGACAAAATAGTTATAAAGAAATATGGAAGGTGGAATATTGTAGCCATTTTAGAAAGCAAAGAAACAGATCTATCAAATTCTATTAGCAAACAGAGTAGACCCTGATCAGACGGCTCCTCTAGGAGCCGTCTGATCTGGGTCTACTCTGTTTGCAAATGCGTGAAAACACGTTTACATGAGGGAAAGGGTTAATACACTTTTTCAGGGTTCCCACAAAACAGAAAAAATAAAATTCCCTGACTTTTCACTGACTTTTCCCTGACCGAATTTCAATTTTCCCTGACCCCATGTTAACAGAAGTTTAATTGGTCATCTATGAGCATGATCAATAAATGTTGGCCTCCGTCCTCCCCATCAGCCTATCCTTACCACCTCTCTCTTTATGACAACTATATATACAGCAGTAGTGTTTTGATCATTTTAAAAATGTTTTTGACTTTTTCATTCTTAATTGCTCAATACTGAATGTAACATGCATGATGCCAAACATGTCCTAATATGCACCCTAAGTATAAAGTCTTTTGAATCTTTTCTACCTCTCTTAACCCATGACTCCATGGATTTTTATTAGAGACTCCATCTACTATGAATATATAATTAAGTAAAAATTTATTTTTAAGCAAAGTTAAGAAATATTTTGGCAGTAGACTAAAGTAAAAATTCAGATTTATGATATTTTTCTAAGCAAACAGAGTAGATTCTGATCAGACAGCTCTCCTACAGGAGCTGCCTGATATGGGTCTATTCTGTTTGCAAAGGTGATAAAATGTGTATCTATGGTGGAAAGGGTTAATCTTTCAGTTTTTCTGTGTAAGCTGAATTTTAAAATAGTACATAATTATAGTGTGTAAGACACTGATAGAGCATGCTATTACAATGGGGTCAAAATTGGCCCCGCCCCCAGGGCCGGCTAGTTTTCTATAGAAACACATAGTGAAAACTTTGAAAAGCTTCTCCTCTGATTTTCTGGTGAGCGATATTAGGGCCTTTCAGGCCCTCTTGTTTTGCAATTTAATCAAAATTTTGCATCACTTAGGATGTTTTTCTAAAAAATTGGGGAAAATAGGTCCTTTTAACGGGTCTCTGTAGACGCCAGAAAAGAGTCTGCATTTTCACTGTTTTCATAATAGCAGACAAAATATTAATGCCCTTACAAGTGAAGACAGTACAGTAGAATGTCCAATATCTAGCACTGCTGCCCAGCCTGTCCTAACAAGTGAAGACACTACAGTAGAATGTCCAATATCTAGAACCTGCCCAGCCTGAGACACTACAGTAGAAAGTCCAATATCTAGCATTGCTGCACTATTCTAGCACTGCTGTCAAAATGGATGCTGGAGTCTTGCAGAGGTGCCAGAATTCTCCAATGATTTTGTTTTAACAGACTTCATGACAGATATACTATAAAATTTGGATGTGAAATGTACAAAGCTAATCAAAGATGTAGCGTGGTCCAACCAGTTTTCGAACACCTAAGGCTTATTTTTTTGTTTTCAACCGAGAAAAATCAGCGGATGTCATTTGCACATTTTATTTCATTGTTATCAACTATTACTACATACATTCATGTGGAATTAAAACATTTATGATTTAGAATACACAAATAATAACGTGTGTTTTGTGTACCTTCTTAAATGGCAATATGGCTGGTTTCCCAACCTGTTTTCGAACATCCAATCAAAATCATCATAGTAAAGTAATTAATGCAGTTAGGTTCATGCCATTCACTCCACTCTCATATATCAACTATATACACAAGTTGGTCGCAAAACTGTTAACTAAAATATTAATAAAAGTAAAAAAAAATAATATTTATCGCAATTAGTGGCTAGATCACATGCGGAATCTGACGGGGCGGTTATTTTTCCTGAACTAGATTATGAGGATCGTCAGTGGCAATGCTTTTAGGTCATTGGCAGCTTTGTAGGCATTTGTGAGTGCTGTAGGATAATACAATATGTATTTGCCCACATACTTTGATGGATGGGCCTTAAAAGATAGCTCTACCATGGCTAGCAAGTTTCTGAATGGGAAAAGGTAATGTGTTCTATTATGTTACATACACGTTAAGAGAATAGGCTGTTTGAACTGCCCTATATGCATCATAAAGACAACTACGTCATAATTCTACATTGGGATTTCCACAACAAACTCAGAAGGGAAGTGCTGGTGGCATTTCCTCAAATTTTATTTTTATTAGACACCGTAATTTAGGGTTCTCAACTGGGGGCAATACTGGTAATAGTAGAAATGGCCATTTTTTCTCTCAGAAACTATTACGTCATGTAAAAGTAAATTTTTTTTGCGCATTGTTAATTTTAATAGCTGTCCATCTGCTTATGAACACTTGTAGTGTATTAGACAAGCGTATGACGTCATAGCGCATGCATACGAGGAATTTTTCGCGAAAACGTGAGATGTTCGAAAACAGGTGGTGTTCGAAAATACCTCCGATGACGATATAAAGATATTTGGTTTGGTCAAAATTGAAGAAACTGCTTTAGCCTTTTATTTTCATTCATTCTCCTTTTTGACATAATTATTTCCTCAACCCTCATCCTTTGGTTCCAAATTTCCCTGACTTTTCCCTGACTTTTGCCAAATTTCAAATTTCCCTGACCAATTAAAAAATTCCCTGACTTTTCCCTGACCTTGAAAAAAAAAACTTTTTCCCTGACTTTTCCCTGTCCGTGGGAACCCTGTTTTTCTTACTGAATAAACTCTTGTTAAACAGTAATGGACCATTCCACTTAGAAAATTCAGAATTCAAAAGGTTGACCGACCCTTCATCCCTTTGCCTTTTTACTCCTATGTAGACTGAGTAGACCCAGATGAGATGGCTCCTGTAGGAGCTGTCTGATCAGGGATTTGCTCTGTTTCTGAAAGAATATGCTCTATTTGATGAAAGCATAATATATATCTCATTTTACAGTTTTTCCCCATGGTAAAAAATACCCTTGTGTAAAATGTCATTAAAAAATTCAGCTAATTAATATTCATGATGTCATTATTTCTAATGTGAATATTAATCCAGTAAAGAGTTTATACATGTAGTTCATCTTGCCTAAGATGTATTGTACAGACAAACTAGAGTTATCACTGAAAATGATTCATAACCAAACCATCTTTTCAAAGTCACATTATACTGCTTTCATTTCAACATGAAAAGGAACAGGATACTCTGTGAGATTCATATACAGCTTTTATCTAAACTTTAGAAATTCAAGTTAAAAAACAGCATGCATCTATTTTATGACTAGATAAAATTGCCATCAACTTTTATCAACTACATGCATAAGACTGCCTAGCAAATTCATGTTCTACGACCTTACATTTCATTCTTATCTGATGAATATTTATGTAAGAAATAATGACAACATGAATATTAAAAGGAAGATGAACATAAGAGTTTTAGTCATGACAGTAACTGTAGAATAAGATCTACATTATTCAATAAGCAAACAGTGCAGACCCAGATCAGACTGCTCCTGCAGAAGTTGTCTTATCAATGTCTACCTTGTTTGCAAAGGTGCCAAAAGGTATCTCAGTATGGTAAAGGTTTTAACATTGTGAGCCTATGTTTGAAGTCAATTTATTCTAATTGATAGCATGAAAAGATCTTCGATTAACCCTTTCCCTGTTCTAAATTTCAATACCTACTGAATATTCATGGCCAAAGTAGTTATATCTCAATATGGACGGAGGACAATTGTATCCATTTTAGAAAGCAAAGAAACAGATCTATCAAATTCCATTGGCAAACAGAGCAGACCTTGATCAGACAGCTCCTATAGGAACTGTCTGATCTGGGTCTACCCTGTTTGCAAATGCATGAAAATGCATTTATATGACAGAATCTTTGTAATTACACATATATAACAAGAGCTGTCCGCAGACAGCGAGCTCCACTTTCTTTAGTGCTGGATAGTGTAGTGGAAGTCTAAGTCAGAAAGGGGGGATAACAACAGCAAATCTAATTTAAGGGTTACCTGCCCTTGTGAAATGGGTCCCCCTTGTAATAGTTAATATGTATACCAAAGATGAACCAAATATCTTGGACAGTTTCTGAGACATGGACCTGAACATAAAACTTAACCAACAATGAAAATTCTAAGTCGAAAAAGGGGCATAACTATGGCAAAATTAATTTTAGTGTTACCTACCCTTGTGAAATAGGTTCCCCTTGTGATAGTAAACATACATACCAAATATGAACCAAATATCTTTGATGGTTTCTGAGAAAAGGACCTTAACAAAAAGGTTAACCAACGCCGACGCCGACAAGAGGGTCATGACAATAGCTCCACTTTTTGAAAAAGTGGAGCTAAAAATTATAACTTTAATTCTTACCATCCCTTTTGGCCGGGCGCAGAACACAGCAAGCACTGATCCAATCAGGAGCCACTCGTGATGACAATGTGTACACAATTTCAAATGTCACTGGGTCAATTACATAAATTTCTGGATAGTAACCATTGCATACCAGTTTCACATCGTTTGTGTTCCGAAAATGATAAGCCTGAAAATGATAAATCGTAACAAATTAGAACATGGGCACTAAGTCAGAGCAGTAGATAAACCTGCATACTCCCTACTTAAATACTAAAATTGTCATTTCTCCACCAAACCCTATGTTGTGACCACTCTTTAGAATCGACCCTATGTTGTGACCACTCTTTAGAATCGTCTCTTTGAGACGATTCTAAAGAGTGGTCACAACATAGGGTTTGGAGGAGAAATAAAGTTGTTCTTGAAATTTTTTAAATTACGCAACTTATCTGGAACTCTGCTAAGTACTGTGGTAATTGTACAGTAAAACCTCGCTAACCAGAAGTTTTAATGAAGAAAAATTGAGAACTTTTTTTGGCAGGGAACAAACAAATGCTGGGTAAATGTCATGCAGAAAGCTCCCAGAATAGCGTCAGAGTAATTTTCACCCTGCATTTTGAACCTGAATTGTCATAATATTTGAAAAGTTTCAATCATGAGAATTGTTAACTTGGCATTTCATCAGGATCCAAAATTGTTTGCAGCTTTGGTCATATTCTGAAAAGATATCGATGAAAATGTACCTGGAAATGGAAGCAAACAGTTTTTTTTAATTTGTTTATATTTTCATAAAAGATCAACTACATGCATTTACTATAATAAATTGAAGGTTAAGTCCAAAACAGTGTAAACCTTTTCCTTCAAACAAATGCTTTTTCACACCTCATGAAGGAGCTGTCTGATCAGAGTTTGCTTTCTGCTTATGAAATTATAATACCGGTAGATCTAATTCTACATTTTCTACCAAAACCAAAAACTTCTATGTACATTTGTCATTATAAAACTCTAAAATTATAAAATTAATATTCATAATGTCATTAATTTCATACATGAATCTTCAACAGGGAAATGGTTAACTGCAATATTTAACATGAATAGTAAACTCCACTCCTATATGAGCTATCTGATCAGGGTCTACTCTCCTTGCTTATGACTCTTTGCTTACGAGTAGTATAGATCTGATTCTAGGATTTATATGCCATTGCAAAAATCATCCAATTAATATTCATGATCTCATTCCTTCTAAGAAAACTTTTTAAGTAGTAAAGGGTTAACCCTTTACTCCCTTATTATTCATTTAACCCTTTCCCTTATACAAACGCATTTTCATGCATTTGCAAACAGAGAAGACCTAGATCAGACGGTTCCTATAGGAGCTGTCTGATTTGGGTCTGCTCTGTTTGCTATTGGAATTTGAAAGATCTGTCTCTTTAGTTTCTAAAATGGCTACAATGTTCCACTTTTCATATTTCATCATAACTATTTTGTCCATGAATCTTCAGTAGATATTGAAATTTGGAATAAACATGGAACAGGGAAAGGGTTAAGAAATAATGATGGACATCATAAATATGTATTAGTTGAATTTTTATAATGTTAACTTAAGTTTCAATGCAATTTTCTCTTTTGAAAAAAACCCACTGTAGAATCTGCTCTGTATCATGTCATAAGCAAACAGAGCAGACCATGATCAGACGGCTCCTATAGGAACCGTCTGATCTGGGTCTGCTCTGTTTGTTTGTAAAAGTGTAGAAAGGTGTATTTATGGAGTAAAGGGTAAAAAAAAAGAACTATACCTGCATACAGCTATGTGTAACGCCTAGTTTTGTTGTTTCAATACATCTACCATCTGATATGTCCCACAAGCACATCTCCCTATAAATTGTACATGTAATTTCATTCTGACAGTAACATTTGTCATTTTTACCCTTTGCAAACAGAGTAGACCCAGATCAGATAGCTGCTGTAGGAGCTGTCTGATCAGGGTATGCTCTGTTTGCTAATGGAATTATACATTATTTAATTCAACAGTTTTTGTCATTGCCAAAAAGTCATGTTTTCATATACTACACACACATCTGCTAATAATGTCATTATTTCTTACATGAATACTCATATGGTAAAGGATTAATTTATTCAAAATAAAACATATATATATTATGATGTTTCAATTGTAAAGATATTAGTATGCTTTTATTACCGATACCTGTATAAAGTTTATAACCAACTACAGTTTAGTTATATGCTATATTGAAAGTACTACCTAAGTATTAAAATAACAGTAGAACTCCTCTAATGCGACCACTTAAAGAATAACCATAGCTGTCTTTATAAGCAGGTGGTTGCTTAATGCAGTACAAAAGTAATGCAGAAAGCTCCTATCCATAACTTTCATCCTGCATTAAGCTATCACCTGCATCTAGCACCTATATTAATTATATCTCTTTTAGGTGGTCGCATTAGCGGGGTTTTACTGTATTTGGAAGGAAAAGCTTAGGCAAACAGAAGGTTGAACAATTGTTGTAACTACAATTTATATGATGAACTTTTCATAACTTTAGCATACATTTTTTATCCAGATGAGACCCCAAGTTACCTGGTGTATCATCAGAATTCCACTGCATGACAATCTGATAGACATCAAGCCAGTTTATAGAAAACAAGTATTTAACCCTATAGTCCATAAATACACCTTTCTAGGCATTTGCAAACAGAGTAGACCCAGATCAGACGGCTCTTGTAGGAGTCATCTAATCTGGGTCTGGTCTGTTTGCTTATTACATAATATAGATATGATTCTACAGTTTCTGTCATGATCAAAATTTTCTGTGTTCATATAAATCTAATTAATATTCATGACATCACTATTTCATACATTAATATTCATAAAGTGAGTGTTAAATGCTTATAAATGTTAAATAATGCAGTATCTACTTTCTTGCACTCAACCATCTTTATGACAATTAACTTATCCAAAGATATATAGGTACAGTAAAACCTCTCTATAACGGCCACTAAATTACATCAAGTATTTTATATTAAAGTCAGGTGGCTGCTTAAAGCAAGGTGAAAGTAAAACAGAAACGCTCCTATAGGAGCGTTCTGTTTTACTTTCACCTTGCTTAAAGCAGCCACCTGCCCTAAATACCAACTAATTAACACCATTTAGTGGTCGTTATAGAGAGGGTTTACCGTATACCATATCATAGGCTAAATGTAAAACGTTTCTAACTACACTGTGTGCAAACAGCCTTGAAGATACAATCTAGTAACTCAGCATCAGGTCAGTATCTAAACTGTCTAACACAATGTCTTCATTTTGAAATGCAATAAAACAAAGTCTATCTTGCTAATCTAAACTTTGGTAAAGAAGAATTGGGAACATTTTATTCAGGCAGGTGATTGGTTTAATAATGAAAGAGGAAAGTCATGCAGAAAGTTCGCAGGAGTTTTCAGCATGACTTTCATCCTGCCTAAAGCTGCCACCTATAAATGACACTTATTTGGGTGTTCAGACTTGCAAGGTTTTATGGTACTTCAAAAACTGGCAAAACTCTTTAATATTGCTTATAAATGTTACAGAAGGTGTTACATTTGTTTGCTCTATGCTCTTGAAACTGTACATCAAAAAATCAAAACTACATGTACCAGAAAATGGGTTAACTTTGTATGATACTAACCCATTCTCAGATGCACTGACGATGTAGGAGTTTTCTAGTTGCCCTGAGCCTGGCGCTATACAGGTTATCGCAGCTGTGTGACCAAATAACATACTCCTCGGATAGATCTGTAAGAAACAGTCATATGCACATGAAGCCAGAGGCCCAAATAAGATGTGCCAAATTAACCCATTCCCTCATATAAACATGTTTTCACGCATTTGCAAACAGAGTAGACCCAGATCAGACGGCTCCTATAGGAGCCGTCTGGTCAGGGTCTGCTCTGTTTGCTAATGGATTTTGATAGATGTGTTTCTATACTTTCTAAAATGGCTACAGTATTCCACCTTCTATATTTCATTATAACTATTTTGTCTATGAATAATCAGTAGGTATTGAAATTTGTAATAAACATAAAACTGGGAAATGGTTAAAACATTTTCAAGAATAGCTCCTTATTTCTACACCAAACCCAATGTTGTGACAACTCTTTAGGATGTCGGTCTGATTCAAAGTCATCAAAATTATGCCAAATCGGATCTATTCACAAAACAATGGAGAGCGAAAATAAAGATCTGCTTGTTTGCTTGTATTAATCGATATAGGTTTGATTCTAATCTTCTGCTGTACTACAAATCTGTTGTTCATAATCAAATATAAATCAGTTAATCACAATCATAAGGCCATTATTTCACTTACATGAATATTCATCCAGCTATTTTTAAATAGTATTAGCATACATATTAACAATAAACATGCAGTTTTAAAATGAATCCTTTCCTCTGGTCTTAAATACTTTACATCCAGTTTCAATGATGGTATATATCGTATTTGGTTCTAATATAAATCAAATTTTGCAGATGAATTCAATATACATTTAATGATTTAAGTTCTGTAAATATAAATGTTAGGTCTAACATGTATTATCATACATGGTTTTAAAACATAAATAAATAAAGTACTTGAATGTTGTTTCAATTTCTTTAAATGTGACCAGTTAAATCACTGATCATATGCTTTTAACCCATTCCCTCATAGGCTATTTTTAGATCCTACCTCTTTGAATAAGTCTACCGAAAAGGAACATTGACTAGACATGGAATTTTTTTAGAATTGTGTAGTTTTGAAACCATATGGAGCAAATGCTCTATGTATCACAATGGTTTCAGAAAGTGACCTTTACAGAGGCGTCAAAAGGTGTCAATATGAGGGAATGGGTTAATATAATATCATATGGAACTGTAAAATTATATGAAAACTCATACCACTGTAATCATAAGGTGTTTTTGACATTGTGCAGAAAAAATTTTATTTCTTACTTCATGTTATGAAGAAAAACAAACATTTAAATTTCTGTCTATGCAGTTTCAAATTTTGGGTCCATTGTTATAAAAGAAATTTTATGCTGCAGTCAGGCAACAGCATATTTTACCTCCCAATTCTCGGAAACATCCCATACACAAATCTGTGCATCGTTGCAGGCAGTCACAATATTCTTCATGTCCGGAGTCATCAGCACAGCAGAGATACAGTGGGTGGGGGCAGTCTTGCCCCACAGCACCACAGGTACCACAATGTTGGTACCAACTGTCATCTTTGGGTCAGCTAAGTATAATCTACACAGTTACACCCTGAAATTAAAAAAATAATTATAAATAACAGATAAAGAGCACATACTAACATTGCTATTTCTCCATCAATCCCTTTGATGAGACTACACTTTAGAATCGTCTCAAAGAGACAATTCTGAAAGGTGGTCACAACATAGGGTTTGCTGAAGAAAACAAGAGTCACTGTTCGGAGGAACACATGTGTCACCTGCTCGTAGCCGACACAAAAACTGTTAATATGCTGGAGTGAAATCAGAACAAAGGGGCATAACTATAAAAGTATTCCATGCAGAGTGATGGACCTTAGTAACATCAATGGTCCTCAATGAGAGGAAGACACATGTGAAATTTGAAAGCTCTATAATGATTATTTTAGAAATGACAGCCAAAAAAAGAAAGTGTGACAGACAGAGACAGACGGACAGACAGATGACAGAAAAGTGATCCCTAAGTGACACACAGCCTCTTGGCATGTGACATAAAAAGGAGCTATTCTTAAATGTGGAAATGCAATCACGTATAGTATTTATGGAAGAGGAATAGACAATTGAACAAGTAACAAAATCCGAACTACGGTTAAACTATATATTCCCTTCGTAGGTTAATCATTTTGCAATTTCAGGCAAATAAATGACCAGCACGCGGGCCATGTAGTACAGTATATAAAATCTATAACGGGAATCGGAATCGTTCCTGCACGTTATATGAAATATGAGAGCAACTGTCCCGTAAAAGTAAACAAGTAATTGCAAATATAAATGTCCCTACATGAAGTGGAATACATAGCTGAAATTTTTGAATTAGAAGTAACAACTATAAACTCAGGGGAGCGCACTGGTCCCGTAGAGAAAATAATATTTTAAGAGCAAGTTCGCAGCTCTCTAAGTGCAGAACATGCATGTAAAATCAACTGAGTCCGATATTGAATATACTGTATATCATTACAGATGCTGTCGAAATTATGTATTTTGGAAGAAAAACACATAATACATGTAAAAGACAATTACACTGAAACAAAACATATAGTATGAAGTTAATAGTTCTATTGCATATTAAACACCAAACAACTGAATACTGTATATTAAAATTTAGAATGAAACGTAACAAGAGATGTTTGTAAAACATGTATACCCCCCCCCCCCCAGACCCCCTGACCTTTGATCTAGTGACCTCAACTATAGAGGTCATCTAGCGGTCATGACTAATCACCACAGCAACTTTGAATATCCTAAGCCAAACCACTGATCATTTATTGATCTGAAAACATTTCACATATTAAGGTCATGGTGACCTTGACCTTTGACCTAGTGACCTCAACAACTTTAGGGGTCATCAAGTGGTCACAACCAACTACCACAGCAAGTTTGAAGATCCCGAACCAAACCATTGAGCAGTTATTAATTGGAAACCATTTCATCAGTTAAGGTCATGATGACCTTGATCTTTAACCTAGTGACCTCAAAATCAATAGGGGTCATCTAGTTGTCATGACCAACCACCACAGCAAGTTTGAAGATCCTAAGACAAACCCTTGAGCAGTTATTAATCGCAAACCATTTCACCAGTTAAGGTCATGGTGACCTTGACCTTTGACCTAGTGACCTAAAAAATAATAGGGGTTATCTAATGGTCATGACCAACCACCACAGCAAGTTTGAAGATCCTAAGCCAAACCCTTGAGCAGTTATTGATCGCAAACCATTTCACAAGTTAAGGTCATGGTGACCTTGACCTTTGACCTAGTGACCTCAAATACAATAGGGGCCATCCAGTTGTCATGACCAACTACCGCAGCAAGTTTGAAGATTCTAAGCCAAACCCTTGAGCAGTTAGTGATCGGAAACCATTTGACCAGTTAAGAGCATGGTGACCTTGACCTTTGACCTAGTGACCTAAAAAGCAAAAGGGGTCATCTAGTGGTCATTACCAACCACCACAGCAAATTTGAAGATCCTAGGCCAAACCCTTGAGCAGTTATCGATCGCAAACCATTTCACCCTTTAAGGTCATGGTGACCTTGACCTTTGACCTATTGACCTAAAAAACAATAGGACTCATCTAGTTGTCATGACTAACCACCTAAGCAAATTTGAAGATCCTAAGCCAAACCCTTGAGCAGTTATTGATCAGAAACCATTTTACCAGTTAAGGTCATGGTGACCTTGACCTTTGACCTAGTGACCTCAAAATCAATAGGGGTCATCCAGTGGTCATGACCAACTACCACAGCAAGTTTGAAGATTCTAAGCTAAACCCTTAAGCAGTTATTGATCGGAAACCATTTAACCATTTAAGGTCATGGTGACCTTGACCTTTGACCTAGTGACCTCAAAATCAATAGGGGTCATCTAGTGGTCATGACCAACCACCACAGCAAGTTTGAAGATCCCAAGCCAAACCCTTGAGCAGTTATTGATCGGAAACTATTTCACCATTTTAGGTCATGGTGACCTTGACCTTTGACCTAGTGACCTCAAAAACAATAGGGGTCATCTACTTGTCATGACCAACCACCACAGCAAGTTTGAAGATTCTAGGCCAAGTCGTTTATTAGTTATCGTTCGGAAACCATCGATCTACCGACCGACAGACAGACCGACCGACCGACCTACCGACCGACATGTGCAAAGCAATATACCCCCATTTTTTCAAAAGGGGGGTATAAAAAGTACTGAATTGAAGAATTCAAACACATTAAAAAAGCTATAAGATTGAAGATGTATGTACCGTCCAAATGTAAAAGTAATAAGACTTAAGTACATAGTAAACTGGCAATGAAACTGGAATTCAACATCCCACATGTAGCTGGCGACATTTTCATGTTATCGCCCGCGCCGATTTCGCCGACCACGATGAGGAAAGGTGTGAAAGTTATTATTGTTCGAATATTCACCGTACATGTAACCACAGTTTTGTTGACAAAGAGTTTGAAGATCAGCTATTTCAGAATGGGCTTGTTCAAGTTGTTGTTGGAACATATCAGAAATATCTTCAACTTCACGTTGATGACGAATACTTAAATCCAGTTGCATCTGTAAATTTTCATTTTTGAGTTCTTTCTCATGCAATTCACTTTCGATGTAACGAATAATTCCAAAAAGTTTGTCATTTCTTGATTCTAACGATTTTATTTGTTCTGCGAGTTCCGCGTTGATATCCTCTGTTGTTTGGGTTGATGTCGTAGCTGTAATTATTGGCACTGTAGCACTAGGTCTCTGGTGAAGTGAGTTGTTGGTGCCTAGATTCAGTAGTTCAGGAGTTTCCAGGCAGTTGAAAGGTAGGTTTTCTGCCGTTTTCCATAGAATAAATGCCGTCATCCTGGCCCGATCACGTTTTAATTTTCTCTCCCGCTGTAACGACGGAGAAGAAAGATTTCTTATGCCGTGTAAGACGTGAGGCTGAATTTTACCATTAAAATTCCGATGTCGCACTTTGAAGTTTGAAGGTTGTTCGCAGAAATGTCCATTGAGTTCCATTGGATGTCCAAAGTAAAAATCCATGTGGTAATCCAGCATGTTGAAAATGGGGAAATTGAACATAGCTCGAACTTGGGTAGAATCCACTCGCTTTGTGAAAGTTCCGAAAAAGTGTACAGCACAAAATATATGAGTACTCCCGATTCAACCACCAATTGTAGTACAGCTCAGTTGTTAAGCTGTGTAGAGAACGTTTGTAGAATAGTTGAAGAACTGTAGAATGTGGAGTTGGTAGATGGATAACTGTTCCGATAGTATTTTATATGTTTATTAATTATTATGTATCCTGGACTTCCAGTTCGTAATATATAACAGTGGTAATCCACAGACAGTAAAATAACAAGTCCAAATGTAAAAAGTAACTATATGAAAAGTAAAATAATTTAGTCAGGATATCCTGAATACTAGAAATCTAGTATGGCCTAAACACGTGTTTCTTTGTCTAGCTCTACACTGTAACTCTTGCAGAAAGGGGACCGAAGGGATTTAGTACATCACGTGACTTTTGACAGGTAATTTGTATACAACGCTTATCGCGTCTTATTGGATTAAATCTTGCGTAATAGCTATCTGGTCGGTATGTGTTGACAGTTATTACACTAGATAAATGATCTGGAGAACAACTATAAATATGAATTTATGAAGTATGAATAATACCGATGTAATACTATTTCTGCCAAATTATTCTGAAATATGACCAGTGGTTTTGCAGAAGATTTTCAAAGATTTTCATGGAATTGAATCATGTGAACAATTTTGAAAGAGGACCATCTAAGGCATGCCCTGGACATTTTTTTGTCAATTTCCTTTCAGTAGTTTCAGAGAAGAAGATGTTTAAGCACATTGTTGACGATGAAAGACGCACGACTATAACGACGACGGACATATCATCCCAATAGTTCACATTGGCGCTTTGTGCCAGGTAAGCTAAAATGTTTTGCCCCAGGAATGATTAATAGAGATAAGTTAGTACCTAGTAGGCCTAAGTAAAAATCAATCACAAATAAGGGTATGCTGGAATAATGTGAAGGAAAATATAGAACAGTAAACCCCCTTTAAACTTGAATTTTAGTACAGAAAAAATATACAGTTTTAGACAGGCGACTGCTTGATGCAGGTTGAAAGTGATGCAGAAAGCTCCTATAGGAGCTTTCTGCATCACTTTCAACCTGCATTAAGCTACCACCTGTCTTACAGACCAGCATTAGTATTAATTTGAATTGATCCGGTTTAGAGGAGTTTTACTGTATACCCCTCACTTCTAGATCTCTTTGAATTGAACCCTTTCCCTGTTGAATATTCATGTAAGAAACGATGGCATCTTGAATATTTTTATTAGCTGAATTTTTCAGCGGCTAGCTGTCTATTTTCACTTTTGTTCTAGTTTTCCACCAATGAGAAACTATGTTACATTGTAATTTGCATATGACCTAGGAGTATTTATAGTAAACTGTATTTTCATTAGTGAAATACCTTGACTGGCATACAATCTTTTTATAGGCCTCTACACATTGCCAAACTATGTAAAATTCTGATATACAGTCTGCTAACGTGTCGAATTTCCTGGGGTAATTATTACGATATTGCAGTTATTTCAAAAACCATGTTTTATGATAATTAGCTGCTTCGGCCTCGCAAATTGAATTCAATGCAATAATTAACATAATCACAACACATGTAAGGCACCTTGTTACACATACATGTTCTATAAACTTCTTAGAGTTCAGTCAAAAGACCATATAGTTCTGAAAATCATTATTTACGCAGATATTTAGCATGGGACCGAAGACTGTCGACTGTCGAAAGTTCTGTTCTTAAAATAGATTTTAAGACCTGGAAATTCCCATAAAATCAAAGTACTGATGTACTGATATTTATCACCTCATGGTAATGGTTGCTGAGCAATATTACCAGTTTGTCGAAACCTCTATTAAACTTTCAAACTTTTACTATCATTTTGCTATCAATTAATATAACATTTGATCATAAAGTCCACTTTGACGAACAGGTAGTTTGCCGAAACCACCATAATTCACAGGCAGTGCTATAGGAAATAAAGAAGAAGGGTTGTTTAGTATATTAGAGTGGTGGTATTAATAGTATTAATTACTGTCCCCGACCAAAGCACCGAGGCTCTGGTTGTTGGCTCTCTTTGATATAAAGCTACTTACTGAAGGCTACTGCTACGGCTCTATCACATGGGGCCTGGGTTCATAGAGTAGGTTATATTGTTTTAAAACTACATGTAGATCCAGTTAATGATGTCATTAATGATGATGCACACAAGTCGATTAAAGTGTTGATCTAGGTTAAATAAATACCGTTCTTTAAAGAATTACAGACTCTGCACAAACAAAAACTTTATGCTTTAAAGTGTATCACGAAGTAAATACAGATCTGTATTTACTTCGTGAGTGTATTCAATTTCTTATCTTCATATCGATACAAATATAAGCGCTGTCATGCACATTTTATAATAAATGCTAAATATTTTATAATAAATGCTTTATATTTATAATAATTTATACTAAATGCTTTATACTAAAGAACTAACTTGAGATAGTTTTAAAACATTACTTTGACATCGTACATTTTAAAAGTGATTTCCTATAAAAGCAACTTGAAATATTTCAATAAATATTTCTTCTACTCCCAAGTCATTTTCATTGCATGCTTCTCTGCTAGCATAATAACAAGCAATCCTTCATAGATCTAGTTCTCTGTACTGGTAGAATCTCCAAACATTGAAATAAATATTGCAGATATTGTTTTGTACATTGTGTCAATATTTGAGAGCCGCTGAATATCTTTTTAAAAGATATTTCTTGTTTATAATAGCATCAATTCAAAGACATTTCTGGTATTTGATAGTAACTGTAAAGTCAAATCTATTTTAATTTCATAAGCAAACAGATCTGCGCCTTCTCTGTTTGCAAAGGCGTAAAAAGGCATTTATGCGTAGGAAAGGGTAAACTCCGGGCAATTGTCGTCTGCAAATATTGTCGTCTGCTTCAGTTCTCAAAAATACGCCTTTCTACCAAATCTTCTAAAAAAGGAGTGTCAAAGTAACAGGTCGTTTGGATTCTAATGAGACGCTGAGTTACTTGGCATCTCATCTGGAGCCAAACCATTTGCAATGGATATCATAAAGTCACCAGTAGATCGAGTGCTAAAGGTTAACCCATTTGCTCCCAGTGGATTCTTCCATGCTTATATATTGGATAAGTCCATTTTTATCTAAAGGATGCCTGGTCTAAATTTTCATTTCCGTTTTGTTTTATATTGAAATTCCTATCAGCAAACAGTGTAGACTCTGATCAAACGCCGCATTATGCGGCGTTTGATCAGAGTCTACACTGTTTGCCTATATCCCATATAATATGGAATCGTGGGAGCAAATGGGTTAATGAGATATGATTATGATTGGCATTTCCCTAATGAACAGAAATGCTTGACATCCTGCATTTCTCCAGACCTTTTGTGTTTGTGACCTTATCTTGCCTCTTGATGTTGCAGATGTGTCTAATGCATCTTTGGTGGAATTGTTCAAGTTGCCTTATGTGGCGACGATACATGGTCCATGTTTCACAGCAGTAAAGTATGAGAATCAAATATTGTGTTCCAGCCTGACAAGGGTAAAATAATGTGAGAAAAACATTCTTACTTGTAGCACCACACACAAATGTCACCAGGTGTTGTGTCATTTCGGACCCAAGTCATTTCAACCACTAGACCATGACAAAAGTCTTGGATGCAACAACAACAATAAATTAGTAAATAATGTTTATGTTAAATGTTTACCTGTCTTTACCTTAGTTTGGTCCCCAATTTATATGGATACCAAACAATGTTTATGTTACACATTTACCAGTTTACTTGGCTTTACCTTTGGTCCCCAATTTATATGGATGGCCCCTTATAAAAAAGACCATGGGTCCAAATAGTTCCGCTTTGAGTTCAAGCTAGATTGAACACTGATAGTGTAGCGCAGCAGACGTATGTGTTTTCATTGAATCAAAATGATGACGTTGTAGCTCTCATTGTTTATAAGTAATCGACGAAGCAAAGTAGGTGCATCATTATTGGTCCATGTCTAGTCTCAATAATGAGCTGTAAGACAGCATGCTAATTTTGTGATGGTTGCCTTACAGTCTCATGGTAATACGTCAAATACAGGGTGGAAATCGTTAATTTTCTAATTTACAATCTGGTCATACTTGGACCTAATTTTCAATTGTAAATCTGCACTTTTGTAGTAATTACATAATTCAAATAACAAATGACCTCAGATACGCTCATAAATCCACACTGCAACCCAAACTGTTGTTGTCATATGATGCGAGTGTATACACACGAGAGCAATATAGTGATTACTGTGTCTGTCAATAGCTATCCATAGCTAATGTTTACTGTTATATGACATAGCGACTTTAAATATATTTTTTGTATATGTATTGTATAAGAACTGTCAACCGGAGAATCCTTAGCGATCCATTATTGGTGACCTCACTATCTAACCATTTAGCTGGTGAATATTCATATAAATAATGACATCATGATTATCTATTAGCTGATTTTAACTTTAGAACCAACCTAGTTTATACAAAAACATCATAATGTTTTCATACCTGTTAGACTCGCCTTGTAGAATATTTGTAATCGTTTGACTGGTCAGTTAAGATTCATTCGATTTTTTTGCTTCAACTGTGTCATGTGATGCGTATACATGTGCTTTGTCGTGTCAATGTTAAATCGGGGTCCCATATGATCAGATAAAACATTTTTTATACTTCTCTCTGTGGAAATATAATACGATCCTTGTAAATGTTAAATATTACCAAGCACAATTTTATCATGGATGATATCCGAAACGTCAACTGTCCGATTACTATGCCACTTTAAAAAATACTGCAAAATAGACATGTTTTGAAACTCGGGAAATACTCACATCTTTAATTGTCGACTATTGAAGCATGTAGACTGCTTCTATTTCACCTGACCTTGAAACTATCTTAATTTCGGCGAAGAAATCAATCAAATTGGGAACGAGATAATTTATTTTGCTTCCGTGAAACGAGCTTTGCGTGAATGTTACTCCGTCGTAATTTTAACACTTTTATCAAATCATCACAATAACAGGTTTATCTCGGCAAAAGTGCAGATAATCAAAAGTAATGAATAAAAGACAAAGTCTTTAGTTTGGGCACGTAATTCACTCTCAGCTAACTTCGCAACTTATTGACCATGGTACATGTATATACATGACCAACCTGAATGGTATTTGTAAAAATCATAAGAAAAGCAATATAAAAAAGGGAAATAACTCCAAAAATATTGATGCTAGAGTTGTGGCCCTTGTGCATGACATTTCCTCTCATCATGTATGTTGCATATGGGAAGTTTCAAATCAACTGAACCAGTAAATAAACAGTTATTGTCCGGACAAGAAAATATGAAAAATGGGAATAACTACAAAAATATTGATGTTAGAGGTACATGTATGACCTTTGTGCATGACACTTTCTTTCATCATGCTTGTTCCATATGTGAAGTTTCAAATCAATTTAACCAGGAGATAAAGAGTTATTGTCCTGACAAGAAAATATGAAAAAGGGGAATAACTTGATTAACTCCAAAAATATTGATGCGAGAGTTATGGCCATTGTGCATGACACTTGCTCTCATCATGTTTATTCCATAATTATGTGAAGTACAAATCAATTGATCCAGTCGATAAAGAATTATTGTCCAGACAAGAAAATATGAAAAAGGGGAATAACTCCAAAATTATTGATGCTAGAGTTATGGCCCTTTGTGCATGACACTTCGTCTTATCATGCTTGTTCGATTTGTGAAGTTACAATAAAGTTTGGCCTACCATTGTAGGAGATATGGCCCGGACAAGAAGCATGAGATGGACAGACGGACGGACAGATGGAATCAAGCAAATCCATAGCCCCCCCCCCCCCCAACCGATGGGGGACTACTAATGAGATCTTGAATATACTTTAACTGGGTGCATTCTTTTAATGGCATATGCACATAAAATTATGGATTACGGCAGAATCTGTAGTGTCATAACCATTTTAAGCAATCATCAAACATAGCAGATCCCGATCCTGCAGACCGCTCCTATATGAACCGTCTGATCTGGGTCTACTGCATTTGCAAAGGCATATTTTATGGAGTAAGGGTTAATAGCCACACATTTATCTATAATATCTATATCCAGCAATCAAGAGGCAGATGTATGCTTGGAACGAGTTAAAGTTTCTGCTTTGCCTTTATCCTGCTTTAAAGGCATTTCAAAGCTCCTTATATAAGTGACCCCCCCTATGTACACAGTATCCAGCTGTGCTCCTGCAGTGTCCAGTCAGGGTCCATAGCCATAAAAGATAAAGTTATGCAACTAAACATTGATCCTCTGTGATGGTAGCCCGCCTTATCAGTTTGTGTATCAGTTGCCTGTCAGTCAACTCCCAAAATACACAGCATGGGGTTAATGGGTCAACATTCCTTTCGAAATGCCTTTAAGCCTGCACCTGCTTTCTTTATCCATCATCTAATGTAACTTTGGACTTATATAGAAAATGGGTAAATAAGGTTTTTATATCTAGGCTTAGACATTTAGTTGCAATATTCTTGATTTGAATAAATGTCTCCTAGTGGTGTGTAAGTTGCTGATCAGTTCCACTCAAATCTGTTTTGAGGTGATATAATTATGTTCTTAATTACTTTCTGATATGTCACACTTTTGTGTCCTTTTTGCCTATCAGCATTTTATTTTTCCCTCTTTATGGCAGTTCCATATCAGCACCTTGCAGTTTTTTTTGTTTTGTTTTTAATTTTGAATTAAATCAAACTTTTCGCTACATAATGTGCTTGCTTAAGTTGGTCTTAAACCTGAGCTAAATTGTAACTTTTGTATGTGCTTTAGCTTTGTGTTTAAAAATCATGCATGTCTGTGATCCTGTTCTAATTTTTATTTAGTTTTGTTTCTGTTTATATATACTTACGTTTGTCAGAATAATAGCCCTACAGGGCTTATTTTACTATGTTATATACTATCCGACGTGAAATAAAATTTGTCCATGTCTATGAAGCTTGGATATGGCTTGAGTTAAAAATCCGGTCCCTTCCGCTGCCGAATTGTTCTAAAACTCACCACTGCACATATCTATGAAGACATGTGACAGCTTGATGCAGGTCACAAATAATGCTGAAAGGTCAAGCAGGGGCGTTCAGTATTACTCTCGACCTGCATTAAACTGTCACATCTTTATAGAAATGTGCAGGAGTATTTATTGAGGAAAGGGTTAACAAAGAGTAGAAGTAAAGTTGCTCTCAAAGTAGAATGACTTTCTCATTTGGCACTCAGTATAACTAATTGTAAGACTGGTTCAAGTGTTAGAGTAGTCAGTCTAGTGGCAACTTGGAATGTTGAAACCAGGGTCCATGCTTATAAAACCTTTAGTAGAGTCTGAGAACGTTCTCAAGCATTTGATTGGTCAGATTTGAGCCTTTGGCTCAAATCTGACCAATCAAAAGCTTGAGAACTCAAATCTGACCAATCAAAAGCTTGAGAACAAAACTCAGACTCAACTAAAAGCTTTATAAGCATGGACCCAGATGACTATGTGATTTCTGTTGGGGGGGGGGAATGTTAACATATAACATACAGTAGAACCTGTCCTAGCTGGTCATTTAACTCTTTCTGCGCCAATATCGCCTGTTGGCACCATTGAAAACAGTGCAGTCCCAGGTCAGATGCCGCCTTTTCAAGGCGGCATCTGACCTGGGACTTCACTGTTTTCTGTATTATTTTAGCCCAAGCATACAGGTTTTTAAAAACAAATGTTTTACTAATAAACTTTATTATTTAGTTTAGAATTATATTTAATGTAAATTATTATTGCAGACGACACTTTTAAATTTGGCGCCAAAAGAGTTAATGGACATCTGAGTGTTAAAAAGCAGGTGGTTGCTTATACATGGCAAAAGTAATACAGAAAGCTCTTACCGGAGCTTTCTTTATTACTTTTGACCTGCATTACGCTACCACCTGTCTTACAGACCCACAATTAGCCTTCTTTCTGATGGCTACTTCTACTGTATTATATTAAATGCATCTTCATAAGCAAACTCATAAGACTGCTCTTAACCTTGTATATCATACATGTATAAGAAATATTGACATCATGAATATTAATTAACGGAACTTGAATAATGCCATATGAACAAAGGCTTAAGCAGAAATAGTAGATTCAGGTCTACATTTTTCCATGATCAAACAGAACAGGCCCTAATCAGATGGCTCCTACATTAGCCATCTGATCTGGGTTTTCTCTGCTTGTGTAAGGCATCATCACATGATTCTGTCTAGAATAGATTGAAAGGCAAAGTGTCTATGAATAATTCTATTTTAGAAGTTCTTAAAAATGGACTAAAATTTAGCTGGTTTAACCCTTTATTCCATGAATATTCATGTAAGAAGTAATGATATCATGAATATTAATTAGATTAATTGTTATAATAGCACATGGACACAGGAAAGTTTGGTCATGGTAGAAACTGTAAAATCATTTCTATTTATATTATATCATAAGCAAATACTGCTTTGTTTGTAATGAAGGAAAGGATTAACAAAAATATAGAAGAAAATGGGAAAGGGGAAATTGGACTGAAGAGTGACATTGACATTTTATGGCAGCATTGTAAGCAATGCCATTATCGCCTTTCAGTTAAACTTTCCTGAAAGTCCATCTGCTGCAATTCGGTAAAAAATCAAAGTAGAGGTACAAAATCCAAACTGGATCTGTAACTCATTATAATAAAGCTACATACCAAATATCACTTCAATATCTGCATGCGTTTAGAAAAAAGATAGCAGAGAACTGAAGTGTGACTGATGTGTGGACGGATGGAGTGCAAACCCATAATTCCCTTTTGCGGTAGGAGACTAATTATAGGATGAAAGTAATGCAGAATAAAAAATTTCAGCTTTATTATTATGCATTAGGCTGCCACATGGTTTAACCCTTTACTCCATCAATAGGCGTTCTATCATCTATGCCTTTGCAAATAGAGTAGACCTAGATAAGACAGCTCCTGATCAGGGTCTACTGTTTGTTTATGATATAATATAGATATGATTCTACAATTTCTGACATGGCCAAAATTTCATGTATCATTGTGCTAATATAACAATTAACCTAATTAATATTCATAGTCATTATTTCTTTTTACACAAGAACAAAGAAACAAAAAAATGCTTGAAGAAACTTTATTGCATAACTTAAAAACCATATAAACAGGTGATGTATTTTTGTAACAACCTGCAATTGCAACTACAAACACAAACAACACAAGTCTTGAGAATCTGGAAATAGTGTAAAACCTCTCTATAACGACAACTAAATTGTATTAATTAGTTGGTATTTTGGGCAGGTGGTTGCTTAAAGCAAGGTGAAAGTAAAACAGAACGCTCCTATAGGAGCGTTCTGTTTTACTTTCACCTTGCTTTAAGCATCCACCTGCCTTTAACACAAAATACTTGATGTAATTTAGTGGTTGTTATAGAGAGGTTTCACTGTAGTGTAGTAAATGAGACATACAGGATGAAACAAAGCTATTCCAATCAGAAATCCAGACAAGATGTTTAAATTAAAACATTTTCAAGCATAACTCCTTTATTTCTTCACCAAACCCTACATGACCTTTCTTTATAATTACCTTTTTGAGACGATTCTAATGAGTTTGGTGGAGAAAAGAGTATTTTAATATCTGAATAAGTACAGTGAAACTATAGGAACGTTCTGTTTTACTTTCACCTTGCTTTAAGCAACCACCTGCCCAAAATACCAACTAATTTACACAATTTAGTTGTTGTTATAGAGAGGTTTTACTGTGCATTTACCTGTTGCTCTGTCTTATACAACTCAAGACTTTCACAAAATCATTATCGGAAATTGAATGGTCTGAGTCATAGACCAAAAAGCTCATTATTTTATAAACATTAATTTGACTAATTGCATGCAGCTTGCCCTTTTTGATTAAATAAAATTTGCCTAGTTACCGTATGTGGGCAATACTATCCGGTAACATGCAGAATTTCTCAGACTCTTAACCAATTCCCTCATATTCACCCTTTCCTTCATAGGCTATTTTTAGACCCAGCCTCCTTGAATGAATCTATCCAAAAGAAGCATTTACTAGAGAAAAGATTTTTTTTTAGAATTTTGTAGTTTGAAACCATTGTGATAAGAAGTGATTATTACAGAGGCGTAGAAAGGCGTATTTATGGAGGAAAGGATTAACACCTTTTGGGGCCTCTGCAAAAGTCATTTTTTGAAATCATTGTGATAAATTAAACAGAGAAAATGTTCTTTTCATCAAAATGGTTTCAAAACTACACAATTCAGATTTTTTCCTTTTTTGTAGTAAATACCCCTTTTCAGTAGATTTGTTCAAAGAGGTTGGATCTAAAAATACATGTAGTCTAAAAGAATGGGTAACTGTCACATACATGTATCTAGACTACCCAGATCACTATAAATCAATGTTCAGACAACCAATCACCCCTTTCCAATTGGTCTGTTAAGTTGAAGTATTGAATATGACACATTGCTGATAACGTTAAATTAGAATGACACAGTAGCAAATAGTGAAGACCCAGATCAAACTGCTCCAGGAGGATCAGCTTGATCTGAGTCTGCATTATTTGCCTAAATTTGTCTGTCCAACTACTTCTAAAGGGTATTTAACCCTTTCTTCCATAGGCTATTTTAGACCCAACCCAGCATTTACTTGAGAAAAGGATTTTTTTTAGAATTTTGTAGTTTGAGACCATTGTGATAAATAGAGCATTTGCTCCCATAGGAGCAAATGCTCTTTTTATCACAATGGTTTCTAGAAGTGATTATTACAGAGGGTAGAAAGGCGTATTTATGGAGGAAAGGGCTAAGCACAATATGTTCAGTAAAATATATAATATTCTCTATATCTCTATATTCTTCTATATCAACAGAAGCACACAGTAAAACCTCTCTATAGCTACCACAAAATTACAACAAGTATTTTGTGTTAAAGGCAGGTGGCTGCTTAAAGCAAGGTGAAAGTAAAACAGAACGCTCCTATAGGAGCGTTCTGTTTTACTTTCATCTTGCTTTAAGCAACCACCTGCCCTAAATACCAACTAATTAACACAAATTAGTGGCCGTTATAGAGAGGTTTTACTGTATTACAGTTGTTTTTTATATATCACAATCTGTTGGCTTGCTCTATCATACCGACTGACAAGTTGTCAATTCTTTTTGACAGAATTAAAATAGACATCTTGCACATCCCAACAATATTTCATACATCTACGCATTTCAGTATTAGTCTTTGCCAGGTCCTCAAGCACGACTTTTAACTCTTTAATCTGAGTGTCTGTTAAACTTCCAAGTTCCAAGCAAATCTCCAATTTTGGCAAAATCTTAGTCCCACTGTGTAAATGTTTTCTAAAAAATTCACTAAATAGGAAGGCTTGACGTGCTTGTTCCTCTTTCTCCAGGCTGATAACATTCTTCTTATGCTTATCATTAAAAGAATTAATATATTTATGAGATGTTTCTAGATAAACCTTGGCATCTGCTAGAAGAGGATCCAATCTCTTGCTTGCCTTGATTTCCTTTTCAGTTTTTATCTGTTCTTTGTCTTTTTCCTGATCCAGAATGTTTACTTTCCTCAGAGCCTGGACAGTTCTTGGGTCACCTTCCTCATCACGTGGAATTCTTATATTGTGCCATTCTTTCTTCAATACTGATGCCTCCAGCACTTCTTTAGCTTTCTCACTTGCCTGAAATAAAATTTAATTAAACGTTTCCCTTGTGTAAGCACATTTTCAGGCATCTGCAAACAGAGCAGACCCAGATCAGATGGCTCCTATAGGAGCCGTCTGATCAGGGTCTGCTCTGTTTGCTTATGGTGTAATAAAGATCTGATTCTACAGCTTCTGCCTGAGCCAAAATGTCCTGCGTTCATATGCCATTATAAAAAGTAATCTTATTAATATTCATGATGTCATTATTTCTTACATGAATATACAACAGGGTTAACAAAGTTCTAAATGGGAGTACAGTAAAACCTGTCTTAAGCAGCCATTTATTTACTGACCATAGGAGTTTGTTTGTTTGTGTTGATCAACATCCGTTTCTGCTCACTATGGACGCCCCAGAGAGAGGGGAGAGGATACAGAGAAATCCGGGCTCAATGCCCTACTCTTATAATCGACTGAGTTTCTCTGGTTCTTTCAGATGCCCAGTGTAAAGCACTGATACATCGGACCTCGGTTCATAGTCTCGTCCGAAGGACTTGGTCCGGCGGGGGATCGAAGCCGTGACCCCTGGTATTGCAGTCGAGCGCGTCAGCCACATGACCACGTCCGCCGGTGAACATAGGAGTCTTAAAAAGCGGTGGTTGCTTAATGCTGGGTAAAAGTAATGCAGAAAGCTCCTATTGGTGCTTGCTGCATTACTTTTGATCTGCATTAAGCTACCACCTGCATTTCACCAAGTTTTAAACAAAAACTCAAAATTGTTTCTGAGATATGGTTCTGGACAGACAAAAATGTTTCAGTTTTCACAAACAAAGGGCCATTACTCCAAGGTCGATATTAATGATACTTGCAGAGCTATATGTGCATTTTCACAAAGTTCATAGAATTCATTTTAAGTAGTTTTTGAGGAATGGCTCCAGACAGACAAAACGGTTACATTATTTGCAAAGAGCCATAATTCTGGTGTTCCTGGGCCAATATGATCAATACTTGCAGAGCTATGCTACTTAACATTAACACAAAGTTTCATAGAAAAACTCCATACTATTTGCTCTGGACACACAAAAATGTTACATTTTTGGCAAACAAAGGGACATAACTCAGATGTTCCAAAATCAATGTGAGTGCAGGCCCACATTCTGTTAAGGTATTAAATATTTACACAAAGTCTCAGAGAAATACTCCAAACCGTTCCTGAGATATCACTCCAGGACAGATAGATGAAGGGACAATGCCAAAACGATATCCCTCCGCCTTTGGTGGGGGAAAATAAACAGTTAGTAGTTATGGTTGGAGGAATTGCATAATTATGTTCTGCATTAAAGTTATATGCTGTCCATTTTTTGTATGAATTAATCAACATCAAAAGTTGTTCGCATATCAATATTATTTAAACAAGCAAATTTGCTGAATTGATATCCTCCTCCAAACAAGCGTTGACCTCAGTATTTAACTGAGTTATTGAACAAAGGGACAAAAGGTTTTCAGCAAACAATGTGCCATACCTCTGGTGCTCCACATGTTTTTATGATATATAATATGATGATAGCTTAATGCATGGAAAAAGTAATACAGAGTCTCAAAGCTCCTATAGGAGCGTTCTGCATTACTTTGCCCTGCATTAAGCCACCATAGATCTGCTCTGTAAGACTCCAATGTTCAGGAAATGAATGGTCAATGAGCAAAACATTCCCCTGAAAATCTTACATGATAAAACTTCACCTAATAAATATTCATGATGATATTATTTCTTTCATAAATATTCAGCAGGTAAAGGGTTAATTCACTAACGTGGTCACAACAGAGATAATTTTAAACTGTCTTAGTGCCCTTTCTTCCATGAAGGCAGACATGCTAAGAAAGATATGTTACCAGCATTTGCTGCTTGATGAGTTCTTTCCTATTCATTCCATGTCTCTCTGCAATTCTTTCCGCCTCTGATTCTGATACTGTGCCCTGAAATAGAAAACAGAGCCAGTGCAGTAGTTCATTGGTACGGATTCTGCTGAAGAAAAAAAATGAATGGCAAACAGCGCAGTTCATAATCTGAGGCTTCCACAATGAACCATTTGCAAATTTATATTAGCTCTTAAGTTATCACACATTCCAAGAACTATAATACACGTAGTAAGTTAAATTCATACTTCATGAGCATATCTGTTATGAAATGCTTAAATGAAGATCACATTCTCTTGAAGTTTTTTGTTTACATGTATAGTTACTTCAGCTACCACTGATGTCTTGTAATTACATGATGTTTTCAATCAATATGCACAGAATGATCTTACAAAATACATACAGAGCTACAGATAACGATGCATACTCAAATTTACTAAAATTGTAATTTCTCCATCAAACCCTATGTTGTGACCACTCTTTGGAATTGTCTCGAACAACATTGGGTTTGGTGGAGAAATAACGAAGTTATACATAGATACTTAAAAATATTTTTATTTACAAATCTTATTTGGACTGCTGGAAATAACAGATATACACGTGTATACACCAACACTCACACTTTGATGCCAGCCATAACCCTTTATCCCATAAATACGCCTTTGCTAACAGAGTAGACCCAAATCAGACAGCTCCTATGGGAGCCGTCTGAACAGTATCGGCGCTGTTTGCTTATTAAATATTACAGTTCTGATTCTAGTTTCTGTCCCTATAAAAATCCCTTGTTCAAAGTGTCATTATCATGAAAATTTATTTGTCAATATAATATTCATGACATCATTATTTCTTACACAAATATTCATGGAGTAAAGATATAATAATAATAGTACAGCTATTTAAACCTCTAATTACACATACTGAATCTTTCATGAGTACTTTTTGTTTGAATTCATTAACCTTTTCCTCCATAAATACGCCTTTCTACGCCTCTGTAAAAGTCACTTTATGAAACCATTGTGATATTTATCACAATGGTTTCAAACCTAACTACAAAATTCTGATTTTTTTCTTTTCTCTAGTTAATGCTCCCTTTCGGTAGATTTATTCAAAGTGGCTGAATCTAAAAATAGCCTATGGAGGAATGGGTTAACTCCTTGCATACTAAGTAAAGTTTTGTCTGCAACAGTTGTTATCTGCTTCAAATCTTAGAATGAAATTTCTCTCATTTCTTTGCAAAAAATAGTCAAAGTGTCAAACAGGTTGGATCCTGATGAGACGCTGCTGCATTATAAGGCATCTTATCTGGATCCAAACTATTTGCATACATGTAATCATTGTTTTGCAAAGAGTTACAAAAAATGTTATTTAACAGTTTGAAAATGGCAGATGAATGAACTAACATTTGCATACAGTGCAAGAGTTAGACCAAATCAGACGACACCTCTGATCAGAGTTGGCACTGTTGGTTATTCATATTCCGCTTGTGAATTTAATCCTTTCCCTCTGAGTGAACTCTTCCTTAACCCGTTCCTCCATAAATACGCCTTTATATGCCTCTGTAAAAGTCACTTTCTGAAACCATTGTGATAAATAGAGCATTTGCTCCTATGGGAGCAAATGCTCTATTTATCACAATGGTTTCAAACTACAAAATTCTAAAAATTTCCTTTTCTCTAGCTAATGCTCCTTTTGGGTAGATTCATTCAAAGAGGTTGGGTTTAAAAATAGCCTTTGGAGGAATGGGTTAATAAAATGATCGCCCATTAACATTCATGGTATTTCCAAGTTTCAAGAATTCAACAGTCGAAGGTTTAACCATTTCCCCAACAAACCAATGAGGGAATGGGCTAAAACAAAACTTACTATTTGATAAATCAAGTAAATTATGAGATTACATTTCTAACATAAACTAAAATGCGGGTTGCTACAGCTTCTCAAGATAGGGTACATTGTTTATTTAGACTGAAATTCTGTTATTAACCTTTAGCCTGCTGTGGGTGGATGAGTAAATACCTTTGCAAACAGTCTGGATCCAGATGAGATGCCGAGTAACTCGGCATCTCATCAGGAACCAAACTGTTTGATATCCTTAAAAAGTTATTGCATTTTGGTAGACAAATTGACCATAACTTGCATTTTGAAAAATCAAAATAATTATAGTTAGGTGAAAAAATCTGCAAAAACAATTTGCTTAGCAAGCTAAAGGTTAAATGGTATGTTACAGAACACAGTGTTTATTTCAACTGATTATCTGGTAATACTTGTGAATGACACAACATCATAAATGCTGTACACTATTTATTTTACTTGTTTTTCAGTAATTGAGTTTTATTGGATAGGAAGTAATTTCTGACTTGGTTTCATCATGGCGGTTTACAAATTTGCTGAAAAATATTTTAATAACAATGTTAAATTCAAAATCATTCCCATGCATAAATGTTATGAATTCTGATAAATTCATCTAATTTATACCAGTCTAAATCATAGGATTGATGTTATTGGTTTAACAACATGTGCCACCTGCAGAAGTTAAATAGGATTAGAAAAGTATGATGGATAGACAGATAGACAGGCAGATCACAAAGAGAGAAATAATCACATAGTGTCACCTGCTTAACCCATTACCTCATAGGCTATTTTTAGATCCAACCACTTTGAATAAATCTACCGAAAAGGAGCATTAACTAGAGAAAATGAAAATTTTAGAATTTTGTAGTTTGAAACCATTGTGATAAATAGAGCATTTGCTCCTAGAGGAGCAAATGCTCTATTTATCACAATGGTTTCACAAAGTGACTTTTACAGAGTCGTCAAAACTGGTCCATATGAGGGAAAGGGTTAAAACGGCTAATACAGTATAACATTAAAAGAATACATCATGAATCTAATTCTGAAATCATAAGCAGCTGAATGGTCCCTACCTTTGTTTTCAATTTATGGAGAAGCAACTTGTACTCCTGAAAGTTTGTCAGCAGAACACCACCACCAAAAATGATTCCCTGAAAAAACAAATAAACATCATTTAATAACATCATCAATAATAGTATTAATTCTAAAAGTGGAAGGTCCTTCGAAAGCAAAAGTAGCAATGCGAAAAGAGAAAATTGCAGACTCGGTTCATGAGTTAAGTAATTAAAAGTGCAACACTACTAATGACCGCGAAGGACCAGAAAATATATATCAAACCTGAGAATTAGAACGGGGCGACTTTTTACGGCCACCACACAAGCACTTAAAACACATGCTGTTGTGAAGTACATAATATTCTGAAAGTGGGAGATCCTTCGAAAGCAAAAGTAGCAATGCGAAAAGAGAAAATTGCAGACTCAGTTTTATTGAGTCTGTTCATGAGTTATGTAATTAAAAGTGCAACACTACTCACACCCCCCAGCATCAGCTTAAGCACTATCCAATTTTCAAAACTAATAACACCAAAACTAATGACCCCCGAAGGACCAGAAAATATAACAACACTGGGAATGAAGTATGGGGCGACTTTTTACGGCCGCCACACAAACACTTAACACCTGCTGTTGTGAAGTACATATATATTCTGAAAGATGGAGATCCTTCGAAAGCAAAAGTAGCCATGCAAAAAGAGAAAATTGCAGACTCGGTTTTATTGAATCTGTTCAGGAGTAGTAATTAAATGTGCAACACTACTCACAACCCCTAGAACCTGTTTAAGCATTATTCAATTTTCAAAACTAATAATACCAAAAACTAATGATCCCGAAGGACCAGAAAATATAACAACACTTTTACGGCTGCCACACAACTCTTTTCTAGTTCAAAATTCATGTAAGAAATAATGTCAGCAAGAATATATATTAGCTGAATTTTTGTAATGTAACTTTTCAAGGCCATTTTTTGCTTTGATAAAAACTGTAGAATCAGATCTTTATCATGTCAAAAGCAAACAGAGCAGACCCTGTTGAGTGTTCAGATGGCTCCTATAGGCTTATATAGTTTGCAAAGACGTAGAAAGGTGTATTTATGGAGCAAAGGGTTAACCCTTTCCCTATTAACCCATTCCCTCATATTGAGGACTTTTGACGACTCTGTAAAAGTCACTTTGTGAAACCATTGTGATAAATAGAGCATTTGCTCCTATAGGAACACATGCTCTATTTATCACAATGGTTTCAAACTACAATTCTCGACTATTCTCAGAATTGTTAGTGTAAAAATGCTTGAGTGTGAACTAAAATATTGTCCAATGATACTATATAAGCAAGTAATCAAAGTCTCAGTAAAGTATCTTTAATAGTATTCAGGATGTAGGGTCTCTTTGAACTGTTTAATGTAAAACGGGCAATAATGTCTGTTAAAATGCCTGACAGAGTAATATACTCTTGCCTACAGATGAAGCATGTGATGGTGAACAAGTGTTCCAAGTTTCAAAGTTTTATGTCAAAGGGTTATGTAAATAAGTGGACTTTAACAAAAACCTTAACCAAATATTATAAGTTAAAAGGTCCATAATTCAGTCAAAATGTTTGACAAAGTTATGTACTCTTGCCTACAGATGAAGCTTGTGGTGGTGAACAAGTGTTCCAAGTTTCAAAGCTTTATCTCAAAGGGTTATGTAAATAAGTGGACTTTAACAAAAACCTTAACCAAAAATTATAAGTTAAAAAGGGCCATAATTCTGTCAAAATGCTTGACAGAGTTATGTACTCTTGTCTACAGATCAAGTTTGTGATGGTGAAGAAGTGTTCCAAGTTTCAAAGCTTTATTCCAAAGGTTAGAGGCAAAAAGTGGACTTTAACAAAAACCTTAACCAAGGTGTGACGTGGACGCCGACGCCGACACCGAGTAGGATAGCTCCACTATTCTTCAAATAGTCGAGCTAAAAATGATATTTTGCTATCCCCACAAAAAGTATGTAGAAAATGTAGGTATTTTACTCTATGTAGAGAAGTCGTATGGGCAGGTTTTTAAGTCAATAAAAGTAAGCTTCAAACCCCACTAAATCGAATTCTACAAGTTTTCATGCAGATCTATAAATTCTTTTGAATTTAATGTTATTACAAGGGCTGCTACCCCCAACCCCCCCACTTATCGGATATGATAGAAACAAAATGGGGCATGTTTACTCATGCATGTATAGCAACATGTTTAGCACATCCGGTGACGTAGTAAGAGAAATCCCGGGGACCAGCAAAGTAAATTCAACCCAAAGGTAGAAAAAGAATCGGACAAGATACTGCTTCAAATATAGCAAAATGAAAGAAAATTTATGTTCTCCTAGCTGTTTTAGACTCATCAAAGCAAAAGCAATCCATCTTATATGGTGGTACCAGTGTTTAAACCCCCATGGACACAGCTCAAGCCAAATCATTTGAGACTACAGTAGAACCCCTCTAATGTGACCACTTAATGAATCGACATGGGTGTCTTTATAATCAGGTGGTTGCTTAATGCAGTACAAAAGTAATGCAGAAAGCTCCTTAAGGAACTTTCTGCATTACTTTTGTCCTGCATTAAGCCACCACCTGCTTCTAGCATCCAGAATTATACCTCTTTTAGGTGGTCGCTTTAGCGGGGTTTTACTGTATTTGTAGCTAGGATAGAATGTTCCTATTAGAATGTGAGGTTTGCCAGTTCACCCTAACCCTTTACTCCATAAATACGTCTTTCTATGCATTTGCAAATACTGTAGACCCAGATTAGATGGCTCCTAAAGGAGCTGTCTGATCTGGGTTTACTCTGTTTGCCTATGGAATAATGTAAGTCTAATTCTACAGTTTCTGCATCGGCAAAAATTTCAAGTGTTAATACGCCATTTTGAAAATTAATCTACCATAATTAATATTAATGATGTCATCATTTTTTTCATGAATATTCATGGAGTAACGGATTGAAGGATGCCAAAGAGTGAGGCTTATTAATATTTGCAAGGATACTGATCCAATCACAGGGGTAAGACACGTTTGAGTCAGTATAATGTATATATAGAACGCTTTCTATATATACATATACTGACTCAAACGTGTCTTACCCCTGTGGTTCCAATGCAATATACATTTATGGGAGGAAGTTGAATCTGAAGAAGTCAGTAAATGTAATGTTGAGTATTGCCAGATACATATGTATGTATATGTGTCTGGTATAGCAAAGCCTGATGCTGTTGTTTGACAACACAGTCCTGGGTATTATTGGGGTTAGTCCACATTTGTGTACTCTAAATGGCGATATTGAGCTCCTTTCCCTTTTGATGATATCCCCACACAGATATAAGATGGTAACCATCACAAAATCAGCATGTCTTCTTAACAGCTCATTGATGAGACTATACTTGGGTCAGATTATAATCGTTTTCAGGCCTTTTCCAGGTGTCTACATTTTCCCAATTTGGTGAAAAATCCAAATACATGTAGTGACCAAATTATGATTAAAACTCTAAAAAATGCAAATCAAGTTGAATTAGAGACCCAAAATGCTTTCCAAATCATTGAATTTCATGTGAGAAAACATCCCAATTATTAGAATGTATACTTACCAAAATTGCTAGAAATAGGCCTGGTTTTAACCAGTGCCATTCAGTACCAAGACTTCTCCCTGAATCCGACTAATCCTCTCCCCGATGGAGAAGTGCATATGTAGGGTCACCCTTACATGTCGGGATATGTAAGTTTAGATCTAACAAGAGCTGTCACAGTCATGTGACAAATGCCCCCAAAAATTGTACCCTGTGACCTTGACCTTTGACCCATGGACCAGGGAGTTGACACATCGTCTTTGTGTGGTGCACATTTATGCCAGGTTACTTTGAAATCCATTCACAGATAAACAAGTAATTGTACCCTGTGACCTTGACCTTTGACATAAGGACCAGGGAGCTAAGCGTGACACATCATCTTTGTCTGGTGAACATTTGTGCCAAATCATATTGAAATCCATTGATATATAAAGAAGTTACAGACCGGACACGAAATTTGTGACAAAGTAATTGTACCCTGTGACCTTGACCTTTGACCCATGGACCAGGGAGTTGAAAGCGACACATCATCTTTGTCTGGTGAACATTTTTGCCAAATCATATTGAAATCCATTGATATATAAAGAAGTTACAGACCGGACACGAAATTTGTGACAAAGTAATTGTACCCTGTGACCTTGACCTTTGACCCATGGACCAGGGAGTTGAAAGCGACACATCGTCTTTATGTGGTGAACATTTGTGCCAAGTTATATAGAAATCCATTGATAGATAAAGAAGTTACAGACCAGACACAAAATTTGTTACAAAGTTACTTTACCCTGTGACCTTGACCTTTGACCCATGGACCTGGGAGTTGAACGCAACACATCGTCTTTGTGTGGTGAACATTTGTGCCAAGTTATATAGAAATCCATTGATAAATAAAGAGGTTACAGTCCGGACACGAAATTTGTTACAAAGTAATTGTACCCTGTGACCTTGACCTTTGACCCATGGACCTGGGAGTTGAACGCGACACATCGTCTTTGTGGTGAACATTGGTGCCAGGTTATTTTGAAATCCATTCACAGATAAAGAAGTTATAGAAGGGACACGAAATTTGGGACGGACGGACGGATGGAAGGACGGACGGACGGAAGGACGGACAATGTGATTACTATATGCCCGCCCTTGGGGACATAAAAATCTTAATCCTGTACCTAATGCAGATGCCTTCTAATGTTTTTGTAAACATTCAGATAAGATCGTTCTGCTCTGTTTGCTTAATGTAAATTGTAATACACGTATATAGATTTGTTTCTACAAATTCTGCCATGGCCAAAAAAGTAGGTGAAGGGGATAAAAGGGGAGGGGGGTTAGGCTTTGACCGCATACGCTCTGGTATTATTTGAAATTTATGATGCAATATTTTTTTATCTCTTCGATACATGTATTTCTATCCTCAAATTTAATTTGAAATGAAGAAATGCATTCATGAAGAATGTTAACCCTTCGCTTGCTATTCACGTCAATATACCTACCTGTAAATAGTGAAGAGCCAGATGAGACAGCTCCTGCAGGAGCTGTCTCATCTGGGTCTGCACTATTTACAAGTTGATTGTGCAACCAGTGCACTCCACAGCAGTGATTGCACAGCGAAATACTTGTACACAGTGAATATATATGTAATTATACAACAGGGCATGGGTAAAGAAGGAGAAATGTAGTCAGCAAGCGAAGGGTTAAAGCCAACTTAAAGGCCTTTCTCAGCAACTGAATGCAGATGGTGGTTCTTGATTAGTCCTCATCTTCATCAGCTCCTATTACGTCTGGAGTGCCCCTGGGTTCTGTCCGTGGTCTGATCCTAATCTTTCTCTATATCAACAATCTGCCGGAAAGCATAACTTTTCAGGTAAGACTTTTTGCAGAAGAGGATGTTCCATCCAGACTGGCCTTGTCAGACTACAGGACGGGGAACACTGGTGGGACATGCGGTTTAATTCTAGTAAGTGCAATATCTTGTATATTGCTAGATCCGCACAACCCATCAAGACCCAGTACACCCTGCATGGTTAAATCCTGGAGGCAGTGAAAGACGCTAAGTATCTCGGTGTGACAGTTAGCTCAGACCATAGTTGGAACAGCCACATCAGGAACATCAGCCAGCAAGCTAACAGGACCCGGGGTTTCTTGAGACGTAACATAAAGACCGCACACGGTCACCAAGACATTCGAGAGATGGCCTACAAGACTCTTGTGGGACCCCAGGTTGAATATGCCTCATCTGTCTGGTCGCCATATACCCAACACAACTTTAAGCAGGTGGAAATGGTCCAGCATAGAGCAGTGAGGTGGACAAGCAACAACTACTTGATGTATGACAGTGTAACGAGAATGCAGGAGCTAGGCTGGCGGACCCTGAAGACCGACTGGTCATGCTATACAAAACTGTCCACGGCCTGGTTGCCCTCCCAGCACCCTTATGTACCTGCAGCACCCTACCCGACTGACTCGAAATATGCATCCCCTCTCAATTCGTCTAATCCACACATCAGCAAACAAACTAGTACAAATTCTCCTTTTTTTGCCGCGACTATTGTACTGAGGAACAAGTTAACCTCGGACATTGTCCTGCTGCCTGATCTTGACCAGTTAATGCAGGCAGTAGGAAGTGTGCAGAATAAGTTGAGCTGCAGTGTTTTTATAACTCTTTTAAACGGTACATTTTATTCTTGCTAAAAAAATGATCACAATTTACATGACTTTTTAATTATCTACATTTCAACTCTCTCTTCTACCTTACTTTTACTTTAATCTTTAACAAAGCGGCTGCGCATAATACTCGTATGAGGGTGCTAGAAAATGTAATCGCGAAAACTAATCACAAAACATGAAACCTCAAAATCATTGGATAGATTTTTATGTATTTCAAAAGTATAAACAAATAAATATAAGCTTACTGCAAGTGGCAATGCTTTAACGACATGTCGACGAGTGCTAGGACTAATCCTTAATACTTTGAAAACCTCTTCCCAACGAGACATTTTTTCGGGTTATACTAATTAGCAAGATCTAAATATTTTACGGGATCCATTGCGGGCGCGGACTAAAACGCTGAAGTGGTTTGCCGAATACATAGATAAAGAAGGAAAACGCTGAAGACATAGAAATAGAAGGGTTTCGGAAAACGCTGAAGACAAAGAAATAGAAGGGTCACTGATCCATTAAATTGGGGAGGATTATAATGTCAACACCTGTACGGTATAACAGAAGCTTATTGCAGGATACTTATCAGATATGGTTAGTATTACTTGTAAAAGAAGTTTGAGTATACAATAAAATGTTATATTTTGATAAAATAAACATATTATTTTTTTTATTAATGGCATCACATTTATTTCAAAACAGTAACTATAGCAAAAACAGAGGGAAAATAAATAACATAATAAATAATTCACGATGTCATTATTTTTTCACATAAATATTAATTGAGTAAATGGTCAACAGTGTAGTACCCAGATCGCCGCCGTGTGATAGGCCACGTGTACCTGTGTTAAATTATTTAACCTTTTACTTCATATTTATATAAACGCCTTTTCAAGCATTTGCAGAGAAGACCCAGATCAGATATGGCTAATACAGTAGCAATCTGATCAGGATATACTCTGTTTGCTAATGGATTATTTTTACTTTGAAATCAGTTTGTGTATACATTAAAAAGAAATTATAATGAAAAACAAATATATTAAACAAGGGTCTGCTCTGTTTTCTACTGATCTATTCTGTCGTTATTTTTTTGTGTTTGCACATGTGTATTTATAAAAAATTAATAATATTGTTGCTTTACGAAATATTTCCTGAAAAAGTAACTGAAGCAGCTGAAGTGATTTGCCGGATACATAGATGAAGAAGGAAAACGCTGAAGACAAAGAAATAGAAGGATTTCAGAAAATGCTGAAGACAAAGAAATAGAAGCTTAGGTCACTGATCCATGAAATTGCGTGATTTCAAAACAGTAACTATGGCAAAAACTGAGGGAAAATCTAAAAAAAATTAGAATAATTCACGATGTCATTAGACCCAGATCAGATATGTCTACTACAGGAATCGTCTGTTCAGGATCTACTGTTTGCTAATGGATTTTCTTGTTAATAATCTTGTTAATCCCTTGTTTTCTTGGTTATAAATAATCAAGAAGTAATCATCATCATCATCATCATCATCATCATCATCATCATCATCATCATCATCATCATCATCATCTTCAGTAATCGCAGAAATCTATCCAGGTCTAAATCTGACCAGACATGGAAAATTACTAATCAACCATCACAGAAGAGTTAATTTGCTAATGGATTTTCTTGTCTTTGAAACCAGTTTGAGTATATATTAAAAAGAAATTATAATGAAAAACAAATATATTTGATTAAAAAAAAATAGATTTCTAAAATAACTACATTTAATTTAATTGCTTTTGTTCCAATTTTACTTCGATTTTTTTTGTGTGTCTGCCTGACCAGGGTCTGCTCTGTTTGCTACTGATTAATTCTGTCGTTATTTTTTTTGTGTTTGCATATGTGTGTGGGGTGTATGTGTGTATATATTATAAAAAAAATAATATTGTTGCTTTACGAAAACCAAGAAATATTTCCTGAAAGAGTAACTGAAGCAGCTGAAGTGATTTGCCGGATATATAGATAAAGAAGGAAAACGCTGAAGACAAAGAAATAGAAGGATTTCAGAAAATTCTGAAGACAAAGAAATAGAAGGGTCACTGATCCATGAAATTGCGTGGGGGAGTATAATGTAAATAATGAATTTTTTTTTTATATATTTAATTAAAATTTAATTAATTTATATACATAAAAAAGAAAGAAAAAATCGTGAAAAAGTATTCAGACCGGCAAACATGTTTGTATCTATATTGAATTTGGTTTAACAAAAGATTTTTCAAACCTGTCTTTTGTGATGTTATATATATTAATTGGCCATTTTCAGTTGAAATAATAGTCCGGTATTGTTGCCTTGTAATTGCGTTCCTTGGATATATGCGTTCCTTTGGAATGCGGCACGTGCTCGTGGTTTTATCCGAACATAACATTTTGTTGTTCACATTGCCATTACAAATAGTTTTGATAGTATGTATGATAACATTTTTTTTACAAATAAAATCAATTTTTCTAAACCCTTGCTCCATAAATACGCCTTGCAAACATAGAGTAAAGGGTTAATTGCCAGTAGCATGTTAAAGGCTATCAGTGAAGTTGGGCACTAGCAATTTCACTGATTGGATAATGACAATTATCTTAATTTCTTTAATATGGAATGTAGAAAAGCCCATCAAGGGTCGTTAAAGGATTTCGGAACGTGCACTACGCGGGCACGAGCAATATCATTGATTGGATTATGAGTACTCGATAATTCAATTTTACTTTAAAATCTCACAGGCAGTTATTGGACTAATGCACAGAAATTTTATGTTTGTTTGATATTGTACATCTGTGAAGTTCTAAACCGAGTATAGCTATTCTGTATTTGTTTTCTGAAATTATAGCATACTGTGTTGATTCGGATTATGTTTTGAAATATATATGTCTTATTTATATTGATATACAGTGGTTTGCTACACTGCATAAGTTATACAAAGATTCACTTATAGGATATAAATATGATATTTTGATCATTGATTGGATTATGACAACTACCTTAATATTTTCAATCTGGAATGTAGATACATCGATTAGGGGTCGTTAATCAATTGCGGAACGTGCACTACATGGGCACGAGCAATATCACTGATTAGATTATGACAACTACCTTTATCCGATAATTAGATTTTACTAACCCCATCATAATTATATATCTCAGGCAGTTATTGGACCAATGCATAGACATTTAGTTATGATAAAATATGGAGGTGGCACATTGTAGATATTTCGGAAAGTAAAGACACAGATCTATCAAACTCTATTAGCAAACAGAGCAGACCTACTCTGTTTGCAAATGCGTTAAAACACGTTTATATGAGGGAAAGAGTTAATATATTACACCTGTAATGTTCTTAACCGAGTTAAAGCTATTCTAAACCATTTCCATGTTCAATATTCATATAAGTAATCATGACATCATGAATATTTATAAGCTGAATTTTTCACTGGATTATTTTTTGCTTTGACAGAAAGTGTATAATCAGATTTATATCATTCATAAGCAATCAGGACAGACCCTTTTCAAATAGCTCCTACAGTACTCTGTGCGTGCAAAAGAGCGAAAATGCGTTTATAAATATGAGCGAAAGGGTTAATAATAATCAAGAAGTAACCATCATCATCATCATCATCTTCAGTAATCGCAGAAATCTATCCAGGTCTAAATCTGACCAGACATGGAAAATTACTTATCAGCCATCACAAAAGAGGGTGATCTAATTCAGTTTGAAATCAGCCGTGAGTATATTAACGAATGTAATCATGAAATTAAGAATGACAACAGTTGGATAAGATAATTAGAACTTAAACTTTAGGACAAAGAAGAATTAGTACACAACAGAAAATTAAACTCATTTCACATGGAAGCTGTTAATAAATTATTAAAACAAAAGTTTGCTAATTCACTCAAATAAATATTCATGTGAAAAAATAATGACATCGTGAATTAACATTCATGGGAAAATAAAGACATCGTCAGTATTAAGCATATTGGAATGCTTTTAGCATGGCAGAAATTGTCAAAGAGCAGACCCTGAGCAGATGGGCGGTACAAACAAAAAATAATTTTACCGCATCAAAAGTATCATGTATTTTTTTTTAAAAAAAGAAAGAATTTATATATCCACCCGTTTTTACTTGTTTAAAATAAATGTGATGCCATTAATTCAAAATATATAACATTTTTTATGGTATACTCAAACTTCTTTTACAAGTAATACTAACTACATATATCTGATAAGTATCCTGCAATAAGCTTCTGCTCTACCGTACAGGTGTTGACATTATAATCCCCAACACAATTGCATGGAACAGTGACCCTTCTATTTCTTTGTCTTCAGCGTTTTCTGAAATCCTTCTATTTCTTTGTCTTCAGCGTTTTCCTTCTTTATCTATGTATTCGGCAAATCACTTCAGCGTTTTAGACAGACCCTCAATTGCGGGAGTCGTGGCGTGCTAAAATAACTCTTGTACAGACCACACATTTGAGGTATTTATATGCCGTTATTACTCGGCATTACTGGTCACAACCCGTCATAACCGGTCATAATCCGTCATAACTGGTCATAACCCGTCAGTGCTTAATTTAGGCAGACCGTTTTGAACAGCCAATTAAAGGGAAACATTTGCAAATAGAGAATCTATCTACTATCGTATAAAAAACTAATAAACCTGTTTAACCCTTTCCCTGTTTTATGTAAGAAATAATGACGCCATTAATATTTATATGTTGATTTTTTATAATACTTATAAATGAACTTTCCCAGGAAACCTTTTTGCTAAATGACAAAAAATGTAGAATCGAATGTATATCATGTCAAAAGCAAACAGAGCGGACCCTGATCAGACGGCTCCTTTAGGAACCGTCTGACATGAGTTTACTCTCTTTGCAGATGTGTGTCTACTCTGTAGGCAGATGTGTGAAAAGCGTTTAACCTTTCTACACTAAGGACCAATGATCTATGAATAATCTTAAATGGGTGCTTTAGGACAAATTCCCATTCTCTAAAGGACGACATAAGAAGGTGATGTATATAGAAATAACCTTCTCTACTCTGTTTGCAAATGCGTGAAAAGGCGTTCATGAATATGAAGGAAATGATGAAAGTGTATTTTAAACGGTTAGTTTTGCTTTATGCTTCGATTACACACTATATATACTAACATTAACCTTTCCCCTGTTCTGTTTATTCCAACTTTCAATAATGATTATTCATGAAAAATAGCTATCTAATGGAATATGGAAGGTGGAACATTGAAGCCATTTTAGAAAGTAAAGAAACATCTCTCAAATTTCATTAGCAAACAGAGCAGTCAAAGGTTACCGACTTTAACATTGGCCATAACTTTTGAACCAGTAGAGATACAGACTTGACATTTGGTATACACGTGTATCTCATGAAGCTGCACAGTTTGGGGGTGACATGTCAAGGTCAAGGTCATCTCTCAGGGTCAAAGGTCACCGACTTTAACATTGGCCATAACTTTTGAACCAGTAGAAATACAGACTTGATAGTTGGTATACATGTGTTTCTCATTTGGCTGCACAGTTTGAGGGGTGACCTGTCAAGGTCAAGGTCATCTTTTAGGTCAAAGGTCACCAACATTAATATTGGCCATAACGTTTGAACCAGTAGATATACAGCCTTGATACTGGTATGCATGTGTATCTCATGAAGCCGCACAGTTTGAGGGGGTGACATGTCAAGGTCAAGGTCATCCTTCATGGTCAAAGGTCACCAACTTTAACATTGGCCATAACTTTTGAACCAGTAGAGATACAGACTTGATATTTGGTATGCATGTGTACCCCCATGAAGCTGCACAGTTTGAGGGGTGACATGTCAAGATCAAGGTCATCCTTCAGGGTCAAATATCATATCGAGGGGGCATAGTGTTTCACAAACACATCTTGTTTTTAAACAAGCTTCATATTCTTCTTCTTGAAAAATGCTGTTAATTCTGATACGCACCAAACACTGAAAATACGGATCACATGGATGATCTGGGTCTGCACCGATTGCAAACTCCCGAGTTTCCTCTTCCCCCAAACATACCAGTCATGATGTACTAAGATACGGCTGGTTGTAACAGTTTGTTTCCCAGCCTTGGAAATCGCAGTTCATGAACGTGTCGATTTTTCTATTCAGGGGAAACAATTATATATAGCATCACATTCAAATGACGAGACGCTTAAATCCCTTGCACCGTATGTCTAGTTCTAAAAGTATATACAATAGAACTTGTTTTAATTGGCCATCGACAAGAGGTATATTTATGGGTCTGTAAGGCAGGTGAACGTATGTCCAAAGTAATGCAGAAAGCTATATGGTCTTCCTACCATGCATTAAGCAACAACCTTTTTTTAAGACTCCTATGTTCAATAAATGAAATGCGCTTAGGACAGGTTCTACTGTGAGCATTGTCGCGGCTTTTTATTACAATGATAGAGGCAAAACGAATCTGACAATTGGATGGGGCGTTGTAAATTACTGTAGGACATTGTGTCATTAATGGAGGGTAGGACAGACAGACGTTTGCTTTTATCCTGCATTAAGCTACCACCTGCCACTACCACCCAGACTTATACCTCTTTTAGGTGGTCGCTTTAGAGGGGGGTTATTGTACAGGAGCCGTCTGATGTGGGTCTATCCCGTTTGCAAATTCGTAAAAAGGCGTTTTTATACCGTTTATATGTACATGCAGAATAAAGTTAAACAGTACATTCGGACCAAGTGAAAGTCTGACCAGGGCTTGCTTGCTTATGAAATTGCATAGAACTCATTCTACAGATTCTGTCCTAAATTTCCATTTTTAATATGACATTATAAAGTAAAGTACCCAGTTATGGTCTACTTTCAGTCCGAATGACCGTTCAGCCGACTGTACATTTACTCCCTTGGTCATTGAGTCATTCGCCTACAATATTGAGCACATTATAAACAAACCAGTTAAAGAAATTAAATAATTTGTAAATATTGTAAAATGGAAACACAAATATCAATAAATTAAGCTCTGGAATGAAGATCTTGAAATATGACAGTCAAAACCCAAAATAAATATAGAGTACAGGCAGTACTAGAAAAACAGCAACAAAGTTCACTGAATAATATTTGAAATGCTTGTTTGGTAAATGGCAGAGCAAAACTCTCTAAATGAAAGCAAATAATTTTGACTTTCTTTCAGACCAGCCAAGGCTCTTACTGTTTTATTGCTCATAATTTAACGAAACATTGCGGCCTACTTTGATATTTTAGGATTAAATGCACGCAATAGATGTTTTAAAGTGCGCGCTATGATATTTTGTTACCTGTTATCAGATGCCTAAGGAAAAGTAGATGGCCACAGGTGGGACTTCACAAGGTCGATCTACGTGATAAAAAACAAACTGCGTTCCTCATCTGAACACTTTACGACATAGATTTGCCTCTCAACACATTGGCTGTTTCAACACTTTATTTTTGATATATAATTTCTTTGAATACTTCAGGGTGTATAGTACTGTATGTAGGGAAAATTGCAGGCAATGTACAAGACGTTATTTCCCAATGTTTCAATGAAATACAGAAGTTCTCACTCTTGTTGGTATATGTCATGCTCCCAAATGGTGAAACATCCCTGTATGTACAGCTGAACTTCGATATCTCAAACTCGGATAAATCGAACTTCTGGATAACTCGAGTAAAAGTTCGTTCCTTTCAAACATTACAATACAGAATTGGTCTAAAATGTATCACTACGCATATCTAGAAACACACTTTGCAGCTTAATACAGGTTGATAGTACATGTGATGCTGAAAGCTCATACAGGAACTTTCACCATTACTTTAGATCTGCATTAAGCTGTGAACTTGTGAAATTGTTAAGATTTGAAATCGGGTGACTCGAACTTCTGCTATCTCGTAATAAATTGTATTATCTCTTGAAGTTCAAGATATCGAAGTTCAACTGTATAATTTGAAGTACATGTAGTTTGACTGATAACGTTCATCAGAGCAACAGATTAATGTACGTACACAAATACATGTACTGAAATCGTCATTTCTCTACCAAACGGTTAACCCCATGTTGTGACATCTCTTTAGAATTGTCTCTTCTAGATGATTCTACAGAATAGTCACAACACACCTTTGCCCTGTATTAAGCAACCGCCTGCTTTTTAAGATTCCCATGTTCAATAAATGAATGGCCGCTTAACCCATTCCCTCATATTGACGCTTTTTGACGCCTCTGTAAAAGTCACATTCTGAAACCATTTTGATTAATAAAGCATTTGCTCCATATGAGCAAATACTCTATTTATCACAATGGTTTCAAAACTACACAATTCTAATTTTTTCCTTTTCTCTAGTTAATGTTTCTTTTCGGTAGATTTATTCAAAGAGATAGGATCTAAAATAGCCTATGAGGTAATCGGTTAAGACCGGTTCTATTGTATAGTCATACAAACATGTAAACAGTTTAACACATAGTATTCATAGATTTATTTATACACCTTTAAGCGCAGGAATTCAGCATGTAAAATGTGTGGTATGCACATACATACATGTGTGCTAATGAATTGAGTTACACGTTCTGTCACCACAATTATAAAGTTTACTCTTAAGTGTGCTTTTACTACATACAGTTTGCAGACACTTAATGATTTATCATAGTATATATCATATATATTAACCATTCTACTTGAAAGCGACACATTTCCACGCCTTTGAAAACAGAGTAGATCCGATCAGAGAGCTGTTGTTGGAGCCGTCTGATCAATGTCAGCTCTGATTTTTCTCTTTAACCCTTTCGGCGCCAAATTTCTAATTGTCGTCTGCAAACCACTTTTGTTAAATCATTTTGTTAGATAAGGAAATGAAATAAATAAATGCAAATTTCAAAGGAATAAAGCACATATATCGAAATAAAGTTTGAGACAAAATGTGAAGTTCTTGATCAGACGCCGCCATGAAAAGACGGCGTCTGATCTGGGACTGTACTATCTGTCGGGTGCATTTTTGCGACATTGGCGATCAAAGGGTTAGAAAATATATACCTGATTCTGCAGTTTCTGCCATGATGATGGTACACATTTACTTTATTCAAAATGCCATTATAACAAATCAGCTACTAAATGGTCATTAGACCATACTTTTTATAAGAATACTCATAAGGTAAAGGGGTAAAAAGAAATTACTAACTACTTTGTGATCGATAGTATGTTTTTATTAAACGTGGTATTTCTTTTCATCTAACACCTGCAATAGTTGTTACGTTCGCCACACCCAGGTGTCTCTGCCAAGGGAAGCTTTGGATACAAGGAACATGTGGTGTGACGCCGACCGCCACTGGGACTGAAACTCTTCAAGCAGTTCTTTATAATCTAAGGAGACAATTACTAACCTTTCCCCTGTTAAATAATCATATAGGAAATAAAGACATTTTGAATATTTATTAGCTGATTTTTATTAACCCTTTCGGCGCCAAATGTCTAATTGTCGTCGACAACGCAATTTTTGTTAAGTCATTTGGTAAAATAAGGAAATGAGATAAATAAATGCAAATTTCGAAGGAATAAAGTGCAGATATAGAAGAAGAGTTTGAGACAAAAAGTGACGTCCCTGATCAGACGCCGCCTTGAAAAGGCGGCGTCTGATCTGGGACTGCACTATTTGTCGTGGTGTATTTATGCGACATCGGCGGTGAAAGGGTTAATAGTAAATAAACACATTTATTTTTACTTTTGCAGAAAATGTAAAATCACACCTATGTTATTCCATAAGCAAATAGAGCAGACCCTGATCAGTCGGCTCCTACAGGAACCGTCTGACCTGAGTCTACTCTGTTTGCAACGGCTTAAAATGCGTTTATATGAAGGAGAGTGTTAATCGATAAATGGTGTCTGCGAATCTGTGTGTGAGAGAGGGGGGGGGGGGGGGAGAGAGAGACAGGTAGACAGGGACAGACAGATACAGACAGAAACAGAGACAGATACAGACAGACAGAGACAAATAGAGAGAGAGAGGGACAGAGAGAGAGAGAGGGAGAGAGAGAGAGAGAGAGAGAGAGAGAGAGAGAGAGAGAGAGAGAGAGAGAGAGGGATGAGAGACAGAGACATAGGGGGAATTAAGATTAATCAACGATATGTATATTTCTTCTGTTTTGTATATTAAAGACGGTGCAAAACCTTCACCGTAATCACATATTCACATTTGTAACACGGAACTGTTCCATTTTGTTTTTCAAATGAAAAGTGTCAATCTGATTGATCAGTGTCTCAAATTTACTGGATGTAGCCCAACAAGGTTTGGAGAAAACAGCAAATTCTAATTTGTTTTGGAATCTTAAGAATCCAATAAGTCACACCGAAAAACACACTCCCTGAAACTACCACAGTGCAGTAACACCGTGCATGCGTGTCAACTCTTTGTACGATAGATAAATGCCTGTTGCAAAAAAAACACAACCTGCTCAAAGTAGATATTTCCAGGTCCCATGCTAATAAAGCTTTTTAGTTGAGTCTGAGTTCGTTCTCAAGCTTTTGATTGGTCAGATTTGAGTTCTCAAGCTTTTGATTGGTCAGATTTGAGCCAAAGGCTCAAATCTGACTTTGGCTCAAATCTGACCAATCAAAAACTTGAGAACGAACTCAGACTCAACTAAAAGTTTTATAAGCATGGACCCAGGAACATAACTGAATCCAAATGCAATGTACGCACCGTTGCTATAGGGCCCCGAGGCATGCCCCGGTAAAACTTCGAAGTTTGTAGTTTTGAAACCTTTGTGATAAAAAGAGCATTTGCGCCTATAGGAGCAAATGCTCAATTTATCACAATGGTTTCAAAGTGTGACTTTTAAAGAGGCATGCTAGATAAATGCTTGTTGCGGAAATAGCAACCTGTTCAAAGTGGATATTTCTGTAAAGAAATCAGAGTGTCAGGTAGTTTGTATCTCAGGAATGACTGGGTTAACCCTTTCATTTTCACGCATTTGCAACCAAAGTAGACCTAGATCAGACCGTTCCTATGGGAACCGTCAGACCAGGGTCAGTTCTGTTTGATCTTCATATAATATAGATCTGATTCTACAACTTCTTTCTTAGCCAGAATGTCCAGTTTCCATATGTCATTAGTCAATAATCTTATTAATATTCATGATGCCATTATTTCTTGCACGAATATTCAAGAGTTAAAGTGTTAAGAAGACACTAGTTTTACAGAAGGGTACGGGTAGACTGGTTTTATAACGTTTGCCTATCTCCAGTCCTCATTATGAGGGCAAGAAATAAGTAAACAATTGAACGACTTTTTGTCAGAGTGGTAATACAATAAAAAATAAACAAACAAAAAGGGGGGAAAACCGCAAAAAAAACAGGGCATGGGAAAGGATAACAGATAAAGGACACTCAACTTCCTTTGGTTTATATAAAATATGTCACTCGAAAGGGATGTTGTCAGGTTACAAAATATGTTCGAAACTAAAGAATTTGATTATTCTGTTTATTGTATTATATACAATCTGATGAGTTCGAAATGAAACAGGCAAATTCTTGGGCAAAACAATACTATTGTCATCAGAGGTGATACTATTATTAGTACAAGTGATTATTTATCTAAGTTAAAAGTCCCCATAAAGCATTGGTATTCTTTACTGGTACATGTACCAAAATAGCCAAAACCTACCAAACCTTTTGATTTGGTTTTTAAAAAATAAGTGTCTTTTTACAATTTGTAGACAAATATTTGAAAATGATGCATTTTATAATGATTCTTACTCAGAATCCAAACACTTTCTCTTAATTGACGTTCTGTTTTCTCTGCATTACATAACTTATCCAGGATGGCAAATATCAATATATTCCAGCAGTGTTGCTCCATGGGTAATCATGCCTACGCCTTTGCAAACAGAGCCGTCTGATCAGGTTCTGCTCTGTTTGCTTATGAAATAATATAGATCTGATTCTACAGTTTCTGCTTTGGCAAACAATTGCATGTATTAATTTTAAAAATTGATCCAATTAATATTAATGATGTCATAATTTTTTTCATGAATATTCATGGAGTAAAGTATTAAATGGTCGCATAAGACATGTTTTGCTGTACTTATTTCAAGCGTTGTTATTTAAACTATTTACACAACAAAAACAAAACAAAACTGTTACATATTTAAAAGGTAATAAATATTATTGCCATTTCAAAATTGAAACCCTGTTTTATTGTAATTAATAATGACATTTATTTTCCTTGTTAAACTCTTTTGGTGCCAAACTTATTTTCGCCTGCAAACAATGTCGTATGCTTTAAGTTCAAGAATGGACTTTCCTTTAGTTTCTTCTCTCAAACACACGTGGTATGTCAGCCAGTTTGGATCTTGACGAGACAATGATTTACTCGATGTCTCATCTGGATCCAAACCAGGCGCGGATTTAGAGGGGCGGAGCCGGCGTACGCCCCACCTAAAATTGCCAAAACAATTTTGTTTAGTAATATTTTAGATCTATAATACAGTAAAACATCTCTATAACGACCACTAAATTGTGTTAATTAGTTGGTATTTAGAGCAGGTGGCTGCTGAAAGCAAGGTGAAAGTAAAACAGAACGCTCCCATAGCAGCTACCTGCCTTTAACACAAATAATTTATGTAATTTAGTGGTCCTTGTATCTACTAAAAATCAATAAAACAGTGATTCAGTAGGGGTGTTTTATTTCCCTCACCCAATTAAGCTCTTTTTCAACATGTATTACAAACACACTATTTATTTATGTCATCAAACATAAAAAGCTACCCCCCCCCCCAAATCTGAAATCCTGGATCCGCACCTGCAAACTGTTTGCAAAGGTAGCAACATATTCACCAATTGCAACTACGACGATGAAAGAGTAAGCTATGGACTCAGTAATCTTCACTCGTGTTGCTGTAGTATGTAATGGAACAGCACCAAGCTCAGTTCAACATTCAACCCTTTCCCTGTTTTATATTTATTAAAAAAAATCAGTACAAAATATTCATGGACAAAATAGTTATAATGAAATATGAAATATGGAACATTGTAACCATTTTAGAAACTATTTAAAAGAAACAGATCTATCAAATTCCATTAACAAACAATGCAGACCCTGATCAGGCGGTCCCTACAGGGACCTTCTGATCTGGGTCTACTCTGTTTGCAAATGAGAGGAAAAGGCATTTATATGAAGGAAAGGGTTAGAGACCATACTTTTGTTATAGTAAGCTGATTAAACACAATAACTGATATTGTTTGCACAAGTATTTAGCTGTCCAGTATCTACATTAACTCTTTACTCCACAGAGACCCATTTTGACATATTTGAAAAAACAGAGCCGTCTGATTAGGGTTTGTACTGTTTGCTAACAGAATAATTTAAGGCCTGGTTCCATACCTTTTGGCATAGCTATGAATATAAATGTGCTAATTTGTTTGATATCAAAACATAAAAGCAATTAATTTGATAATGTTCTTAACTGGTGGGACTCGTCCTGAATATTGATGGAGTAACGAATTAAAACTATGGTAGGAAGGAATTGCATCTATCACTCATTTCTACCAGTTCTTTTTATTCCATGCTTTAATTCGATTGGGATATGAGTGCCATTTCAGATAGAATACCTTAGATATGATTCCATGTTATTTGGCACAGCAACACTATAACATAATTATCTTATATGAACAACTTTTCACGCATTTGCAAACAGAGTAGACCCAGATCAGATGGATCCAATAAAAGCCGTCTGACCAGGGTCTGTCCTGTTGCCTTTTGACATGGTATGGATCGGATTCTGAAGTTTTTGTTTTACCAAAAAAGATACCTTGAAAAGTTCTCATCATAAAAAAATACTCTAATAAATATTCATGCTGCCATTATTTCTTACATGAATATTTAACCCTTCGCTTGCTATTCACGTCAGTATACCTACCTGTAAATAGTGAAGACCCAGATGAGACAGCACTGTCTCATCAGGGTCTGCACTATTTACAAGTTGAATGTGTAACCAGTGCACTCCACAGCAGTGATTGCACAGCAAAATACTTGTACACAGTGAAGATATATGTAATTATACAACAGGGCATGTGTAAAGAAGGAGAAATGTATTTTAAAATTCAGCAAGAGAAGGGTTAACAGGGAAAGGGTTAACTAATATTCATAATGAGCGGAGTCTGGCAGAATACTAATTTAGTAAAGCGTTAAAAAGAAATTATGAAGGAAATGTTTTTATTACTGCCTTTCACCAGCCTTTTCATTCCATATTTTAATTCCATAATATACTGATATGCGCTTTTCATTTCGTAATGTATATTATCCAGTTGATATTGCTGGTTATAATGTAATATAATGCAACCATTTTAGGTGTTAACCCTTATAATGACTAATTTTCAAATCGACTATTCCAAAATTTAAACAGGTAAAGGTTATTGGTGAATATTTAGGGTTTCTTTCTAAAGAAAAGTGTAGCATGACAAACAGTGCAGACCCTGATGAGAGGGTTCCTCTAGGAGTCGTCTTATCTTGGTCTACACTGTTTGCAAAGGATATTGGTGATTCGTGTATCACAATGTAAGGGTTAAAACGCCACTTAACATACAAACTCAAATAGTTTGGATCAAGATCAGAAGTCAGATAAACATGGTATGTTCTATTTGCTAATGGAATAATATTCAGGAAAAAAACATATAAACAGGAATTATAGTAAAGAAGAATTTAGATACATGTACTTTTAGGCAGGTGACTGCTTAATACAGGATGAAAGTCGTTCAGAAATAATCTGCCGCCTGCCTCCATGACAGACATTTATAGCGAATTTAACGTGCGGCTTGGAGGGGTTTTACTGTATCAGATTCTACAGTTTTTGCAAAATTTTGTTAATATGCTATGATATAACTTTATATAATAAATATTAATCTGACATTATTTGTTATCTAGCTAGAAGAAACATTGTACACACTGATTTAACACTGCGTCTCTGAAGAGTCAGTCCTTCTGGATCTTCATAGTTTGCAACGTGCACGTACGCACGAGGTACACGCCTCAGATTGACCCACGCACGTACACACCACACCACAGCACACCCAAACCCCACCCATACCAACCCTCCCACCACACGAAGAACTGGTTTTAGGTAATGTGAATTTAACTCGATATAACAAACGATAAGAGAATTGTATTTTGAAGTGAAAACTAGAGTATTTTAGCTTCACAAGAAGTTGGCAGAGTTAAAATGAGTTTCATTTTTACGCCAAGAAATCAGTGTTTTGAAATACCAAGACATATTTTATTTGAAGGAGTTGTAAGAAAAAGAAAAGAGAAAAGGATATTTATTTTCCCATGATCGCCCAACATTGACATATTTTCTCTTAAACAACTTCGTAATACTCACGGTACGACGTTTGACGGTAGGAAAATGACTAACTTAAAATGCAGGTGGTTGCTTACTGCTGAGCAAACGTAATGCAGAAAGCTCAATCTACATTAAGCTACCATCTGACCTACATTAGACCTTTTTAGTAGCTGCTTAACCATTTGCTCCATAGATGCGCCTTGAACATCTTTGCAAACAGAGTAGACCCAGAGAAGATGGATCCTACAGGAGACGTCTGATCTAAGTCAACACTGTTTGCAAATATATGAAAGGCGTTTCTATCGGGTAAAGATTTAACCCTTCACACCATGAATATTCATGTAAAAAATAATGACGTCATGGATATTAATTAGATTAATTCTTATAATGGCAAAAAATCACAGAAAATGTTTACAATGGCAGAAACTGTAGAACCAGATCTATGTTATTTTATAAGCAAACAGAGCAGACCCTGATCAGACGGCTCCTATAGGAGCCGTCTGATCTGGGTCTGCTCTGTTTGCAAAGGAGTAGCAAGGTGTATTTTTGGAGTAAAGCGTTAATAAATTTCTGTCTTATCTACGGTCCCGCTCATAGCTAGTCTTTTATCGGTGATGGTGCTTGTGTTGCAGAGAGAAACAAAAGGTATTGTAGGATAGCGAAGAGATATTTCTGATATTAGGCTTCGATGAGATGCACTGTTATCTCCTAAAGGTCTCGTAAATCTGGTATGCTGCTGAATTGCATCAGAGATAGTTGATAGCACGGAAGCGAAGCCACGTGATATTTCTCAGTGTTTGTTTGTTAACAGCTACCAAGAAAAGCATTGTGTAAGTATATATAGATCAAAGAATACCTGCAACTAAGAGTGCTCTACGTTCAGCTAGATAAAAGGCACGTGTTGTTTATAAACGTGGACTATTCGTGTGGATTTTTGTAATAAAGCATCTAAACGTAGATTTAGCTACAAATGAACTCACAGTCAATTGTTAAAAATGTCATAACCACCAATGATGCATTATCATGAACCTGCTGAATACAAATTCTGTTGAACTTCGATATCTCGAATACGGATAACTCGAACTTCTGGATAACTCGAACAAAACGTTCGGTCCTTCCAAAATTGATCATACCTAATTGGTCTAAAACGGAACACAACACATATTTAGAAACACATGTGGCAGCTGCATTACTTTAGACCTACATTAAGCTGTGCACTTGATAAATTGTTCAGATAAGAAATCGGATGACTCGAACTTCTGTTATCTCGAAGTAGTTTGTATGGTCCATTGAAGTCCGATATATTGACGTTCTACTGTGCGTATAAGAGACTAGACGTAAGAGACGCATTATGACTCCATTTCAAACAAGGTAGATCCATTAATGACGACTCCTGCAGTTGTCATCTGACTAGGTTGTACTCGATTTGCTTTTGAAATAATACAGATCTGATTCTACGGGTTGTGTCATTTAAAACCCTTTCCTCCATAAATACGCCTTTCTACGCCTCTGTAAAAGTCACTTTTTGAAACCATTGTGATAAATAGAGCATTTGCTCCCAAGGAGCAAATGCTCTATTTATCACAATGGTTTCAGAACTACAAAATTCTTATTTGTTTTCTTTTCTGTAGTTCATGTTCCTTTTCAGTAGATTTATTCAAAGAGCTTGGATCTAAAATAGCCTATGACGGAATGGGTTAAATGCCTTGTTCAGAATGCCATTATATAATTCAAGTTATCAATATTCATTCAGTCATTATTCTTTACATGAATATTCATTAGGTTTATGATTAGCGGTAGCACTACTGTAAAGCCCCGCAAAGAGTTGGTACGATTTACTCAATTATAATGCAACATTCTTTATCTTTACCCTGTTGAATATTCATGTAAAGTAATGACGTCATTAATATTTATAAGTTTATATTTTATAATGGCATATGAACAAAGAACATTTTGGCTCAGACAGAAACTTCAGAATTAGTTCTATATTCTACCATAAGCAAAGAGAGCAGACCCTGACAAAATGCTCCTTAAGGAGTCGTCTGATCTGGATATACTAATCTTTGCAGTTGCGTGCAATGCGTTCAAATGGAAGATAGGGTTAGACACCGTCTGTGGGATGTGTTTTTTAAAAATTAATATTAACAGTATTCTTACTAATGTCTTCATGCAAACATGTATCAAATTATGATTATCAGACAAGAACAATGCCAGTCACTGGTATATTTGGAATCGTATATATATACAATGGTGATTCTTCACTTCCCTTATCAGATAAAAATACTTTGTGGGATTAAAAAAATAAAGCAAAGAAAATATTAGAGAGAAAAATAGACATTTTCGACACTTTCCGGCGGGTGCAAAATGTTTTTGCATTGAGTTCATTTCCCCGATAATTTGATTTTTAGCTGGTTGAAATGCTGGCATGTGCTGCTACATCCATTATGATAGATATAAATAAGGTCTATATCAGGACCATATGCTTACAGGTAGCTTCTTCTTATAGCACATTATCACTTAACATGTATGCTTTCACCGTTTTCATTCCAGCGCCAATGACATAATTTTATATGCATCAGTGCGTATGACCGACTTATTTGTACGTGGAAGTTGCACATATAGCATATACGTTATCACTGGCCTATATTTCAATCAGTTCCCGGAGAGCTTTAACCATGCAATACAGTTTAGATATGTAAATATATTTCTCAATTTGATGGCATTATCCCATTCCCTCATAGGCTATTTTCAGACCCAACATTTTTGAATAAATCTACCGAAAAGGAGCATTTACTAGAGAAAATGAATATTTTCGAATTGTGTAGTGTTGAAACTATTGTGATAAAAAGAACATTTGCTCCTATGGAGCAAATACTCTATTTATTACAATGGTTTCAGAATATTACTTTAAAAGAGGCGTCAAAAGGCGCCAGTAAGAGGAAATGGGTTAACGTGTGTTTCGTTTTTTTTTTTATATATATTTGCAAATTGAGTTAATGGAAGCGGTTTTCCTTGTTTTCACTGCGACATTCAATTTTAATTTCCTTTTCAATGTCTGCAACATATTTACAGAATGGCTGACTGAAGTGTTTTAGTAAATGTATAAATGATATCATAACACTGAAAAAAGATCTACTCATTTTGCAATTTGATTTCCTGATAATTACATTTAAGTGAACACACGTTCTTTAACAGCTGTTTACGCGTTCAAAGTTCACCCATATATTGCTAAAAACTTACCCTCGATCCCCTGATAATTTTTAAGAAATGTCTTCTACAATCACAAATCAGTGTAGACAATGATTAGACGGCTTCTATAGTAATCAACTAATTAATATGCACGATGTTACATGCATATTCATGGAGTAAAGGGTTAAATGGTTGTTAAAGACCGACATTTGAAAAAATATAACATGTATAGTCTATATCCCGGGGTTTATTCAAACACATATATCGCTCCTTTTACTCGATCTATGAATCGATCGTTGTACTTTACCTGAAATTCGATGCTAATATGTATAGATATATATCCTTTTTTCTTATTAATACAATTGTTAGCACAGTGCTGATATAGGTAAAACAGGAATTGTTAAACCTAATGAGTGATGTTTGTTTTCGATATCCTCAAAATAAAGTGCATGTATTAGTTTCTTACCATTTCTTTATACTGATATGTATGCTGTGTCTATCTATGCAATTTGTACAGGCCAATAGATTATTCACATTTTCTAAATACAGTAAAACCCCGCTAATGCGACCACCTAAAAGAGGTATAATTCTGGGTTCTAGATACAGGTGGTAGCTTAATGCAGGACAAAAGTAATGCAGAAAGCTCCTAGAGGAGCTTTCTGCATTACTTTTGTCCTGCATTAAGCAACCAACTGCTTATAAAGACACCCATGCCTAGTCATTAAGTGGTCGCAATAGAGGGGTTCTACTGTAATCGACTACATGGCCATTTTACATTATAATCAGTACAATCTCATCAATGTTACTGTAAAGCAGTTTTCATCTGTATTCTGTCTCTTTGACATACTCAGCATTGAATTTAAATTGAATGTTATATATGCAAATATGTTTGTTATGGAAGACATTCGCTTTTTATGCAATCCCTGCATTTGTTCCAATAATTTTTATTAACAACTCAATACCTTTATTTTCTGTCATTTACATTATATCAAACTACCAGCTGCGCTAAATGAAGATAAATGATGTTTGAGAAAGCAGGAAGTAATGTACGATTACCAACAACCGCAAAAATCTAGTTTAACCCTTACAACGCTGAACGGTCAAATGGACTGTTCCAAATTTCAAACAGGTCATTCTTATGGCGAATATATAGGGATTTTTCTAAATAAATGTGTAACACGACAAACAGTGCATACCCTGATGAGAGGTCTCCTCTTTGAGCCCTCTCATCAGGGTATACACTGTTTGCAAAGGACATTAATGATTGCTGCCCCTTACTGTAAGGGTTACGATCCAGGGGCTCATATTATGAGCGTTCGTCATGTTAGAACTTACGATGATTTCGGTCGTATTGAGTTTAGTTAATCAACGCAAGTTAGAGTGTCGACTATAGTAGAAGCGTTTGCTTTGAATTAGGATTAACGGTAATTTTCGCCGTACGATCTTTCATAAAACTGGGTCTAGAATGAAAAACAGAAGACATACAACTGAAAACTAGTGTTGGCATCAGTTATAAATCACACCTTGCCTTTATTAATTACTGCATACTGTGAGTATACTTTTATTGACACTTGGCATATCTTTATGATGCCAAGCTGTTTTTGAATGGTTCGAGCAATAAAATACAAACTATATCAATGTCATATGCAACTGAATGGCAATGTTAAATTGACTGTTCACCTGATTTACATCTTGGATACAGTAATGTTTTCTTTTGATATAAAAAGTTTATATACAAAACAATTTAAACTTGACGACTATATTATATTTCATAATGAATCGGAATATTAAAAACATAGATATTCTATGTGACACCTTTTCAAACATAGTAGACCCATTCTAATCAGGGTCTGCTCTGTTTACTTATGACATAATATATATATATATATATATATACTTATTCAGTATCTGTTTAGATGACAATTGCCTTATATATAATGTTGCTGTTAACATTCAGTGCATTGATATTCATGATGTCACACTGCCTTTCATGAGTATTCATGGAGTAAAAGGTTAAAACGTGATGGGTTATTCCACTTTGATAATTCTGTATTTTAAGGTTTAACCCGTTCTCTCAGACAAATATTATTTCACGCCGTTAGCTGTCTGATCAGGGTCTGTTCTGTTTGCTTATTAATAATATAGATGTACTTTAACAGTTTCTGCAAGAGTAAAAACAACTGTGTTTATGTATCATTATAGAAAATCAGCCAATAAATATTCATGATGTCATTTTTTCTTATATGAATATTGAACAGGGAAAATGTTAATAATTGTCTCCTTTAAGAGACACGCACGAAAACAACTGATTTTTAAATGCTGCAATTAAATTAACTTACAAATGACACACTTCCATGATAACTTATCATAGGGTTTCCAGGTGATGCTAGAAATGTCTAACATTGCTTCAAAAGTTATACATAAACTTCACCCATAGTGAAAAAGAGTTAGTCCTTTACACCACGAATATTCATAAAAGAAATATTAATACCATGACATATTAATTAGATTAATTCTTATAATGGTGAAAGAGTACAAGAAACTTAGGCCATGGCAGAAACTGTAGAATCATATCTATATTATTCCATAAGCAAATAAAGCATACCTTGAAAAGATGGCTCCTAGTGGAGCCGTCTGATCTAGATCTACTCTCTGCAAAGGCGTTAAAATGCATATTTATGGAGTAAAGGGTTGATATTGCAGAAACCACCTGCGGACAGCTGGTCTTGATCTAGACTTTATTGACATCTATCATAATGGATATAGCAGCACATGCCAACATTTTTATCTCAACAGGATTCAGACAAACAAAAAAATAAGGTAAAAACAGAACTAGTTGTAAAAAAATGCATACGGAAAATTCATTTCCCCCTCTAACGTTTCCTTTGCCACATTTTTCTTCATTACATAAGATATTTTTTCTAAAAGCGCAGGTAAAATTAATGTGAAATCATCTTCGCATGCTTTGAGGTATATCACAGAATCAAACGGTGTTCGTTCCGCTTATGTCGTTATACTTTAATCGTATCGAAAGAATCAGGAGATCAAATATGTCTTATTAGTATTATTTGCATCCGATATGCCGAATGGTTGATAATCTGTTTGTAATTTCTGTTGAACGTTCTCGTTGCTTACATTATATTTCCATTTTGAATTCCGCATTTGTGAAGCGATGAAATGGGGGAGGTTTATTATATAAGACACATGATCAAAACCACTGATTTCAGCAGGAATGTATTTTGTCAAAAGAACATTTGACATTCCTAAAAATAAATTGGCTCAACAAATGCGTATTGCATATGAGCAATATGATAGTTGCAAACATTCAGTTCAATTTTGTCTACACTTGTAGGTATTTGTGGTCTGTTTTGCACACAGAAATGCTAAACAGAACTATATAACGACTAATGATCTATACAAATGTCTCATACCCTAGCTCAACTATATTTCATATCTTATAAGTATGCATAAATATCGCATTGGATTGGCAATTATAATGAACACCGATTAAATACGGCTGGTGGAGAAATATAGAATAATGTCTATATTTCCATAATCCTTTCCCTGTTCTATGTTTATTAAAAAAATCAATACCTAATGAATATCGACAAAATCATTATAATGAAATATGGAAGGAGGAACATTGTAGCCATTTTAGAAAATAAACAGATCTTTCAAATTCTACTAGCAAACAGAGCAGACCCTGATCAGAGGGCTCCTATAGGAGTCGTCTGAACTGGATCTACTCTGTTTGCATTTGCATGAAAACGCGTTTATATGAAGAAAATGGTTTATAATTCTCTTATCAATATACTAATGCATTTTTTAAAAGAGTTATGCATATATTCACCTAACATTTCACCGGTGCCATTCTAGGAAACTTTCAAACAGAAATGTTGAAGGAACTAAACTATTTACATTTGATAAGCTATTAAAATTAGATAAGATATTAATATCTGACAATACATTATATTTGACAAACTATCTATTAATGTTTGACACGCACTTTGACAATATGTATACAGTAAAACCTCTCCATAACGGCTACTAAATTACATCAACTATTCTGTGTTAAAGGCAGGTGGGTGCTTAAAGCAAGGTGAAAGTCAAACAGAACGCTCCTATAGGATCGTTCTAATTTATTTTCGCCTTTCTTTAAGCACCCACCTGCCCTAAATAGCAACTGATAATATTAACACAATTTAGTGGTCGTTATAGAGAGGTTTTACTGTATATCTGATACACATTATGTAGGTTCAACTATTCCATACGGTATATATACTTTGGTACATGTATGCGGTACATGTAGTTTCTTACACTGGGATAATTTTGCTATGTGCAATTAGGAACAGGGTCAATGTCCGTTATAAAATGATTTTCATTATCAAGGGAGAATTTGCATCATTCCAACGACAGAGACCCGCAGTATTGATATTTAAGGGTTGGTGGGAGGGAGTGAATAAAGGGCCTTCCTAAACGAGAACTGGATAAGATCTGAATACATCATAAGCCCTGGGTCAGGGGGATTAAACCTAATATATATTATTCTAACATTCTTAATATATCATGTACTACACTGTGATGTGTGAAACTAGCCAAAATAATAATAATAAATGATAATAATAATATTGTAATATTAATCATCATCATCATCGTCGTCGTCGTCATCGTCATCGTCGTCTTAATCTAGTTATGTAGAGATACAGACAACCTTTGTCATAATATTTCCTAAAATCGTATCTGACCTGAAGTTCTCCTCGCATTCACACAGTATCACGCAGTACCACGCGCTCTTTCAGTCTCTCTTTTTCTTTTAAATCAGCCATTCTTTGACTGAAATGAAATAGAAGCAACCTTACACAAATTAAAATGTAACAATAGTTTCCGTTTTTTTAAATTCAAATAGAACAGCATAGTGCGCATGTCCTCCATACACCGATTGAATTTACTAACTCGTAGAACATGCATTCAGTTCAACTAAAAAAATAATTAAACCATACATAATGAATGATCTGACTTAATATTAATGTATAGCCGTTCCATAGTCCACATGTGTTTTTCTGTTTTAGAATACATTGACCTATTTAAGTGCCAGTAATTCACAAAACATTGCTCAGAGCAAAGAAGATTGAAAAGCCTTCTATTGCAATCATCCACACCTCATTAATTTGCGAAATCGGCTTAGAGTAAAACCTCTCTATAGCGAGTAGCAAAACGAAGTCTAATATTGGGTCATAGAGACAGGTGGTAGTTAAATGCTGGATGAAAGTTATGCAGATAGCTCCTATAGGAACCTTCTGCATAACTTTCGTCCTGCATTAAGCAGTCATCTGCTTCTAATGACGCCCATTTTATTCACTGAGTCTTAGAATATTCTACTGTACTTGTAGTTTGACCTCGTTATATAACTTATTTTCAATATTTTCAGCGCGAATTGATTGGCATTTGCAAACGGACTGTAGTAGTTTGGCGTCTCAAGTGAATAGAAAAACAGAATTTTGACTACTGACATGGGGTTTTTTCAGCTGGATAATGGCTAAAATTGATCTCTCTTTCAATATGGCGACTCATACGAATTTCAACTCACTATTACTAGTATCTAGCCGCTACGGCAGCGCTTGGTCATAGCTATTCCATAATTAATATATTTGACTCCAATTATACTCCACTTGCTTCAATGTTAAAACAAAGGTCCTTTGCAAATAGTGTAGACCCAAATGAGAGGGTTCCCAGAGGAACCATAACATCAGGGTCTGCACTGTTTGTCATATTACGCATTTCTTAAGAAATAAATCCTTAAATATTCACCGTAAGCTTGGCCGGTTTCAATTTTGGAAGAGTCCATTTGAAAAATCAGCGTTGTAAGGGTTAACCATTGTAATACTAAATTCCAACAGAATAACATTTGAAATCAGCTTGTGTCCAGATTAGACGCCGAGTGACTGGGTGTCTCATCTGGATCCAATCTGCTTGTTGCTCGGTCAATAGGTTCTTCAAAGCCTGATCGAATCGGAAGTATGTAAAAACCTGCTACAAATCAGTTTTAGCTGAGATCATATTTTACACCACAATCAGGATTCATAATTCTTATAATTAACCCTTTCCTTTATGTAAGCACATTGTTACGTATCTGCAAACAGAGTAGATCCAGATCAGACGGCTCCTATAGGATCCGTATGATCAGGGCCTGCTCTGTTTGCTTATGGTGTAATATAGATCTGATTCTGCAGCTTCTACCTGAGCCAAAATGTCATGTGTTCATATGCCGTTATAAAAATAATCTTGTTAATATTAATGAAGTCATAATTTCTTACATGAATATTCATCAGGGAAAAGGTTAAAGAATATCCTTGTTATAACGATTTCTGCCAAAACATTTTATCTATTGTAGTTTTTATTTACTTCAGGGTCGTTCAAATTTTTGAGATATTATTAACCGAATGTCAAACAAGTGCTGTTGAGACGCCGATCTCCCATCTAGACCAATGATGTTTGCAAATGCCAATGAGGTCACGCTTAGCGCCATAAGGACACAAGGATCACCTGCGGCAGCGGCTGCCACCTGACTGGCTGTGGCCGCCGGGCGGACGGCGTCCAAACTATGTCTACTCTCTAAATGGAATAATTTTCATCCAAACCAAACTTGCTGGACATTTTGTGGGTAATACTTTCTCGTCCTAGCTTGATAGCCAAGTTATATTGTTAAAGACACTTTAGAACAATGTCCCTTGAATCATCAAAAATTACCCACTGTGGCATTGTACGCTCTCTATGTGGCAGACATTTTATCAAATCTTCACCAAACTTGCTGAAAAATGTGTGTGGGCATAATACCTGGGCCAAGACCGATAACTAGTCATATTGTCTTAGGTAGTTCTGGATTATGGCCCTTGAGTTATGCAAGAGTTGGCCATGTTTAAGCATTTGCAAACAGAATGGACCCAGGGACTGTTTTGCTTATTTATTGAATATTTATCCAATTCTACAGCTACTACCATGACAAAACACAGTAATCATATATTGGTATAAATCATCAAATTAATACTCATAAATACATTATTTTATATGAATATTCATTAGGTCAAGGATTAATGACATTTACTCAGATTTTCTAGGACAATAGCTAGATTTATAGACTCTGTAGTGTTATGTAGACCAATTATTTGTCCGGCTAGATCCTCTTATCGCTTAATAATTGCACACGAACAATGCAGGAAACTACTTTAAATTCTAGAGCTTAAATCAGAGCTACAGATAACGGTGCATACCCGAATACTAAAATCGTCATTTCTCTACCAAACTCTATATTGTTGGCTATTCTTGAAAATGTTTAATTCACGCATCTTATCTGGAGCTCTGGCTTAAATATAACCTTTTAAACGGCACGCTTCAATATAAACAGGCATTGACCGACACAAAAAAATAAACTATAACTCATAATAAGATGAATTGGCAAAACATCTATGCAGCTGCAGAAACACAACAGGATCAGCTACTGCAGCAGTTTATGAGAGAATGATGTTTAATCCTTCGCTTGCTGAATTTTAAAATACATTTCTCCTTCTTTACCCATGCCCTGTTGTATAATTACATATATTTTCACTGTGTACAAGTATTTCGCTGTGCAATCACTGCTGTGGAGTGCACTGGTTGCACACTCAACTTGTAAATAGTGCAGACCCTGATGAGACAGCTCCTGCAGGAGCTGTCTCATCTGGGTCTTCACTATTTACAGGTAGGTATATTGACGTGAATAACAAGCGAATGGTTAAGTGATAATCGACATATATCGACGGGCATATTCAAGAGTCAACAAACGATGAAATATGTAGATGGTACAGATTAATTGGGTGCGTGATTAATTGGGTGCGTGATAGTAAAATACCCTGCAGTGCTTGAAAACTTTCAGTTTTAAGAAATGAACCGGATTCACCGTGGGAATCCTTAGTTATCTATTCACCCACTAAATATGCAAAGGAAGAACTCCAATGTTATTGCCATATGGTCTGAAAGAAACTAAACATAATTGCGTCTAACGGTTGAAGCAGCATTCAAAGCTGCTATAAGAGGAGAACTAACTCAAGAGACAGCGGTCACAGTCGAGACACATCGTCCGTTCAACGCAAGAAGAGTGGGGGAATACGGGACAAGTTGCTTGTAACTTTAGATCTACGACGTAGTTTCTTTTTTGTTGTTTGGTCGCAGTTATCGTTAGATTAAAAAATAGAACATAATTTCTATATGAATTACAGTCCATGGTCACGTGATCCACTGACATCATATACTCGCTAAATTTAGATTTCTGCTTGTTCGCGATATTTTCTTGTGTCGTTTTGGAACAAACAAAACGTAAATGATGTGATTTTGTTGTACAAAACATCATGCGTAGGAAATTAATTCACATAAAAATATACTGAGACATTAAATATAATGATTTAAAGTTTAACGAAAAAAAATCGTTCATTATTCCTTTAAAGTTTCAAAAGTAATACCTTAAAATAAAAATACAAAAATGAGTCATGCAGGAAACACCACATACAGAACAAACAGTCGCCCGAACAGCAACACACAAGGGCTAAAATATTGTCTACTAGGCATACTTCTGTTAGCAATAATATTGATCTTTACATTTACATCTTATGAATTAAGCCATAGCATATGCAATATTGGAGTGAAAGTTGATGGTACTTCACACAAATTATAATATCCATGCAAAGAGTGGCAATATGTTTATCGTATTGACATAAGCGACTCTATGTGATGTTATATAATACTATCCCCAACATTAATGCTTTTCGCTTTTTCTTACTTTCTTCTTATTTCTTTTGTGTGAAATATTTGCGTGTACATACATACCTATATTAATTGGTTATCCATATTTCGTTATACGTGCCAATTAGCCTATACCAATCGGTACTTTTTATCAAATGTTCCATCTCTTTGATATGGAGCACATATGCCAACTGATACGATAACCTTCCCTCGTGACTTTCCGAAGCACGTTCTGCCTTCTAAGCATATATAGTGTGGAAATATGTATGGGTATAATGCAAAGCACTAATATATATGCAGTGGTCCAGATAAGATGATTTGTTTAAACATTTTCAAGAATCTCTCGACGAGACGATTCTAAACGTCGCCCCGTACTTCATTCTCAGTGTTGTTATACCTTCTGATCCTTCGAGATCATGAATTTCAGTACTTCTTGTTCTGAAAATTGAATACCGCTTAAGCCGGTGCTAGGGGGCGTGAGCAGTGTTGCACTTTCAATTACTGCTCATGAACAGACTCAATCAAACCGAGTCTGCAATTTTCTCTTTTTGTGTTGCAATTTTTGCTTTCGGGGGATCACCACCCTTCAGAATTTATAATCATCACAGTATAGGGGTTGGTGGATGATGATTTTAGTATTTGTGTACGCTACCTTATTCGATAGCCCTGTGTATATATGTAATCATTCAGATTAACTCTACGCTCTAAGAAATTGTCATCTGCAAGTACTGCCATCTACTACATTTCTTCACTTCAAATATGCAACCGGAACAGAATGTCAACGAGTTGGATATAAACTGTTTGCATAAATATACCATTACACGTCTAAGGCAGGGAGATTTAAATGCAATGCATGCTATTTTCGATTCCTGAATATAAGACAAGGTTTAATTGAAATAGGCTTACAAGCGCAAAAGGTCGATACCCTTTGCCATTAATCCTTTCAGTGCTGGAAACAAGTCACTTATGTAGTTTACCAGCAGCGTAAATCCAGATGAGGGGGTTCCTAGTAGCCCTCTCATCAGGGTATGTACTGTTTGTCATGGCACACCTTTCTAATAAACAAATCTATGAATATTCACTGTAAGGTTGAACTGTGAACTATGGTATATCTTATTTGAAAAATCAGCGTTGAAATGGTTAAACTTAGAATGTAGGTAGGTTAGAATTTAGGTTGCACACTTGCTGTCTTTCAATGTCATAGACTGAAGAACATTTTAACTCTTAATCTGCTGAGTAATTAAATCTGGTTCCTAGTTTTCTGAATATTACTAAACAAAACAGTTGTATCACACTTTATCACGGACGAAAATTTGTATGACATTCATTGCAGCTCCTGATCAAGGGAAACCCTTTGGGTATACATTGTTTGCAAATGCCTTATATAATATAACCTCCCTCTAAACAGCAATACTACTAGAGACGGGTTTAGTTACATTTAGGTAGATGGCTGATTAATACAGGGTGAAAGTCATACAGAAAGCTCCTAGAGGAGCTTTCTGAATGACTTTCACCCTGCATTAAACTGCCAGCTGTCTCCAAGACCGATATTTCTACTAAATTGAACGCCCGGTTTAGAGGGGGTTTACTGTACTCGGTTCCCGCACATGAAGAGTTGAGATAAGATCACCAATCTGCTGTGGAATATCTGTGAACTATTTCTTGTTAATCATTGCATGTATATCCTGTAAATTTTGATAGGCAAAAGTATTTTTTGCTAAACCACGGTGTCTGCACCGTGCTTCCTATTGCATTAACAGCTGTGAACAATGAAGATTGATGGCATTTGAATAAACAGGAAATAGTATAATGGCTTCTGCAAGATATTTCACTGGTAGATAAAATCGGCAAAAATATATCAAGAAAAGCAGTACTGACATCTGATTTTTGCTTGTTTTATTATGGAATGAATATTTCAGTTTTGTTTTATTGTATGAGACCAAATTGCATTTAATTTTATCTTTGTTTTGCTTTTTGCTATGTTGCTTTTTGCACTATTTGAACATTTCACGAAGACTAGATCTCAACAATGTTGTATTGTATTCTGTAACATGCTATATTTTTTTGCCGTCTTGAGCTTATATCGAGAAAAGAATTAACTAGAGTAGTTAAAGTTCTGAAAGTAGGAGATTCTTCGCAAGCAAAAGCAGCAATGCAAACAAGATTTGCATTTCTTTAAAGACTAGAAGCATGGTCGATTTATACATGGTTTTGACTCGGACTATATGATTTCTTCAGATCATCATGGTTTTTAAAATTGTATTGTTAAATCTACGTTGACCGCTTAAATCGTTCAGGTATACTATAATCTTAACTCATTCTCTCCAATTGACGCCTTTTTGCGCCTCTGTAAAACTCATTTATTGAAACCATTGTGATATTCTTATCGATTATCTTAATTTCATTTGTTTTAAATATTCTATTTCAGTTACTCTGTTTTATACATGCAATTTATTCATGCGAAGAGCTTTTGAACGCGCATATATAACGGTAGATTAACTCAAAAGAGGTTGGGTCTAAAATTAGTCTAGGAGGGAATGAGTTAATTGACATTGCTTAACGCAGGGCAAACATAATGCAGAAAGTTTCTATAGTAGGAGCTTTCTGCATTACTTCTGAACTGCATTAAGCTACTACCCGCCTTATAGACCCATAATTGGACCTCTTTTTATGGCAGCTCAGGATAGGCTCTATTGTATTTAGCTGAAAAAGATTCACATTTGGGTTGTAGTTTTCATGTCGGGTCACTTATATCAGGACATGTCCCTTTATATGACAAATGTGTGACACGTACTGTTCCATTACTAATTAACATATACTTGGGATAAGAGTTGTGCACCTGGGTATCGGATTATAAATACATTAAGGGTCCCTGCTCTAAACATTTTGCTTAAACTCCGGTCTGTCGAAAGATTTCACTTATCCAATTCGTTCAAGCTGTTGGGAAATTGTTGACCAAATATCCCACAGATTGGATTCTGATGAGATGACCAGTTACTCGGTGTCTCATCTGGATCCAACCTGTTTGCACATAGCAGTTAGGTTGCGTTTAGCAGACGATGGGTTAAGGCAAGTATTCTGGTAACCCTAAATGAGTCCACTGAGCGAAAGACAGCATTTGAAAAAAACTATTGCAAGAGATGTGGATAAAATTACTTAAGAAACGATTCTAAATTTTTAGCCGTATTTTTCGAGAAAAATATCGGCTTATAATTTGGCGAAAACCGGGCGGGGTAGCGGGCGGGTGGGTTGTCGGGCGGGCGGGCGTGCGACGTGATGTCGTTAACAAAACTTTAACATTGCTTAATTCTGAATTACTTCAGCTATACAATTCATATTTGGTATGCAGATAGCTTGGGTGAAGGCCTTTCACTTGATGCAAGGATACATGAAATCAGGTCAAGGTCACTATTTAAAAAACTTTGCTGTTTTTAACAAACTTTAACATTGCTATGATTTCTGAACTACAGGTGCTAGTCAATTCATCTTTGGTATACAGATGGCTTTGGTAAGGGCTTTCAGTTGATATAAAATATTTGAAACTAGGTCAAGGTCCAGGTCACTATTTTGACAAGTTGGCCATCATTATGAAACTCCAGCATTTTGTCTTAACTTCTGAACCACATATGCTAGACAATTCATATATGATATGGAGATAGCTTTGGTGAAGGTATATTAGTTGATACAAGGATACATAAAATTGAATCAAAGTCAAGGTCACTATTTTGAAAACTTGGCTGTTTTTAACAAACTTTAACATTTTGTTATAACTTCTGAACCACAAACGCTAGGCAATTCACCTATCGTATTCAGATAGCTTTTATTAGGAACTTACAGATGACATAAATATACCTGAAATCAGGTCAAGGTCAAGGTCACTATTTTGAAAACTTGGCTGTCATTAAAAAATTGTTATAACTTCTGAACTATATAGGCTAGGCAATTTATATTTTGTATGCAGATAGCTTGGGTGAAGGTCTTTCCGTTGATGATACAAGGATACATGAAAATGGGCCAAGGTCCACACAAACAAATTCCGGCTTTAATGCGGTTTCCGCATTTTGTGATTGTTAGAAGTAGTTTAGTAAAACGGTACCCTTGGTTTTAGTTTATACCAGGTCAATAACATAAATTCTGAAAGCAAAAACAGCAATGGAAAGGGAAACATCGCAAACTCGGTTTTATTGAGTCTGTTCATGAGCAGTTAATAAAAGTGAAACACCATTCAAGCCCCTAGCACCGGCTTCAAATGTATTCAATTTTCTTTAACAATAAGCAATGAAACTGATTATCCAATAGGACCAGAAACTATCACAACACTGAGAATGAAGTACGGCACGATTTTTTCATAACTAAAAGCGTTGAAATTGATGACCCAAAATGACCAGAAAACATATCAACAACGCGAACGAAATACAAATTAAGACATTCTCTCTGACTTGTTTGTAAATCAACTCTGCAGCTGTACTGGTTGACATAGGGTAGCAAATTTCACTCAAAATGAACATAGATAGATAGGTAGATTTATTTAGCATCTAAATTTGCATACAATTTACAAGATATTAATACATAAAAATGACATACTTAAAATATGGTACAATAAAAATCAAAAATCATAGTTCCGGTTCTCGTGTTGTGTTAATGGAGGTTAACCCTTTACTCCATGAATATTCATGTAAGAAATGATGACGTCATGAATATTTCTTTTATAATGACACATAAACACAGGAATTCCTGGCAATTACAGAAACTTTAGAATCATATCTATATTATTTGATAAGCAAACAGAGCAGAACCTGATCAGACGGCTTCTATAGAAGCCGTCTGATCTGGGTCTAATATGTTTGCAAAGGCGTTGAAAGGCGTATTCATGAAGGAAAGTGGTGTCCTGTGGCCACAGATCAAGTTAGATATAACACAATTCTGAACACAATACTTTTAAATGAGAAAGGTTCAGATAATGTTCTTCAAGATTTGCATACGCATGCTCTTTAAATTTCTTTCATGTCCTTCTTGTTTTGTATCTCAATTTTGAATTTTGTTCTCCATCTACATCTTCTAAATACGGTTCAGGTTGAAACTTGACTCCATAGACAGGTAAACATTAAAGCCACTAAAAACATAAAAAAGGAAGATACTTTTAGCGTTTTCTGATCTGAGTAAACCGTGATACTGGCGTTTGATCAATGTCTACACTGTCAACTTATACAATGAAATACCACAAATGCTTATGAGTGCATCCTGTACATCCTCGTTGGAGACTGCACTTAAGAAGCAGACGTTAGTATGTGTCTATTACAGTCACAAAGCTAAACAATAAAAGTTGATCAATTATCGACACTCGAACAGGAAACCAAAGGAGTTTATTGTCGGTTTGTAGTTTTCAAGTCAATAAACACATATGGTTTGATTTAATTTATAGTGTCGTCTTACGTTTACATTTTAGATATCAATTCGTATTAGTATCAGTTTCTACAAATGTATTTATATACAATAAAAACCCTCTAATGTGACCACTTACTGAATAAACATGGGTGTCGTTATAAGGAGGTGGTTGCTTAATGCAGGACAAAAGTAATGCAGAAAGCTCCATTAAGCAACCACTTGCCTCTACCACCCATAATTATACCTCTTTTAGATGGTCACATTACAGGGGTTTTACTGTATTGACAGTAATCAATGTATTTACTAACCCTTTTCTCCATAGAGGGGCCCTTTGACACTTTTGCAAACCGAAAATACCCCAATAAGACGGATCCTGCAGGATCCGTCTGATCCAGGTCTACTTTGTTTGCTTGTGAAATAATATAGCTCTTGTTCTACTGTCTCTTCATGGATAAAACTGCCATTGTTCATGGTGCAATACTATACACTCATCCAATTTGTATGCAATACGAATTTGCAATTTGTAATGAATATTCATTGGGTAAACCCTTTCCTTCATAAAAATGTGTTTCCACGCATTTGCAAACAGAACATATCCAGATCAGATGGCCCCTATAGGAACCGTCTGGTCAGGTTCTGCTGTTTGCTAATGGAATTAGAAATATCTTTTTCTTTACTTTCTAAAATGGCTACAATGTTCCACCTTCCATATTTCATTATGACTATTTTGTCCATGAATATTCAGTAGGTATTGAAATTTGAAATAAACATAAAACCGGGAAATAGTGGATGAAATTTGGACGGTGTACTAGGTAAGTAGTATAAATATATTATGTAATAATGTGTAAAGTGCTGTTCCGCCAGTTTCAATATCACTGAAGCATGAGACACTTGGTAAAAGAATGTCTTTGAAGTATTTCCTATCCTCTTAACCGAGGAGTGGTTTCTTAATTATAGACATGATGAAGATCTATATTTAAGTGGGGCAATCATGTCTTTTTGTGTTTAGGTTAACATGACTTAGAAAAAAGGTTATCATACCTGGGTCAAGTTACAAAAAATGGATATAACTGTCAGTATATTTAAAGGGTAGTGACGGCAGGCACTCATACGAACATCACTGTTAAACCGCTTTTGGTTGATCACATAAAATAAGTGATAGGTAGTTAGTTCAGGAACACCAAGCAGTGTTATTCATTCCAAAACAAAAACTTAACCCTTAGCCTGCTATGTATATGAGCTCTGCTTAAGCTCCGATCTGTTGCCGTTGTCACTTACTTCGGATTCGTTCAAGCTTTTGAGATTCTATCGACAGAGTGTCAAACAACTTGGATCCTGATGAGACGCCGAGTTACTCGGCGTCTCATCTGGATCCAAGCTGTTTCCAAATGTCAGTTAGGTCGCGTTCATGTACATTCATGTACAGTGTGTTTTGTTTTCAAAATTGAAAGTATCTGCGGAAGTAATGGATGATGCTTTTCATAGTTCCTTGCCATTAAATGTTGATGTGTGACATTAAATATCTGGAACATGAAAATGAAAAAACCATCGTGTTAACCCTTTACATGATAGATACGTCATTTTCACGTGTCTGTCGGGACCGTCTGCTGTACAGTAAATTCTGCCCTAAGCGACTTTAAATTGATTGAGCTCAGAAATCGTAAAAAAGTAGGTGGTTACTTAATGCAGGACAAAAGTAATGCAGAAAGTTGACATGCATTAAGCTACTGTCTGCCCTATAGACCAAACATTATACCTCTATTTGACGGTCGCCTAAGACAGGTTCTACTGTATTTTCTGATGAAATGTTATAGATCTGATTCTGCAGTTTTTGGCCATGATCAAACTGTCATATGTTCGTATGTCATTATAAAAAGATCATCTCACTTTTATTCATAATATCATTATTTCTTACATGACTTTTCCTAATAAAAAGAGTTAAATTTATTGACAGAATTTAAGTATGTACAATGCATTTTGACACTTGTTTATGTTTCCAAAACAACACCCTTTCGCTGTCATAAAGGATTTTAACATTATCATTACATTATACATGTAGTTTCTATATTAAAATCCAGATATAGCGTTTAGATTTATTCACAATTAACCCTTACAACGCTGAATTTTCAAATAGACTATTCAGAAATTCAAAAAGGCCAATCTTACAGTGAATATTTAGGGATTTTTCTAAAGAAAAGTGTGACATGACAAACAGTGCAGACCCTGATGAGAGGGTTCCTCTATGAGCCCTCTTATCTGGGCCTACATTGTTTGCAAATGACATTAGTGACTCGTGTCCTGCAAAGTAAGGGTTAAACATGTCTATGACATAAGGTAATAATATGTTTGTATGAAATATGGTTTTATACAGGTGGTTGAAGACCCCAGATGTTCTATTAACATCCAGCACATTTATTAAATCACAAACAATATTAATATTAAGAATTAATTTTTATGTAATATAGTTACACAATTTACACTTTTTCCTTTCTGATTAATATAAATGTGGGTTATGGCGCTCCCCGTATGACTGCCTTTTCCACTTTTTGACCGACATCATTTGGCGCTTATTGAGAATTAGTATTTAAGGTGAGAGATGAATGTCAAACCATTTCACCATACAGTCTTAACCATTGCAACGCTGGATTTTCCAATTGACTATTCCAAAATTCAAGTAGGTCATGCTTACCGTCAATATTCAGGGATTATTTTTCAAAAAGGAAAAATACAACATGACAAACAATGCAGACCCTGATGAGAGGGTTCCTTTACGAGCCCTCTCATCTGGGTCTACACTATTTGCAATGGATACTAGTGACTAGTTTCCCGCATTGAAAAGGTTAATTTTGGCAGGGAAGCAACGATGAAACGGTTACTTCCATTGATTTGTGTCTGATAGAAGCACAGTTCTCCATTAATTAGCATACGTGCATTTGTTTTATACAAATCAAAATATGGAAAACGCATCAGCTGATATCGTAATAGATAATATATGGTTCATTTAATACAACCTTCAAACTCTGAAATGAACTGAAAAGTATAATGTTCATGTTGAAATAAGTCAACTGAAGTTCGATGTGATTTATTCATCTTTCAAAAACTGCGATGAGGTTTACGGGTAGCTCGAATTTGAGTAGCGATATTACGAATCAGATCTACCATGCAATAAATTTTTGAAAAATACTTTTACATAAAATATCATTGATAGAACTTTCATCTCTGCGTTTTATCAAATTCTTGCAACAACCATTTAACATCTACTGAATATCACGCAATTGCAGATAATCATTTTCTTCGAAAGATTAAACATTCAAGCTTAACACACAACATGAACTTTTCAAAATTGATGGAAACCATTTGGGAACCATATGGTCCAAAGTTAACAGATGGTCTACGTAAGTCTTTACTTCATATATAGATACGCCTTTAACGCCTTTGCACATAGAGAACACCCAGATCAGACGACCCCTGTTGGAGCCGTTTGATCGGGGCCTGCTGTATTGGATTATTTAATATGGAAGATCAGAGTCTACAGTTTCTGAAATGGCCAACAGTCCTTTTCCATTGACCTTTATTTACTCATTTATTGAATCTCCATAGAGTCGTGAATTCTTGTTTAAATACAATGTATTCATAAAGTAATGGGTTAAAATATGCTTTTAGTGGTGTTTCTGGTTATTTTAAAGCCGAGACATTATCGCCCGTGTCTGCTTTATTGGATGTAACATCAAACTATTATCGGTAATATTTTGCACTTCACTATTTGAAGGAAAGACAGGGCTATCTTATCATAAGATAATCTATTCAAGCAGGATAATAAATTCGATCATGCACTAAGGTTTCATAGAGTTATCTTCTAAAGACAAAATACATAACTTCAGACGCCAATGTGGAGGAATTAATTCATTTCTTTGATACGCGTGCAACTTAGTTGTTAGACAGAGTTTGGTAGAGTTGAGTAATGGGGGACTTTTGTCGGTTATCTGCCCCTGTCTAACTAGGTGGCACTGTGCCATCAAGTAGGTCCTTTGTTTCGCTTTGATTATCCATTGTTGACTGATTATAACAAGTTACTTAACATTGCGAATATAGAAGGATGTAAAATATATTGTATGCATTTTAACCCTTTCCTCCATAGGCTATTGTTAGATCCAACCACTTTGAATAAATATACCGAAAAGGAACATTAACTAGAGAAAAGGAAAATGTAGAACTTTGTAGTTTGAAACCATTGTGATAAATAGAGCATTTGCTCCTATAGGAGCAAATGCTCTATTTATCTCAATGATTTCAACAGGTGATTTTTACAGAGGCGCAGAAATGCGTATTTATGGAGGAAAGGGTTAAAACTTTTATTTTTTTATGTTGCACGTTCTTATAAACGCAGATAAATTATCAGCTTTACCTAAACCTAAGTAACCGACAAAAATACATCAGTACCCAAGCTGTTTGACAATCAGTCAGTAGTTCCCTTAACCCTTTCCTTCATATAAACGTGTTTGTTTTCACGCATTGAAAACAGAGTAGACCCAGATCAGACGGCTCCTGTAAGAACCATCTCATCAGAGTCTGCTCTGTTTGCTAATGGATTTGAAAGCTGCTACAATGTTCTAACTTTCATCATATTTCATACCACCTGTTTGCTTATGGCTACAATAATCGACCTTCCATATTTCAATATAACTATTTTGTCCATGGACATTCAGTGGGTATCGAACTTAGGAATAAACATAGAACTTGGAAAGGGCTAAAGCTTGAACGTTTCACAAGTAAGTAAACGTTGTAACAAAGCAGGGCTTTAGCGGGCTTTCTGCAGAATGTGAACGATTAACCCTTTCCTTCATATACAGTATAACCTCTCTTAACCGGAATTCTAGTAGATAAGAATTTAGATACTTTTAGGCAGGTGGCTGCTTAATGCAGGGTGAAAGTCATGCAGAAAGCTCCTCTAGGAGCTTTCTGCATGACTTTCACCCTGCATTAAGCTGCCACCTGTCTCTAAGACCGATATTCATACTAAATTTAACTGCCGGTTAAGAGAGGTTTTACTGTAAATGTGTTTTCAAGTATTTGCACAGAGTAGGCCCAGATCAGACGGCTCCTCCTATCTGTTTAGTAATGGAATTTGACAGACCTGTTTCTTTACGTTCTAATATAGCTAGGAATAGACATAGAACTTGGAAAGGGTTAAAGTTTGAACATTTCAGAAGAAAGTAAATAACAGATCAGGGGGTTTGCAGACCTTTTTCAGAATGTGGATGTTTACCCATTTCTCTGTTCTATATTTGTTCCGAATTTCAATACCTACTGAATATCAATGGACAAATAGTTATAAAGAAATATGGAAGGTGGGACATTGTAGCCATTTTAGAAACAAAAGGAACAGATACATGTATATCGAATTCCATAAGCAAATAGAGCAGACCCTGATCAGACGGCCCCTATTCACTGCAGATGCGTGAAAAAACACGTTTATAAATATGAGGGAAAGGGTAAAAAAGGAAAAGCATCCGCAGAGTATTGTCAGTATGAGGCAATGAAAAAATGGGTAGAATTCATGATAAGGTGCGTATTATTTGGTATAATATTTGATTGACTTATATAGCTCATATGTGCATGTACATGGGCGCTCACTTCATTTGTGATTCTAGGGTTTATGTGGACGGACTTTCGTGATATTTCCTGTTTAACTTCTGTTCTATTTTGAGTTGTTTTCTTAGCCATAATTATGCCACGTCCTTCACCTCTTCCATAACCCCATAACATTACTAGCTGTGCTCGTTGCTAAACCCGGCTTTGGAATGCATGCTGTTCAATTAACCCTTTCGCTGTCAAACTCTGTCGTCTGCTAACTTTGTCGTCTGCTACAAATTTTCATTCTTTTGATTTTCTTCATTTTTGTTTCAAAAACACAGTAACAGTAACAAACAGTTTGGATCCTGATGAGACGCCGAGTTACTCCAAAATGTTTGCATAGGTAATCACAGATCCGGCATTGGCAGCGAAAGGGTTAATAATTTGTTTCTGTGATTTACAAATCTCTTTTTTATATAAACTATGTATTTCATGGCACACGAGGCTATTTCTTGATTTGATGATACTTTAAAAGATATTTATCAATATTTGGTCCATGGGTAGTTATCTCATGACCAGGTATGTAACGACTGAAAATATGTAAAATTTATTAAAACTCATTTATGTAATGAAGAACGTCCTCCAGATTTGTTATGGTTCTCTTCCCAAATGAACTTGTGAATTCATGGCATAACTGTTATAATGATTATGAGTTTGTTACGTGTTATTAACCCTTTCCCTGTTTAATGTTTATTCCATATTTCAATACCTACTGAGTATGCATAGACAATATAGTTATAAGGAAATATGTAGGTGGACAATTATAGCCATTTTAGAAAGTAAAGAAACAGATATTTCAAATTCCACCAGCAGACACAGCATATCCTGATCAGACGGCTCCTATTGGAATAGTCTGATATGTGTATACTCTGTTTGCAAATGCGTGAAGACACGTTTATACGAAGGAAAAGATTAAACAAAGGATTAAACAAATTACTTATTATGAGCTATAAATATGCAGCGTATTTAGAAAATATATTGAAAACCATATCCCGCCGCAACTCGTTAGAATCGCCTCGGAGACAAACCTGTTGCTGTAACTCCTAAGAATCCACTGCCTTGGGCTATTCTAATAAAGTACAGCAAAACGGGTTTGGCGAAGGAAATAAGATACAGTAAAAACTCTCTATACAAGTCATTAAATTGCATAAAATATTTTGTATTAAAGACGGGTGGCTGCTTAAAGCAAGGTGAAAGTAAAACAGAACGCTCCTATAGGAGCGTTCTGTTTTACTTTCACCTTGCTTTAAGCAGCCACCTGCCCTAAATACCAATTAATTAACACAATTCAGTGGCCGTTATAGAGAAGTTTTACAGTAATTTGATAAATCAATACACATATTATCTACAGAGATGTTTATCAATTCGTTTCTTACCGAAATCTCACACTCATTAGCAAATACAAATATAATGTAAAGTTGCTCTAGCGACATTGCTTTCTGCACCCGGGATTTTATAGCGATGTGATTTACAAACTTCGTTAGATAGTTGAAAACATCTATTATAAGAATCTGTTCAGAAAATGCATAAAACAATTCTTGAAAACAAGACTAAAATCCAATGATATTATGCAAGACACAGATGTTTGGTATTCGATCCCTCTGCAATCGATCATCACTTTCTCCTCTTTGCTTGTGGGATGACAGGACAGACATGGTACTCTATAATGACTACTTCCCAGTTTCGGAGACGGAAGGAGATTGTTGAATGCTTATACATTGTTCAATGCCTTCTCTACAAATACTCGACATCAGAGAAGTATGGCTAGCTTCAGAGTTACACCTTTCGGTTTGTTGAAGGCACATGCTGGGATTATTTGGTATAGTTCCAGTTCGTGTGCGTTTCACGAATTCATTTTCTATATAATTATGGAATTACATTCATAAACACTTCTGTGTTAGCCGTCACTGTCGGGCGGGTTTTGTATTTATTAAACAACTTTATTTAACGAGGATAGCTCGGTTAGCCAAACGGCTAATCTACACCGAGGCCGTCTTAATCAGTACTCGTACATTTTATACATTTATAAGCAAACCAAAAATCACATAACATATTAATAAGTAATGTGTCCAATGCAGTAATTATGCTAAACCATTTCGATAATGAAAAAACAAATCAGCATAATTATATTAACTGCATGAACAAATAGAACTGAAGCCAGTAACTTTAATGGGACGTTTCCTACATGGATCCGTTCCGTGTACATGTACATGTAATTATTGTCAATAGTAATCAATGATTTTGTTATTAACATGTTAATTTTGGAAATTTGTACAGTTTCGGTCATTTATGCAAAAGAGGGTTAAAATATCAAACTATGTACATAATTTCCAAAATCATCTTAAATAGTTTCATCCACAATTATTTCAATCGCATTTAAGGAGAAACGTTTGTAATAAAGATCCACCACTTTTATTGCCCCAAATAATGTAGGCCAAGGCCAGAAAGCAAATTCGAAATTGTGTCCACATTGTTTAATTCTGACTATTATAAAGGAAGTTAATTATTATGTAGGATTTAAATGCTAAGTTTGCATTTGAAAATATGAAATGATAAAGTTATTCATAAGTAATCTACATGTAGATAATTCCCATTAGTAACAATAACTAGTACCTCTAAATAGAATGAATACAGACCACTGTTCGCCTGACTGAGTGAACATAAGACAATTGTGAGGTTGGACACGGCTCCTAACCACGGTTTAAACTCTCAGTGGTTCTTTTAAACTGACCGTTCCAAGGCAGAACTCATGTTTCCACCTTATTTTTTGTATTTGTATCATGAATATCATTCATACCTTTGTACATTTGATTTCAACAATATCTTACTCAATAACGAAAAGATTTGGACAATTGGACAGCAAGCAGAGCCTATATAAGTCCTCTCTAGTGTACATCTGTACATTTGAATGTGTATTTGTGATATGTGTAAATATGAGTGCTCTTCAATTGCGGTGACTCGGTGTTTCTTTTTGCTCGACATCCGTTGCGCTACGTGATCTTTTCAGTGTCGCAGTGCGTGTCCTTCTTTTCCAAACAATACTATCGACCCATTCCCTCATATTGACAACTTTCGTCGACTCTGTAAAAGTCACTTTGTGAAACCATTGTGATAAATAATGCTCTATTTGTCATAATGGTTTCAAGCTAAAAAAATTTTAATTTTTCCTTTTCTCGAGTTAATGCTCCTTTTCGGTAGATTTATTCAAAGAGGTTGTATCTAAAATAGCCTATGGGGTAATGGGTTAAGTGTCACAGTGCCCTAGACTCATCCCAACCGTTATATGATCTTCAGTAAGGCCTTTTGTGATGTTATGTCATACTCTTGCATAAGTTATGGCGTCACATCTTGCCTTTAGTTTGACGGCAGAGCTGTTATCAGTGTTAAGCATGCATACGAGAACAATTGGGGTGGAACAGGCAAGGAAAGTCTATGAAGGTCGTGTGAGAGCGCGCATGTTATTTGTGCTTCTGGTGTTGATGTCATTTTCAAACAATCTAGACCCGGATCAGAGGTATCCTAGACTCCTGGAGTTGCACTGGTTGTTATTCAACATCCTCTAAAACGTTAAAACCTTTCACACTAAATGAACTCTATATATAATCACTGATGAGCTATTCCACTCTGAAAATTCAGCGTTATAATGGTTAAGGTGCAAGCTATAGAATCCGAAGGCAGGACCAAGCAGAATAATAACCCATTCCTTCCCAGACTATTTTAGACCCAAGCTGTTTAAATAAACCTACCGAAAAGGAGCATTTACTAGAGAAAAGGATTTTATTGAAATGTTTTGAAACAATTGTGATAAATGCATTTGCTCAACAGAAGCAAATGCTCTTTTTATCACAATGATTTCAGAAATAGACTTTTACAGAGGCGTCAAAAGGCGCCAATATGAGAAAATGGGTTAAACAGTTAGCAAACATTTTGTTTCGATAATAATGTTTTATGGAAACTGTTTTCTGTCGGATTGTAACACCTCAAGGCACCTGAATAAAACATGATGATTCAACTGCAGAAAGCTTACGGACAATCCGATAAAGAATTTAATGATAACTGTATATCATAAATGCATCATTTGTCCCGGAAAACCTTTACTTGATGGTATATTTGAATTTTAAGAGGGTTAAATCACAACAGAATGCTTTAATATCTAAAATTAAATGTTAATGTGTGTTTATATTACTTGTACCCGCCGAATACAAGTTCAATGTGTTTCAAATCTGCATAAATGTTTGTAACAAATTCCATCGATAAGAGACGAGTCACTCTTTCTGGCATGGTTCTTTATTAGTGTACTAGTTTCTGTAGTAAGTCTTACACTAAACTTTAATCCTTTCCCTCATATTGAAGACTTTTGACGACTCTGTAAACGTCACTTTGTGAAACCATTGTGATTAATAGAGCTCTATTTATCACAATGGTTTCAAACTACAAAATTCTAAAATTTTCCCTTTCTCTAATTAATGCTCCTTTTCGGTAGATTAATTCAAAGAAGTTGTATTTAAAAATAGCCTATGAGGTAATGGGATAAAGTAGTTGCTGTAAATTATGTATTTTAGTTCTCCGCCTCATCTGAATACAATATGTCAATATTTTCTCACAAAGATGATCAGATCAGAACTAGTCAAAATTACACTTGATCTAAATTTGAGCCGACATTATTTTTTTCACAGCGGGTTAAGAGTTAATCCATTCCCCCATATTGACGCCTTTTGACGCCTCTGTAAATATACTTTCTGAAACCATTGTGATAAATAGAGCATTTGCTCCATATGAGCAAATGCTCTATTTATCACAATGGTTTCAACACTGCACTATTATACCAATTTCCTTTCCTCTAGTAAATGTTCCTTTTCGGTAGATTTATTCAAAGAGGTAGGGTCTAAAAATAATCTATGAGTGAATGGGTTAAGACGATTCAAAGAAGACCATAGTGAACTATGTCACAAGTGGCCACGTTAACGTATAGGAAGACGCATATGAAAGATATTTAACCCTTTCCCTGTGCAATAAGTAATTATGACATCATGAATATTTATTAGCTGTTGTTTTACGATTTACAATTTTCCAGGACGTATTTTGCTTTGAAAACAAACTGTAGAATCAGATCTATATTATGCCAAAAGCAAACAGAGCAGACCTTGGTCAGACGGCTCCTATGGGAGCCGTTTTATCTGGATCTACATGGTTTGCAAATGCGTGAAAAGGCGTTTAGATGAAGGAAAGGGTTAATTTACTGCAAATGTAATTATGTTCAAATGTTTATTGACAAATTTATTTGACAGTTCACATTTCCAATTTCTGTTCGTAATTATAATGGCATCACTTGAATCATGTTGTATACCAGCAGCAACTTCGATTGCATACAGGATGTTCTGGATATATATCATATATTGCAGTGACTAACCTAAAATGAATGCGTCCGTATCATAGATTCTCTGCAGAAGTAAAATAATATATTCACATAGAATCTTTACAGTAAAACCCCTCTAAACCGGAATTTTAATAAAGAAGAATATAAGTTTTAGCGCGTGTAGCCTTTTAACCTATTACCTCATAGGCTATGTTTAGATACAACCTCTTTGAATAAATCTACCGAAAAGGAGCATTAACTAGAGAAAAGGAATTTTTAGATTGTTTTAGTTTGAAACCATTGGGATAAATAGAGCATTTGCTCCTATAGAAGTAAATGCTCTATTTATCATAATTGTTTCACAAAGTGACTTTTACAGAGTCGTCAAAAGGCGTCAATATAAGGGAATGGGTAAAAGTAGTGAAGAAAGCTCCTTTTAGAACTCGACCTGTACTAATGCACTTACAGTAAAAAATCTCTAAAACTTACAGTCAATTACAGTCAATTACGGATTCACCCATTACAGCCAGCCCTATAGGTCGCTTTCAGGCGACTTCGATTGCGTAAGAGTAAAGCCACATATGTTTAGACTTTTGAGAGGTTCTTCTATATTTCTGGTACTGTCATTAACTCTTTCGGCGCCAAATTTCCCAATTGTCGTCTGCAATCCAAGTTTGTTAAATCATTCAGTAAAATAAGGAAATGAGATAAATAAATGCAAATTTCAAAGGAATAAAATTTATATATAGAAATAGAGATTGAGACAAATAGTGAAGTCCCTGATCAGACGCCGCCTTGAAAAGGCGGCGTCTGATCTGGGAGTGCACTATTTGTTGTGGTGCATTTATGCGACTGCGGTGGTGAAAGGGTTAATATCTACGACTGCTACTTGGACTATAAATTTGTCACAAACTACTTAAATCTTTAAAGCAATATTGATTTTACATAGACGTTCATTTCATAATTTAATGTACATGTATATGTTGAAAATGTAAATACGATTATTTCACACCTATTCTGTATCTATCACGTTGAATCTACATGTGGTGAATGACTCAATTTTTATTCAAATAAATTCACAGTAATAGTTTTAACGTTGTACTCCATGAAAATATGACATCATGAATTTTAAGTAGCAGACATAATGGCTTGTATATACTGGAATACTGGGTAATAAAGGAAACTGAAGAATCACATCTATATTATCATAAAAGCAAACAGAGCAGACCATGATCAGCTCATACAGGAGCTGTCTGATCTACATCTACTCTAGGTGCAAACACGTTTAGATACGTATATGAAAATAACGAGTTAAAAACCAAAGTGTTTCTAAATTTTACGTTAAGTACTATTTAGACAGTTTTGTATCAAGGAAGTAAATGTCAGAGCAGACATACAACACGAACCAGACGCACATATCTTTCATAAAAGCTAACTGGCGAGGCTGTGCGCAATGCCAAGAGCAAACTTTCTTTCATCGTTCCACGAATCGACCGGGAACAGGCACACTATACGGAAATATTGTACTAACCCTTATCCCGATGTGGAAATATAATTGTCTGTCCAAATTTGAAACTGTTCCAATACTGATTACGTCCGATTCGATCAATATATTCGGTCAAAACTATTGAGCGAATATCAACTACCTTGGACCCTGATAAGACGCCGATTTACTCGACGTCTCAACTGGAACCAAGCTGCTCGCAAATGCGAGTCAGAGCGCGGTTACGAGGTAAGGATTAACCCTTCTCTTGCTGAATTTCAAAATACGTTTCTCCATCTTTACCCATGCCCTGTTATATAATTACATATATCTTCACCGTGTACAAGTATTTCGCTGTGCAATCACTGCTGTGGAGTGCACTGGTTGCACAATCAACTTGTAAATAGTGCAGACCCTGATGAGACGGCTCCTGCAGGAGCTGTCTCATCTGGGTCTTCACTATTTACGGTATATTGACGTGAATAGCAAGCGAAGGGTTAAAGCGAAAGTTTAGTTTATATTCAAAGAACTGATTCTATTTACGCCCATTCTTACACCTGTTCCCAAAAACAACGTTGTAGTGCCTACAAATAAAACATTCTTTGTTAAAGATAACTTGATGTCAGGAATGTTTCAACGCTTTCAAACGAATTGTACCACCGGCGTATATAATAAAATAAATTATCTAAATATTACATACATGGCTGTTTTAGAAATACTGATAAAATTATTAAGCAGGCTTAACAACATACTGCATGTCTGGTTGTCAACCCTTTTACAGTTGGCAATCACGCTGCCCTTTTTATCTACGTCTACAGGAAAGGCTTAGTATTCTATGAAGACACCCTTTAAAATCCGGAAATGAAAGGAGGACGTCTCGTTTTTTGTCGTACCCTTTATTGCTTTTCTGCAGTCATTTTGTTTGCAGCTCAATCAATGAGTACAACTAGCGATAGGTCGATTCAGTTTGTTTCACATAAACATTTTCGCTTTACATGCAATTTACCACTGTATTTGCCATCGCGGTTGTTGTAGATTAGTCGTAGAGGGGATATGTTTATTTATACTGTTTGCCTTTTAGGGTGGGATAAATAGGTGTGAGGTTGGGTGCCCCTTAACCGGTTTAAAACCTCAGTAACTATTGCCACTGACTGTTCCAAGGCGGTACTTCCATCTCCCCCTATTGTTTGTTTATTTAGTCTTTGTTCGTCTCTTTTTGTGTTTTGATATACATGTACATTTGCTGTACTTCTTGGTGGTGTTGCTGTTCGGGCGGCTGTGTGTTTTGTATGTGGTGTTTCCTGCATGATTCATACATGATTCATACATATTCTTTTACTATATATTTCGCTTACATTTACCTGAAGTCCATGAATATCCCTTAAAACCGTTAGGTCAAAACCGTCATCTACAGTACAAGCCCCGCGGACTTTTTGTTTTCCGCGGCCCATCGCAATTTTATCCAACGCGGACACGGGTATTTTTGTCCGCGCTGATATGCGGTCTTCCGCAATCGAGCGCGGGTTGTGATGGGTCCGCGCTGGTCCCTCCGTAGGGGCACTCGTCGCCGGGCGCGATCGTTATCACCGCAGGTCGCGGTGGTATCATCGTGGACCACTGTGTACTACTGCGGATCGCGCTTGACCTTACCTGGATTGATATTTATATCCTTTTCATCCTTTTATATCCATTTTCACGGCTTATCTTTCTCTTTACATGTATATACATCCACATTTTGCAAAATTGATATGAAATGTATGAAATAAAACACTCGAGAAATGGTTCGTTTAGACTAATTCCAAACCGAAACTGTTCTGCATTCGGCAAACACAAATTAATTCATCCATTATTTTTGGCGCGTTTGATTGTACTGGAATATAACCTGTCCGTGAATTGTCTGATTCGTTTCTGCATAATATGGGTGCGATATTCTAGTATGCTTTCTATTTCAATTATTTGTTGTTCAATACGTAAGATGTTTTATATAGAAACACGGAACACCCGTTAAACACAAAACACACACACAATAAGTTACTAGGTTGTATAACTTGTATCAGGTTTGCATACGTTTGTGCACATTGTTAGTGAATTCATCTTCATTTCGACTCTATCTTTTAGGTTCCAATTCTAATTCCCAATCGATTTTGTTTTCAGTTTCACATCAGTGTAAATTTTAATTATCAGAAATCTACTGGAAACGACCAACAAAACCTATTGATTCTGTTATGAGAATAGTCCTGACTGGTCTTCTTATGATTTCTGTATAGATCTACATGTATATAAATATTGTTCTGGCAGACGAAAGAATTGAGGGATTTTATTTACTAATACATCTAATATCAATTCAGCCAGGTGAGTTGTAAAGTTAGAAGTTTTCTCCATTATTTAGTCTTGGTTCGGCAGCTTAAATGTACGTTTTAACCAGTTTCAATAGCCATTCGAATAATACTTGTATGGTTGTTTTATTACCCTTGTGCTTAATATTTTACTGTGTACAAATGTACCTGTGTACATGTTTTGTCTTTCTGCTTGATGTACATGTACTGCATGTTTAGATTCTGCTCAATCGATTCACTGCCATGATGTACCTGCATCCTATGGATTAAAAAAGATAATCCATTTTTTTCTAAAAACGTAGATATAGATGTAAACCAGTTTTTGGTTCTGGTTTGATAATGAGATATTGGACGTCTGGTCTAGATCTAAAGTGTTGTTAATGTCATGGCAACCGAATTCTGGGAGTGAAGGGGCATAATTAAATTAATCAATGTTATTAAAGAAGCGTATACAGTATGTACATGGTTTATCAAACCACGGACCTCGTACACCCACATTCTTTCGTGAAACGGATACATGTATGTCTAAACCAACGTGTCGCCTGCTTAAATTCCATGACGTATTCCAAATCTAGAAATAGATCACAATTTCCCCATTGTAAGTTGTATTTACTATTAAACCCTACCATGTCAAACTTGAAAACTCTAATGTTTGCAAACAGTTTGGATCCTGATCAGACGCCGCGTCTGATAAGGATCCAAACCATTTGACACTTATATTAAAGTTTCTAAGACCCATTCCTCCATACATGTATGCTCAATTTGGATCCAACTTCTTTGAATAAATCTACCGAAAAGGAGCATTAAGTAGATAAAATTATTGTTTTTAGAATTTTGTAATTTGAAACCATTGTGTTAAATAGAGCATATACTCCTATACGTGTAGGAGCAAATGCTCTTTTTATCACATTGGTTTCAACAGGTGACTTTTACAGAGGCGTAGAAAGGAGTATTTATGGAGGAAAGAATTAAGTAAAAACTATCATAATTTTTTTTTAAAGAAAAGTAGATGAAACATGTAAGCAGACAATGATTTGACAGTGACTATTTTAGTGGATTATTACGTCATAATGACAGTGAAGGTGTTTATAGCATACAGTACAGATTACAGCAAACACCTCCTTTCAACAACACTTTAAATGAATCCCCAAAACTTACAGTGGAACCTCTCTACATCGATACATGTACAAATAAAATGTCTATTATAAGACAGGTGGCAGATTAATGCAGGATAAAAGTATTTTTGTCCTGCATTAAGCGGCCACTTGTATTCAAAAGATCCCATGTATTCCTTACTGGGTTGTCTCTTGAGAGAGATTTGCCATGTAACTCCGATGAGCAACAACCTCTCTACAACGACAATACAGAAGTTTATATCCCCCAGAGTGTTGCTTTGCAGAGGTAATACTGTAGTTATCATTTATTAATATATACGTACAGCAAAATATATCTCTCATACATGTACGCCAACTTTCTTTCTTTTTAAAAGCATATTTCTTAATTTAAATGCCAATTTCTAGTTTTAAAGTAAGCCGGTGGTCTAATATTCGATGCGTTTAAAATGTAACTGCCCCTGATAATAACAAAATTACTGCAAAACCTTATAAAACGAACCCTGTGACCATACCGAGAAAATGACCTGATTAGAGAGGTTCTCAAACCGGTGTAGCGAAGTAAAATAACAATTCAAAACAGTTGAATTGGCTGTCATTTAAAAAAGGTGGTAACTAAACACAGGATACATGTAGCTCCAATATCGGTTTAGAAAGATTATCGGTTAAGGGGCGGCGATTGTAAACAACCATTCTTAAAAATGTTGATTTGACGATCGTTTAAAACAGATGACAGCTAATTGCAGAATTGAAGTAATTTAAAAAGCTCCGTACTCTTTCTGCATTACCGATTTCCTGTGTAATCAACCGTCCGTTTTTAGAACAATGTAGGTATTTTCTTTTTTATCCTTTGCGAGCAAGTAGAGCAAGTAAAATAAAATAAAATTTGAAGGGGACAAATGTCAGCCATATCCTCCCATGCCCAAATAGGAGAACAAATGTCCTAGAGAGAAAATGTCCGTATACCGAAGGGTAGATACAATGTACAACAAGAAGCTGGAATGAATCGGCCTTCAGGAACGCCCTATACATTACCAGCTGAACTTTGGAAAAAAGATCCCATGATCTGGCCTTTCTTTGAAATGGAAGACATTCTTATTTATGTGTTGGACATGCCTCATATGTCGAATAGGGGTACACTCAAAAGCCCTTTACTACAAAAGCTCCTCATCTAAAAGCCCCTCACTACAGAAGCCCCTCGATCAAAAGCCCCTCACTAAAATGGCCAAGGCTTACAAAAGCCCCCCACTATTTTTGTTAATTAATCATTATACTTCAAATATTTGGACAAAGTGGACCAAAATCAAAATTACAGCTATCTGGATCTACCCTGTTTGCTGAATGACCAGTTTATAAAGATTCATTAAGTAAGGTAATTAGCACACTCTATACTTATAAAAGTAAACATTGTAGATCACAAGGAGGAGATTCCTTATATTTATTTCAAACAGGGTAGACCCAAATCAAATCTAAAGCTATATGATCTAGTTCAACCATGCTTGCTTTGTGACAGTTAATATAGATCCAATAGCTATGGATGATGTAATATTAGCCATATTATTTATAAATTATTATAATATTACCCCAATTAACTTAAACACAAACTTTTTCCATTTTCTAATTCCTTAACTTTCTTAAATTTCAAACAGAGTAGACCAAAATCAAAATACTGAGCAATCTGATCTGGATCTACCCTGTTTGCTCAATGACAAGCTTATAAAGATTCGTTAAGTAAGGTTATTAGAACACTCCTTTTAAAAGTACACTTAACAAAGCACTTAAAGTTCAATTAATGTTAGTATTGTTTTTTGTGAGGGGCTTTTGTAAACCTTGACCATTTTGGTGAGGGGCTTTTGCAAGAGGGGCTTTTGTAGTGAGGGGCTATTGTGATACACGCGTTGAATAGTTTAGATCAACAGTATTTAGAATTTTAAATCTCGTTTTGTTTTAATAAGATCTAGATATTAAGATATACATGTACAGTCTCACGGCGTTCATTTATGTGTTGTAAAATGTCTTCTTTCTGGCTACTGTAAAGTACCATATCAGATCTAGTAAAAGTATTTTAGTATAGATCTAGATCATATCAATCTAAACTGTCTTTAGAACTAGAATTCGCAATAATCTAACTGGTTTTAATCGGTAGGGTTTAATTATGCTTAGCCATAGATCTAATTAGTCAAAGCATAGTTATCTTCTATATTTCGGGAAACTGTTTAACAAATCATAACTTTAGACAATTGGCACATTGTTAGGTAGTTCGGTTTCATTACACGCTTTCCTGTTGCGTAATAATTCATAACTTTGTTGACAGTGGGTGATAGATGGCAGATGTGTGACACTGACCCTTGCCCCCTGCTGAAAAATTAGGGGATTTAGTGACCATCTTGCACCTTTGATCGTTACTATTTTCTTATGTCTAGCTAGTAAATTACAGCATACATGTATTTAGGCTGAGTAAGTAATATAATAATATAGTCTCCAACTGCCTAACACAAATCATTTTCAGTATATAAAACAAACAGTTTGTATTGTTAAATGCGGGAAATAAAACTACTGACATTTGAACACTGTAGAACCAGACAAGTTGGCTCAAAAAGCAACCATCTGACCAGGGTCTTCACTGTGTATTATTCAAAATCAAATAGCTAAGTTAGGTCTTATATAATGAATGGAATCTACAGTTAAACAATGACGGGCCATTCCACCTTAAAATACAAACCTTCTCTAATATAAACGTGTTTTCAAGCATTTGCAAACAGCGTAGTCCCAGATCATACGCATGATCTGGGCCTACTCAGTTTATTTATGGAATTGTAATAGGCCCGACTCTACAATTTCTACCAACATCAAAACAATCTTGTCTACAAATGCCATTCAAAACATTAGCTTATAAATATTCATGATATCATTATTTCTTACATGAATACTGAACAGGGAAAGGGTTAATCAGCAAAAGTAACAGAATTACAAGAATGTTTTCATAGTTATACAATTCATAAAACTATGTTTATTAATTTAAAACTCTTAAATGATAAGACTCAGATCAGATTTCTTAAATAAAAGCTGTTTGACCAGGAGTCTGTTCTGTTTGCTTATCCCTTTACCATATATAAACAATGTCCATGCCTTTGCAAACAGAGTAGACCAAGATCTGAAGGCGCCTATTGGAGTCGTATGATCGGGACCAGCTCTGTTTACTTGTGAAATTATATAAGATCTGACTCTACATTTTCTACAAGTACCAAGAAAAGTCATGGACCGCGTACCTACACCATTATAAAAATCAACTTATAAATAGCATGATGTCATCTTTTCCGACATAAATATTAAACAGGGAAATGGTTGAAACCCACCGACAACCAAACTTTAGGTTACGCTTCAGCTAGAGATCCGCACGTCTGACATGACCCGGCAACAGAAGTAAAAATTCTGAGAGCATCGACGCTTTTCACGTGCTTGCAAACAGAGTAGACACGGATACGATGGCTCTTATAGAAACCGTCTGATCAGGGTATTCTGTTTGCTTATGAATTTATGTTGAATCTAACTCTATAGTTTTGTTCCAACACCAAATCAGCCTCAGTACATAAGCTATTTTAAAAATAAATTTAATAAATATTCATGATATCGGCATTTCGATTTACGGACATTTGACCCCCGGACACTTGCCCCCGGACCTTTGCCCCCTATTTGGGGCCTTAAAAAAAGGATAAAATATAATTTTGAAAAAAGGGTGGCATTTCTTCCAGTGGCATATATTCCAATGGCATTTTTCCAAATCAGGGTGGCATTTTTTCCAGTGGCATTTTTTCCGGTGGCAGTTTTTTTCCAGCCAGTTGCATTTTTCCGCACACCGCATTATGCAGTCACTTGCCTTTGAAAATGATACACTAACACTAATTCGATGTTTTACGCGGAAACAAAATTTAGTCGATTTTTATTTTAAAAGAAGACAGAAGGAAACCCGGTAAGAAAACAAAAAACATTTTTAAAAGCAAATTATTTCAGCATAATAAATGTAGGTAACTTGGACATTCTCTATAGGACCCTGAAAGTTTAAAAAAAATAAATATGCAGATCAACCCTTAGCCCGCCGAGCGTGGCTTCCTTAATATTTACAAACAGTTTGTATACTGAACAGATGATGAGTTCCCCAGAGTGTTACTAGGGTCAAATATGTCTGACTCTCATTTTTCTGTTTGTTTTCAACGAACTAAAGCAATGCTTATTTCATTTATTTTGCAGACTACATTTTTTAAGCGGACGATAATTCAGTATAATAAGGGTCAAATGTTTTGGTCATACATTAAAACAATGATCGCTTTGCGTGCTCTACAATGTACGGAAACTACCTTGGTGTTTCAGCGCAGGGGGTCATTGATTTATGGTCATCATTGTGTTAATTATTTGGTCATCAATAAAGTTCCGACAACTTTAAAGAAAGACTATCGGGTATTTCCGCTCTTTTGCTACTATCAAGATGTCACAGCTCATTGGTTCAGGATCTTTAAGACCCACCCATTGAAAAGACATAATCCAATCAACTGTCACCTATAGGCGTGTCAATCACCAATAATTGATATTGCTTTTCATAATTGATGAGCGGCCATCTATATTTCCCACAATATTAAATATAGAATGAATGGGTATTATGTATTCAAAATTTCTTCATATTGTACTTTAACCCTTTCCCTCATATGAACGTGTTTTCACGCAATTGCAAACAGAGAAGGGTCTTCTCTGACCTCTTAGAGGAGCCGTCTGATCAGGGTCTACTCTGTTTGCTAATAGAATTTGATAGATATATTTCTTTGCTTTGTTAAATAGCTGCAATGCCCCCCCCCCCTTTCCATATTTCATTTATAACTATTTTTGTCCATGAATATTCAGTAAGTATTGAAATTTTGAATAAACATAGAACAGGGAAATGTTAAATAAAACAATTTCTATAAGCTTGAAATTGATGTCGGTGAGGGTTTGACGTTAGGTTTAAAACCAGTCAATGTTATTTTACATGTAAGTATTATTTTAAGAAATTGTTAATACAAGATATCCATCCATGCTATCAGATCGAACAAGGCCTTATAGACCAGTTATATTGAATTTGTCTGTTGTTGTCGTGGATACATAGCATGCTACGAGCACCTGTGAATCAATACAGGGGCACTGTATGAAAATGAAATATTTATCATGTTTTAGACTTGGTTATTGTCTGATACATAATTAATAAGCCCATAATATATTTCCTCACCGTCCCTGTCCCTCTCTCTGTGTACAATTGTTGTTGTTTCTAAGAAGTCCTCTCCCCAAATAAACATTTACAATGATACGCAATCACAAGGCCAGAAGGGACGTCAAAATCTCTCTCACCCCCGTCTCTCTCTCTCTCTCTCTCTCTCTCTCTCCGCTCTCTCTCTGTCCGTCTCTTCCACCTCTTACTCTCCCTCCCTCTCTGTCTGTCTGTCTGTCTGTCCCTATCTATCTGTCTCTCTGTGTGTCTCTCTTTCTGTCTCTGTCTCTGTGTGTGTCTCTCTCTCTCCCCCATCCTCTCTCTCTCTCTCTCTCTCTCTCTCTTCCCGCAGATATGAATGGATTACGTATGACTATCTATCATTTCAACTTTTATATTGGTATTGGAGTAATAATTTCCCCAGGACGAATGGCAATTTATGCTTGACAGATCCTATAAGAAACCAATGCACACCCTGATCATACAGCCTCTAAGAGCTGTCTGATCTGGGTCTGCACTATTTTTAAATTGCGTCAATATATGCTACTAGCATGAAAAGGGTTAATATGACTTAAATGAATAACATTACGATCGCAGCTTTGAACTCATCTGAAAGACAACGACATACCAATATTTGGCTATCTGTTATTTCAGGTGGCTCATTTATACAGAGTAATGATTTATGCAGGCGACTTCTTTGCGCCGTTTCAAAATAAATTATAATACAATAAGCTACAATAGTTTTCATCTTATTCTGATATCAAATTAAATCTTGTAGCTGCACTACATGGTCGGTCAAACAAGAATAGCTGTAACAGTATAGATTATTAGTGTAGATGCGGTGTATCAGTGTATTAGTGTAGATGCGTTTGGAACTTTATAATTATTTAATCAACTGTTTGCATCTCTTCGTCGAATGATACCCAGTTCAACCCTTTACTCCATAGGTACTCATTATAGTGCGTTAATCCATTCCTCCACTCAAAAATAGTTCCACTTGATACATTCATGAATATGCGCCATAAGAAATATTTCTATATCACAGTAGACGGCAGGCTGAGAAAAACGCAAAATGGTCCCATTCAGCCTGTTTTAATCAAACATCTGTCTTCAATACTGAACACAAACTATGGAGTAAAGTGTTAAGGTTTCAAAAAAAAAAGTATTTCAACAAATAATGGTTGGATACAACTCTCCACCCCTTTACCCTTTCCCTCATATACACCTGTTTTCACGCATTTGTCAAGAGAATAGACCTAGATCAGTCCGCTCCTAGAGGAACCGTCTGATCAGGGTCTACTCACTTTGCTAATAGAATTTAATAGATCTGTTTATTTGCTTTCCTAAAATGTATACAATGCTCCACCTTCCGTAATTCATTATAACTATGTTGTCCATGAATATTCAGTAGGTACATGTACATTTGTATTTAAATTTGGAACACATGTAGAACAGGGAAAGGGTTAATACGCGCGTGGGGTCGAAAAAAATATGACCGAGTGCTCCTGATATCTATAATCTCTGCGCTACGCATTTTCTGAAAATCAGATTGTGAAAACAATTGCTGCTGATATTTTGTATCTATTTCTTTTTTCTCGAGCATTTACAGTCTGGTAATCGTTAAAATCTGACTATAAATTGTAGTTTTAGCAGAAAGAAACCGTTTCAGTCTCGGGTTTTGGGTGAAGGCTATCTATATACGTATGCTATCTAATTTCATTTTGAATTCTAGATCTGACAGTATATTCAATATGCGTTTCTTCAGTTGAAAAAAATGCACATGTGTGTTTATATGTACATGTAAGCTTTTGTATATATCTTATCTAAATAATTTATACCTAAATCGATTAAACGACTGCCAGTCATAAAGGTAGTGTCCGCGGTGATGCCCCGCAATCCACGCTGATATCAGCACGGACAGCGATGGCTCGGCGGCGATAATATCCCGTAGGGTAAATTTCGGTCCGCGGTGGACACAGAATTTGTCCGCGGTGATCCATAAAAATTGTCCGTGCTGGAAACCCACTCTCAAATAATTTTGTCCGCGCTGGTAAAACGGAAAACAAAAAGTCCGCGGGGCTTGTACTGTAGCTAATCCCGACCAGACTCGCATTTTCAAACGGTTTGCAGCGCTATGAGACACAGACACTCGGCAAAGTTGGGTCTCCAAGGCTTAACCCTTTCGGCGCCAAATTTCTAATTTTGTCGTCTGCAATCGAACTTTGTTAAATCATATGGTAAAATAAATAAATGAAATAAATAAATGCGAATTTCAAAGAAATAAAGCACAGGTATGGAATAGAGACCGAGACAAAAAGTGAAGTCCCTGATCAGACACCGCCTTGAAAAGGCGGCGTCTGATCTGGGACAGCACTATTTGTCGTGGTGCATTATTGCGATTTCGGCGGTAAAAGGGTTAAATACGTCTTTCTATGCCTTTGCAAACAGTGTAGACTGGGTCTGCTCTTTTTGCTTCTGGAATTATATAGATCTGATTATACTGTTTATGCTATTATAAAAAGTTCATATGAAAATGTGCCATTAAAAATCTAATTAATATTGTAGTATGCGCGATGCACCCATGTACATGAACCTCTGATCTCGTTACCTAGCATTTCTAACCACCAACCAGTATTTGACTAGTCTACCACTTGATCAGCCTAGGGTCAAAAACTACGCTAGCCTGTTCTAGAAATCTAAATTATAAATGGTTCGCATTTTAAGGCATAAGAATAGGAAAAGAGACGAAACCATTTAATTCTAAAGCAGAATTTAGATCAACTTACAGAACAAATACTTATTTAAGTAATTTTACAGATTTTCACGATTATTTGAATTTACGCGGTTTGGAAACTATTTTTAGATGACTTTGGTCACTGACGTTGTGAAACAGTGATGTAGTTACTGGTCCATCATCTAGATTTATATTTTTCAGACTTACATATAGATTGGTATAAACAGATCGATTGAATCTAGATCCAGTTATAAATTCGCTTTCGAGGGCTATTTACAAGCTTGATTTGGATGTTTGCCGTGTTTGTTTTTACTAGGCCGATAGATCTATCAGATGTGTGTGAAACCATTGTGTATATGACAGACCCGTACATGTATTTAGATCTGTTTGTGTGGAATTAGATTCAAAATAAAAATGACCAGAATATTATAACTGATATCGTCTTGATTATTTATCTTTATCCTCTCATATTAACTAACGTCCATAGCTGGATATAACAATATTCATGTTACATGAATATTCATTGAGTAAAGGCTTAACCTATTCCCTCCAATAAACGTGTTTTCCCGCATTTGCAAACAGGGTAGACCCAGATCAGACGGCTCATACAGGAGTCGACTGATCAGGGTATACTCTGTTTGCTAATTGAATTTGAATATGTTTAGTTACTTTCTAAAATGGCTACAATGTTCCACCTTCCATGTTTCATTATAATTATTTTATCCATGAATGATCAATTATAAAGGTATTGAAATTTGTAATAAATATAGAACAGGGAAAGGGTAAATAGAACCTATAGTAGCTTAAATGGCACCAGACCGAACTTTTAGCAGACTTTATTGTTTGTATCAGCAGTATAAGGGTTAAGGAAACATGTTACGAAACAATCTTGCACCCAGACTGGAAAAGTGTCATTTGTCTGGACGTAATAAACTATGCATGATATATAGTGAAATGTGCGATACATTACCCAATCGCTTCCACTGCCGTTATATTCATAATGTGTTTTTAATCTAATTAATAGCAGAGCACAGTCCCGACATGCATTTAGGATGTACAGTAAAACCCCACTAATGCGACCACCAAAAAGGGGCATAATTCACAGTGGCAAGGGCAGGTGGTTGCTTAATGCAGGACGAAAGTTATGCAGAAAGCTCCTATAGGAGCTTTCTGCATAACTTTCGTCCTGCATTAAGCAACCACCTGCTTATGAAAACAGCCATGTTTGTTTAAGTGGTCGCATTAAGTGGTCGCATTAGCGGGGTTCTACTGTACATACATCGCTATTAAGTTCTCGTAGTGAGATAATAAATGGACATCAAGTATCTTGCACCAACAGGTAAACTATTTTATTTACCTGTAATTGAAAGCCAACCCCTGTTGAGAATACCTTTATTGCCGCTTTATTGCCAATATATCACGTTTATATCATGTCATCTTAAGACATATACAGAAGCGACGAAGGTATTTAAAAGCTACAAAATGCTCATCGCCTGCTCTACTGACTGAATGATGTGAATGAAATTGCGTATTCCTTGTTCACCAAAACATATACAGGGTGTGGTACATTTTGCAAATATCACCACCGCTCCATCCGTCACATTCTAAGAGAATACTTGTTCAGTCCACAAGATGGGAAAATATGGGAAAATATAATTATCTGCATTCAAGGTTCTAGATAATACACGTACATAAGAGGAGATGGGAACCTAATAACTATGTATCAGGTCGATATAACTACATGTATGTCAGAGGTTCATATAAGATGCGTAAATTAAAACATTTTCAAGAATAACTTCTTTATTTTTCCACCAAACCTTATGTTGTGACCACTCTTTAGAATAAGCTCGAAGAGACCAAACCCTATGGTTTGACAACTCTTTAGAATCGTCTCGAACAGATGATTCTAAAGAGTGGTCACAACATATGGTTTGGTGGAGAAATGACGATTTTAGTATTATAGTACACACCTTTATCTGTAGCTCTTGACAATGTATCAGGTCGATTTAATCGATATGTTTTATATAATTGCTTCATTTGACTAACAATTAATAAGAGACTGAGTGCGACTTTCTGATAGCTACTAGTAACTTGGTGCTTTTGGCACTAAATACGTTTCGCCTAGAAACATTGCTGTCTGCTTTAAGGTTCACATTGGACTTTCCTTGAGTGTCTGCGTTAAAGAAACGTAAGTAGTGTTTCAAACAATTTGGACCTTGGTGAGACGCCGAGTAGGTGAACTATAGATGAGCCGCAGGTTAGCTGTATATCGGATAAGAGGGTAATTACGAATTCTGAGTTAAGTAATATCTGTATTTTCCGCCAAATCCGATCTCGCCGGTACTTAATGGAATCAAGTCTCAGACACGATTTTAATAAGTACCGACAGGACAGCGTGGTGTACTTGAGAAACAAGATATTCAGATAGATTAGTATGCCCCAGAAAACCTGAATGTTTCTATTTTGAACAGACTTAAACAGTTCATGTAAGGTGCAAAACATGCCTTTTCGCAACATAAAACGAGAAAAGATTGGCAAAATGCAGTATATGTGGAGGAACAGGTGCCTGAAATGCAATATTCTACGAATCACAATTCTGCAGTTCCGTTGGACTTGAAGCGATTCACGCGTGCAAGCTTCCCGAACACCACAAAACCGCAATGACGTCATGAATTGTATTGGCAATGTAAAATACAGTGCCAAATTAAAAGCATACCGCTATTGAAGTATGCCATGTCAAACAGCACAATTACAAAATATAGAAATGTATTAAATCGTTTACTTGATGGAGACGCCTTTTAACGCCTTTGCAAATACAGTACACCCAGATCAGATCAGGAAAATATAGATCTGCTTCTACAGTAAAACTTCGATTATTCGAACACTAAAATACGTATTATTATCGATCTTTAAGACAGTTGGCAACTTAATGCATGGTGAAAGTTATGCCTGCTTAAAAGGGTCTAAATTCTTCTACAACGAAAATTCGAATAATCGAGGTTTTACTGTATATTGTTGTGATGGCCAAAACATCCTGCACTCATATGCCATTATAATTTCCGCTAATAGATCATTGTTTCATTATTTCTTACGTGGATATTCATGACGTATAATATTTAAGCCGTTAGCAATCTATCCGCGAATATATTAGTGCTTTTGTGTCAACAGCCAAGATACAACGTCTGGCGAGTTAGAGCCTCATAGTACTTGTAACGTTTGGCATACAAGATGGAGCTTTTTATAGACAAATTAGAGAATACGAGATGCCTTTAATAAGAATGTCACCAGACTATGTCCTTACATCCCATTTTACAGTCTCTTTTTTATAAGACATTTTCTATAACCCCCAGTGTGACGTGTTTTATTTTATAAACCATTCCCTTCTGCCCCAATGTAAAAGATATCCCAACCCCGATGTGAAGTACCCTCAATGAGAAGTTAATTGTTTGTAAACCGTTTCCTTTAACCCGAATGTGAAGTCTCTTTTTAGCCATTTCCTTCAACCCTAAAGAGAAGTCTCTTCTTATAAACTCTTTCATTCAACACCCATCTGAAGTAACTTTTTATTAGCCCCGTCATTCAACCCCAATGTGTATATGAAGTCTTTTTATAAGTTCTCAAAGTAAGATATCCCTCGAAAACCAAAAGCAGCAATCAGAAAAAGAGAAGTTTGCAGACTCGGTTTTATTGAGTCTGTTCATGAGCAGTTATTAAAAGTGCAACACTACTCATGCTCCCTAGCACAGGCTTAAGCGGTATTTAATGCACTAAAACCATTTCCGTCAACCCCAATGTTAACCCTTCTATTGCTGAATATTAAAATACGTTTCTCCTTCTTTACCCATGCCCTGTTGTATAATTACATATATCCTCACTGTGTACAAGTACTTTGCTGTGAAATCACTGCTGTGGAGTGCACTGGTTGCTAAATCAACTTGTAAATAGTGCAGACCCTGATGAGACAGCTCCTGCAGGAGCTGTCTCATCTGGGTCTTCACTATTTACACGTTGGTATATTGACGTGAATAGCAAGCGAAGGGTTAAGTATATTTACATAAGCCATTCCCTTCAGCTCCAATGCACTAGTATTTTATCACATTGCAATAACATTAACACTTAACCGTTATGCCAAAATTCATTGTCTGCTCAAACTCTGATCTCTAACCATTTGACATACTCAATGTCGGTCAAACTTTTTAGATACTGTAGACGGAAGGTTAAGCCTTTTCCTGTTCCATATTCTTGAAAGAAATAATGAAATTATGAATATTTATTAGCTGAATGTTAATTGTAAACTTTTCATTGGAATGTTTTGCTTTGACAAAAACTGTAGAATCATATCTATATTATTTCGATAGCAAACGGAGCAGACCCTGATCAGACGGCTCCTATAGGGTCTACTCTGTTTGCAAAAGCGTGAAAAGGCGTTTATATATGGAAGAAATGGTTAAACAGCTTGGATCCCGATGAGACCCCGAGTTACCCGTCGTCTCCACCCAGGTTGCCCTGAGCATGATAAGTGTTACCATGGCATTTATTTATACAACATACCAATAGCACTGTAATAAACACAAGTGCCGTTAGGATTGGTGGTATAGGAACCGGTTGTGTGCGTAGCTTCGGATCACTGGTTGAGTAATTTGTTTCGTGATACAATTCGTACGGGCATAATACGATGTACCCCGAGTAACCATAAACATTCAGACATCCAATATCCCATCTTCATCTGTATACTAAGCTGAATTTTGGCACCAACTTAAAATACACTGACATACTAGCAAATACTATAGACCCTGATCAAACTGTTCATTTAGGACGATCTGGTCTGCACTATTGGCCTTAGTATGTCTGTAGGAATACGTAGGGAAAGTAGAGTAGAGTGTAGGAAGGCTGTTGACATAATCAAAAAGCCGATACAGCAGAACCCCTCTAATGCGACCACTTAATGAATAAACATGGATGTCTTTATTAGCAGGTGGTAGCTTAATGCAGGACAAAAGTAATGCAGAAAGCTCATAGAGGAGCTTTCTGCATTACTTTTGTCCTGCATTAAACTACCACCTGCATCTAGCACCCAGAATTATACCTGTTTTAGGTGGTCGCATTACCGGGGTTGTACTGTACTGTGTTTCATTCCATGAATATCTTAATTACTTTCCTGCTCTCTCGTTTATACATCCCTACGAGGTATTTTAAAGATTAATTTGTAAAAGTGCAATGTAGTTCAGGTAAGCCATTTTCCCGACATGTGAACCATTGGCATATTCCCTGTTTAGCTGTGGTTTTGATTGGAACATTGACCTATAACTTTCTCATTAGAACTATTCTGAGAAACCACTCCTGTCAAAGAGATGGCTCTAGATAAGACTAAATTCATAAAGGAATGCCTAAGATCTAAGTTGATTTGAAACATTGACAGCCAAGGACTAAACAGCTACTTGTTTCTTTGATACTGTTTATATTACGTTCTCCGAATTATCATTATACCCATTCATCATTCTCCGTATCAGTCATGTCATTCATTTTGATATATTTACATCAGTGAAAAACCCAGTCCATTCACCTACCACACATTCACTCACACATTCATTGATCGAGTCACTCAATTATTCACTGACTCGCGGACTCATTCATTCACTCACTGACTCATTCATTCATTTACTGACTGACCCATTCACTGCTGACTGACTGACTGACTGACTACCTGACCGACCGACTGACTGACTGACTGGATGGCTGGCTGGCTGGCTGACTGACTGTCTGACTGACTGATCGACTGACTGACTAATTGCCTGACTTCCCGCCTGACTGGCTGACTGACTGACTGACTCACTCACTCACATTCTATTCATTTTGTAATCATATAATTTACACTCATTCTAAAAGGTTGTAGCATTGAAAAGACGCAACTGTTATACTTATGACAAAAACATTTAATTGAAGCGTGACTGACAGATGTCTTATTATGTCAAGATATATTCTCCTGATACGGCATTGTTTTATAAATGTACTTCTTGGAATGCCCATGTGTCAAAGTAGAATGATCCATCATTGTTTTAATATATAATCCATTCAGTATAAAAGGGTGTAACTTACGACAGGACTTTGAATGACAAACAGTGCAGATCTTGATCAGAGGAATCACATAGGACCCTTCTGATCTGAGACTATATCATTTGCAAATGCTAGAACACTCATTTAAAGGGTTACTCTTTGAATTTTTAACCTTAAATCAACGAGCATATAAATCAAATATGACAGTGATGGATAGCCGTAGATGTAATTTCGCAACGCATAATGTTGCAACTGTATTTATCACAATTCTAAATTAAGCAATAGGTTTTACTATTCAATTTTGTGTACTGCATTTACTCAATGAATACGTCTTTCTATGCCTTTGCAAGCAGAGTAGACCCAGATCAGACGGGTCCTATAGGATGAGGGTCTGCTCTGTTTGCTTATGGAATAATATAGATGTGATTCTATATTTTCTGCTTGTGAAAAAAATTCTTATATTAATATGCCCTTTTTAAAATCATTCTAATCAATATTCATGACGTCATTAGTTCTTACATAATATTTATGGAGTAAAAGGTTAATACAGCCGACCATGCCTTTAGTGACTATATAACGACTGGTCATGAGGGGCTATAATAGCAGATAGGTCGATTGACCCATTCCATCATATTGACGACTTTTGACGACCGTAAAAGTCACTTTGTGAAACCATTGTGATAAATAGCGCATTTGCTTCTATAGGAGCAAATGCATTATTTATCACAATGGTTTCAAACAACAAAATTCTAAAGTTTTCATTTTCTCTAGTTAAAGCTCCTTTTCGGTAGATTTATTCAAAGCGGTAGTATCCAAAATAGCCTTATGAGGTAATGGAATAATGCAGGACTAAAGTTATACAAAAAGTTCTCATAGGTGCTTTCTGCACAACGTTTGTCCTGCTGTAACCCTGTGGTCAACCTTGTTATTTAATACAATAAAACCTCTCTATAACGGCCACTAAATTGCATCAAGCATTTGTGTTAAAGGCAGGTGGTTGCTTAAAGCAAGGTGAAAGTAATACAGAACGCTCCTATAGGAGCGTTCTGTTTTACTTTCACCTTGCTTTAAGCGACCAGCTGTCCTACAAACCAAATAATCAACACAGTTTAGTGACCTTTATAGAGAGGTTTTACTGTATGCTTAATGTTCAATGGTTTACGTCTTGATAAGCGTCCTGCTGGGTTTTGACTTGTGGCTGTGCCATTCATTTCTTGTTTTGTGGTGTTTGGTGCGGTGTCCTTTCGTATGTGCCCCTCCCCCTTGTTTGACTGTTTTTCCATATTGAAGATAATATATGCATTTAAACTCCAGAATAAGACTCATTTTTGGCGGTTGATGTAGATAAGTTTTACGATAAACACTCATTCATTGGTATTACTTTGAAAAGTAAGCTTTCTCAGGAATACCGAATCGCTTTGTAGTTTAAATATTGTCAAACACACTCTCAATGTCATTTGTTTACATTCAAACATGCTTAAGCATTTACCACACAGAGACGCAATTGCCAACAGAGTACACCCAGATCAGACGGTCTATGGATTATTCGTCTGATCTGGATCTGTTCTGTGTACTGATCTGATTCTTTAATTTCTACATAGCCAGATCTGATTCAGATCATGTAAATGATGTCATTATGTTTACATAAATATTCACGAGGTAAAATAGTACTATAGAAAAGATTTCCATACCTAACAAAACAAAACGTGTTATTTTCCTAAGTAAATATTTCTATATAACATCAGATCATTCATAAAGATTGTGTGATGATAATCTATGGGTATAAATCTTTGAAAATAGTAGGTAGATAACCGTAACTTTTAATTATTACAATATTTATATATCTTAAAAAGAAGTTTGCATAAAATTTAACACCGATCTAGATCAGACCTCATTTGTTGCATTCATTATATTCAATTAAAATTAAAAAGTCTGAACCCAAATCGGGACTAAAGTTTTTAATGACAGTATTATTTGTGTTTAACCCTTTCCCCGTGAATCTACATGTAAGCAATAATGAGGCGATGGATATTAATTGGATTAAATTGCTATAGTAGCGCATGGACAAAGGACATTTTGGCTATAGCAGAAACTGTAGAATCAGATCTATACAATTTCGTAAGTAAACAGAGCAGACCCTGATCAGACGGTTCTTATAGGAGCCGTCTGATTTGGGTCTACTTGGTATGCAAAGGCGAAGAAAGGCTATCGTAATATCTCACTTATTGGCAAGTACCAATGTAATCTCAAGGCACTTCTGCGACACGGTATTTCACATCCTGAATTTTATGGTGATGTGATTTACAAACTTCGTAAAATTATTGGACATACCCATTTTCCCACTTTGTTCATCAAATATGTTAAACTATTCATTAAAAAGGGATATGATCCTATAGTACTACAATATACTGCATGTTTGGTTGTCAACCCTTTTACAGTTGGCAATCACGCTGGCCTCTTTTCATGTACGCCGACAAGAAAGGTTTAGTACTCAATGAAGGCGACCTCTTAAATCCAGAAACGGAAGGAGAACGTCTGCTATCTGTACTATTTCGTTTTTGTCGTATCCTTTATTACTTTTCTACAGTTACTCTGTTTGCAGCTCAATCATTGAGTACACTAGCGATAGGTGGATACAGTTTGTTCACTTAAATGTTTTCGTTTTACATGCACTTTACCACTGTATTTGCCATCGCGGTTGTTGTAGTTTAGTCGGAGAGGGGATACGTTTATTTACACTGTTTGTCTTTTAGGGTGGGGATGGAATAAGTGTGAGGTTGGGCGCCCAAAAACCGGATTAACCCCCAGTGACTTTTGTCACTGACCGTTCCAAGTCGGTACTTCCATCTTCCCCCTATTGTATGTTTGTTTTGTCTTTGTGCGTCTCTTGATGTTTTTATAGTTGTGTACATTTGCTGCTTCCTTGTGTTGCTGTTCGGGCGACTGTTTGTTCTGTATGTGGTGTTTCCTGCATGACCCAATTTTTGTACTTTTATTAATGGAGCATATATTTGATTTTACTTTGGCATTGTTGCCAAGTCAATTCATTACCCCTAATGTTCACTTTATTATCATTATAGTCAGGGGAACGACAGAGGAGGACCGAAATGAGAAAGGGGAACTACAGTGGCAAAAGTGCAATGCATAATTTACAGAAAGAGGCGTTACAGTCTTCACCAACACTTACTGTTCAAAGGGCTGCAACCGTCGGATTGGTCTGTTCAGCCATCGCAGACGTTGCTCCACCAGAGAGCGCAATTCATCGTCAACCAACCAGGGTGGACGAATGCCGATAAGATGTTATGAATCAGATAACTTAGCGAAGAAATAGTGTTTTTTCTTGTTTTATCTTAACCCATAAACTCACATGATCCCTGATATGGGGACATAGTCAGTGAAGGAGCCCTCTGACCAGGGTCTGCACTATTTGTTATTCAAATCAATGTCAAAGGATTGCACCAGCATATATTATTTCATTTCACGAACTTTTGAATATGGACGGGCTTCAATTGAAACGAGATTACAGTATATATGGTAGATCTATATGGGTTAAGTGTTTAACCCTTTCCACCGTGAATATTCATGTAAGAAATAGTGACGGACTATTTTAGAAATGGCAGAGACTGTAGAATCATATCTACATTAAATCATAAGCAAACAGAGCAGCCCCTGATCAGACGGCTCCTATAAGAGCCGTCTGATTTGGGTCTACTCTGTTTGCAAAGACATAAGACGGCGTATATATGGGTTTAATGGTTAATACAAAATCAACAATAGTATCTTTTTTAATCACGAACTTTTGAATATGGACGGGTTTCAATTGAAACGAGATTACGGTATATATGGTAGATCTATATGGTTAAATGTTTAACCCTTTCCACCGTGAATATTCATGTAAGAAATAGTGACATCATGAATATTAATGAGATACTTTGCTATAACAACAGATGGACACGGACTATTTTAGAAATGGCAGAGACTGTAGAATCATATCTATATTAAATCGTAAGCAAACAGAGCAGACCCTGATCAGACGGCTCCTAAAGAAATAGTGACATCATGAATATTAATGAGATACTTTGCTATAACAACAGATGGACACGGACTATTTTAGAAATGGCAGAGACTGTAGAATCATATCTATATTAAATCGTAAGCAAACAGAGCAGACCCTGATCAGACGGCTCCTAAAGGAGCCGTCTGATGTGGGTCTACTCTGTTTGCAAAGACATAGGACGGCGTATATATGGGTTTAATGGTTAATACAATTCAACAATAGTATCTTTTTTAATCTCAATAGAATATTTGTCTTTTATTTGTATCCTAAGCATGACCAGAGTGTCTAACAGTTCGGATCCAGATGACACTTTCTCGGTGCACCATCATGCTTCTTACTGTTTGCTAAGGGTATAACAATGGATTGTATTTAAAACTATTATGCGTAGTGAGAATACCACTGCATGTTTGTTATTTCGATTAAGTTATATAATAAGTTAAAAGACCGTGACCAATGTTGCTTTGAATTTGGGACCCGACCCCTGTTTCGTGGAAAACGAAGTCGAAATAAACATGTTGAAATTAAATAACGTAGTTACATAACACCGAGCTTTCTTCTGCTTGTGCTGATTCTATTCGGAATCTTAGACCTGTCAATCATTTCCTTTTTTCTAAACTATCTTTTGTTCAAAGTGTTTTTTGTATACTGGGGTATTCTGCTGAAATACCTGATTTTGGTCATTTCGTTGCAATCATTCTATTTTAATACTTTGCATTCAGTTCTGTATAAAGAGAGTGTAGATGATACGGTGTTGGAATAGAAAAGCAATACGCAGTTTTGCTTCGTTTCCTACCCATTTTCCTTTGTGTTTGTACAATGTGCATGCAAATATTCACAAATAGAATGTGTTTAAACCAACATCGAGCTACGTTAAATTCCAACAAGCGTATACTGACCTGTCTGTAGTACTGTTATTACGTATAGGTTAGAGCATTTTTATTTCATACTACGGAATATAGTCCTCAAGGCGCGGGACGCGCCGAGAGGACTATATTCTGTAGTATGAAATAAACATGCTCTGAGCTATTTAGCACAATGCTCTACCGTCGCCGTCAATTTTCCCGCCAAAATATAAACTGACGTTTCGGTAAATGAAATGAACAAGCTTTTTCCGCAAACCTCATTTTTCGTTGAAACATGGTGGACAAAACAGTGAATTTCGGCGTATTATTTGAAGGCGCTAAGGAAATCTTCACTACAACAATTTGGACGATATTTACATTCTAATACAAGCACGAGGAAACTTCCACCTCGCCTGTTCAAAACCGGTATCAGATGTGGAATTAACAAAGTGCATAAGTGATCGTATGCCACGCAAATCACAAAAGGCAAAGTCGTGGATCATGCGAATTTATAGAGAGCGGACCGAGTACCGGAACATTCAATTGGAAATATGTGTAAATTGTATTTAGTAATTCATTTAGAATAATAATAATCTTTATTTCCTCCAGATCAGGAGAGCATGGATATATTCCACATACAAACACAATAAACAATCTACTGTATTTGCACTGCTTTCATAGTAAATTGTTTAAAAGTTTTGCATTGTTTAATCTTAAAATGAATGATGTTAAGGATAAACTGCTCTAAAGCAGCATGTCCATTCGGGCAAATTATCTTTTTAACATAATCGTTTAAAGAAGAATTTTACCATTCAAACAAATAACATTGTATTTAGTAATTTGTGTAGAAAAGTGTTACTGTATTTGCAATTTTCATAGTCCATCCTTTTATTCTTTTCACCGACAAATTGACAGTTGCCATTCACAGCTGTCATTTATCGATGAAATGGACAGAAATTTACGCAATATAGTACTGAAGCCAACGCCCTGAAATCTCGCAACCTTATTGGTCAATAGCACAGCGACGATGTAGAGCATGTGCTAAGTATAACAACATATATGATCACATGAAGGTTTGAAAATATCATCTGATATCTTCCATAGCATTACATGTAATTATCCTAATCATTGACAGTCTATTGTTTCTAGGAAAGAGATAAAGTTTCACAATCAGCGTACGGGTATATGAATTGCCAATATATTCAACAATACTTTCCAAAGTGACCTAACTCCTTTTCGTGGCTGTCCGCAAAGATAGGATAAAACTGGAACACTGTTTTTCACATCAGGATTCAAGCTTTGACACTCGGTCAATAGTTTCTCAAAAGGTTGTTCGAGTCGGAAGTAGTCAAAATTGCACCAGGCCCCGAGCTTATAAAGATTTTTGCTTGAGTCTGACATCATTCTCAAGTATCTGACCAATCAGATACTTGAGAATTATCTCAGTCTCAGATTCAGAAGTTTTATAACCTTGGACCCATGTCCAAATTTGAACAGAGTTTAATTTTTAACAGCGGGGAAAGGATGAACCCTTTACACCATGAATATTCATGTAAGAAATAATGACGCCATGGATATTAACCCTTCTCTTGCTGAATTTTAAAATGCATTTCTCCTTATTTACCCATGCCCTGTTGTATAATAACATATATCTTCACTGTGTACAAGTATTTTGCTGTGCAATCACTGCTGTGGAGTGCATTGGTTGCACAATCAACTTGTAAATAGTGCAGACCCAGATGAGACAGCTCCTGCAGGAGCTGTCTCATCTGGGTCTTCACTATTTACAGGTAGGTATATTGACGTGAATAGCAAGCGAAGGGTTAATTAGATTATTTTTTATTATGGCACATACGCACGGGGAATTTTGGCCATATATAGTAGAAACTGTAGGATCATATATACATTAATTCATAAGCAAACAGAGCAGACCCTGACCTGACGGCTCCTATAGGAGCCCTCTGATCTGATCTGGGTCTACTGTTTTCGCAAATGCGTAGAAAGCAGTATTTATGGAGTAAACGGTTAACCCTTTCACCGCCGAAATCGCATAAATGCACCACGACAAATAGTGCAGTCCCAGATCAGGGACTTCACTATTTGTCTCAGTCTCTATTTCTATATATGTGCTTCATTCTTTTCAAATTTGCATTTATTTATATCATTTCCTTATTGTACCGAATGATTTAACAAAATTGGGATTGCAGACGACAATTTGCAGAAGAAATTTGGCGCCGAAAGGATTAATATTCGAAAAGGCATGATTATAATACATGTATGTTCCAGACTCGAGAAACTAAGAATACTTTCAAGGCCAATACTTCTTTAATACTTTTGTATGTAGCCCATTAAACTTCGGTCATGGCATATAACACAACACAGACACATACGATGTACTAAATGTCAATGGAATCTTTCCTTTCATCGTCCCACGAAACCCTGGTAAAGAGTTCAATCTGAGTAAATGTTGAATCGTAGCGAATGTTTAGTTTACATTAGACTTCTTGCTTGCGCTGAAATTGTTTGAACGTGAAGTTTTTTGGTATTTTAAACTTCCTTCAGAAAGGTTTTGAACGCATGTGTTTCTTGTAAACGTGTTGTATGTATTTAAGAGCGAAAGGAATTAGGAAACACTTCATATGAAAGCGTCTGTATTTTCGCAGAACCTTCAAATACACTTTAACTATTATAAACAAATAATGATAAAAATGATACTACGTTATTGACACTTATCCCTTCGCTCCATAAATACGCATATTAACGCCCCTGCAAATAGAGTATACCCACATCAGACGGTTCCTATAGGAACCCTCTGATCTGGGTCTACACTGTCTACTTATATCATTTTTAAGGAACACTGGTCACATGAGTTAATGTTAACTTTTTTACCAGATAAATACACATTTTGACACCTTTGCAAACAGAATAGACCCACATCAGATCTCTCATACTCCATGGTTTAGTATTAAAGAAATATGTGGGTTGTTTGTGTTCAAATATAATACCAGGAAACAAGTCTGTAATTCTATATTTGCCTTTTGTAATTTACATTTACAAACTAATAAAAGGTATTGTACCATGTTAAATGTTGCACCGACGCTAAATGTCACACTTGACGCTATATGTCGCAAGGCCGATGCTAAATGTCCAAACCAACGATAACCTCCTGACGTCATATGTCGCATCTGTAACGCCAAATGTCGCAGGTAATTGTACTGCCGCTATATGTCACAACATCAACGCTAAATGTCGCACTCCTTCATAAGCACTCTTTTGTAGTATTACTATCCCAGTTTAAGCTCCTAACGCATCCCGAAACAGTGGTCTGGGGTTTACCGAGATGCACCGGGTACGATCGTAAAGGTCCAGTCTTACTGTGCTGGTTTGAGATGCCGGTGTATCCTTGCGTACAACCGTAATGTTTATCATAACCAATGTACACCTCCTGTAGGAGTCGTCTGATCATGGTTTGCACTGTTTGTTTATGATATAGCATGCATATGATTCTACTGTTTTTGCCATGCTGGGTTTGATTTAGTTGCTATAAAATTTAATGCGTTTAGAAAGTTCGATGCAGAACGAATTATGTTTCCAACGACTTGTGATTTTTAATGAATATTCAAACCACGAAGAGTTCTTTTTTGTGATTATTACTTCAAATGTCAACTTTTTATGCCTTTATGACATGTTTAACCTGCAGTTTTCACACATTTAACTGCCCGACAGTAAACTTATTTTCAGTAATCAGTAATTGCAGGCATTTTGGAAAGTAAAGAAACATGTTTCAAATTTCATTGGCAAACAGAGCAGGCTCTTGTAGAAGCCGTCTGATCGACCTGGGCCTACTCTACTTGCAAATCCGTTAAACACGTTTATATGAAGGAAAGGGTTAAACCTTACCTGATAGAGACACTTTTTCAGCATTAGCAAAAGTAGGATCTGTCTGCCAGAGTCTGCTCTGTTTGTGCATGATATAATAGAGGTTTACATATATTCGTAATATGTTTAGGCAATTTTAAGTAACCGGCAAATCATAGCTATGAAATTCATTGAGCTCATTAATGCACGACTCAAGCAATGACATAAACCTTCAAGGGTCGAAACTGTCGTATTTTTGGAAATATCAAACAGTATGGATGCTGATGAGACGCCGGCGTACTCGGCTTCTCATCTGGATCCAAGTTGTTTTCAAATACGAGTCCGGTCACGCTTAGTAAGATTAGATACTAAGCGCGACATAGCTTATATTTGCAAACAGATTGGATCCAGGTTAGACGCATATTATCACCAGGATGCACGTTGTTTAGCACTCTGACAATAGGTTTTGAATTGTTTGAACAGATCGGAAGAGAATTATTTTCTGCTATAGACCAGAGTTTGAGCAGACCCATCGGTTTTACAACAAGAACAAAAAGTAAAGTCTTGCTACCCGCTAGGCTATATGCGGGAATATTAGCAATGAACAACACTGAAAATGACATTTTGATAATGCTGGTGAAAACTTGTTTTCCTTTGGTGAATATAAGGAGCTTCCTTCATTCTTTACTTCACAAAAGACATAACTTGTTGATAAATCTTTTCTTGATATATCAAAACAATAGTTCAGTCAATAAAAATCACATGTGAATGAACGGGCGCCTGTTCATGAAATGCAATTTCCTATGAAATTACATTTCCGTGTAATTTCATTTAACTTCAAAAGAGGTCTACATTTTCTCTGCTTTTATGAGGCCGGAAAACCACAATACTTCACTTATATAACTAATTACAGCTGGACCTGTGTGCCTTAACCCAATGAATATTCATGTAAGAAATAATATCATCATGAAAAGTAATTAAATTGATTTTAGCATGACATTTTAACACATGAATTGTTTGCCAAAACTAAAATTGTAGACTCAGATTTCATAAACAAACAGTTCCTTTAGGAGCTGTCTGAAAAATGCGTAGAATGGCTTATCTACGGCTTAAAGGGTTAAGAAAGTAGATATTTCAATTTTGCAGAAGAAATGGTAAGTAGGGGTATCTGGGTACACAAACTCAATCGTAGTTGTTTCGAAAGATTTGGTTGCCGTGGCGTGGCTTCAGTTCGGTCACAATTTAGACATTATTCGTTTTTGCTGAAAATTGGTAAGTATGTTTATATAGGTACCCTAAACGTAATGACAGGTATTTCAAAAGTGTTGGTTGCAGTGGTAAACCGATGATAGGTCGTGACTGGTAGATGGTTAGATATTTGGCTCATCAATACCTATTGTCTGGTTCCTTTGGGGGGGGGGCATTCTGTAACGGATTGATTCCATTACAATTAGATATTGCTGTCATTAAGGAGCAATTACTGGAGAAAACGTCACTTGGAGATTTGTGTAGTTTTTAAACCATTGTGATAAATTATAGAGCATTTGCTCCTATTGAGCAAATGCTCTATATATCACAATAGTTTCCAAAAAGAAAATACACAGGCGTCAAAAGGCGTCAATATAACGGAATTGCAATGCAGTAAAGTCCAAATACTTTACTTTATTTACTACCAGCTTAGCGTCCTATAATATCACATATGATTATATTGGTATGGCAATTATCTAATAGCAGTGTGATTAACGCAAGTGCTGTTAGGTTTGAAGATTAAGGACCTGGTTGTTTGAAAGTTTCCGCAGATTTCTCCTTTGAAACAATTAGTTCTAGCAAAACGAGTATATATCTTTTATTCAGTTACTGTCTTCTATATATTTAGCTTTAAGCCTGCTGAGCAAACTTTTTGTTTGTAGAAAATATCACCAACTTCAGTTGTCACAGTTTATGTATCTTGTATTTCTTTTCAACAACATGGTTTGATCCTGTTTTAATCCTGACGAGACGCTGGGCTAATCTCATCTGGATCCATACTGCCAGCATAGGTAATCCCCCAGCCACCCACAGCAGCAAGCTAAATGTTAAACTGATTGGAACAGTAAAAAATGCAGATGCACTCATTCATTCAATGAATAAACAAACAACAAATTACAGTGAAACCCCACTAATGCGACCACTTAATAAACAGCCACTAATGTCGTTTAAAGCAGGTGGTTGCTTAATGCAGGGCGAAAGTTATGCAGAAAGCTCCTAGAGGAGCTTTCTGCATAACTTTCGTCCTGCATTAAGCTACCACCTGCCTCTGCCACCCAGAATTATGCCCCTTTTTGGTGGTCGCATTAGCGGGGTTTTACTGTAGTTCTAAACATTTGTGCGCTGGTTTGCATGTTATAATTTAAACTCAGGAATTGATAGTTTCTTTATCGAAAACCTAATATATGTTGTACTGTAACACTGTATAGGTTATATGGTATCGAGACAGGAGAAAAAGTTGCCGGAGCCACATCTCATTTACATTGACATAAAATAGTGGGTATAGATCTAGAATTTAACACCTTGAGAATCAGATATTTAGAAACTCTAGTTTACGTTACACGCTTATTAGTCTTACGATCATGCAAATAGTGCGCCGTGATACCCACTGATGTGTCATTCAAATAGGCCCCCACTACCACGTGATCACCGTGTTACTTTGAATTGACTTTTCTTAGACAGTTTTACCTTATCCGGAGCAACAGATAAAATTACGCAGTGAAGTACTAAAATCGGTATTTCTCATCTAAACCCTATGTTTTCGCAACATAAGGTTTGGCGGAGATAAACAAGAGATTTTCAAGAAATGTTTCATTTACGCATCTCATCTGGATCTTTTGATACTCACTCTTGTCCAAAAGAATGCCCCGAGATGAGAATTTTAAAATCGATGGCTCCAAGTTAAGAGAAAAAATGAGTTCAATAAATTAACAATTATTAAAATGTGAATGCGCGTCTAAGTTATAATGTGAGATATAGTTAAAAGTGTCTAATACTCTTAACCCTTCTCTTGCTGAATTTTAAAACACATTTCTCCTTATTTACCCATGCCCTGCTGTATAATTACATATATCTTCACTGTGTACAAGTATTTCGCTGTGCAATCACTGCTGTAGAGTGCATTGGTTGCACAATCAACTTGTAAATAGTGCAGACCCTGATGAGACAGCTCCTGCAGGAGCTGTCTCATCTGGGTCTTCACTATTTACGGGTAGGTATATTGACGTGAATAGCAAGCGAAGGGTTAATGTATCACTCTGATACGTCTACCATATTGTCTTAAAAGACAAAAAGAGTTTTACAGAGTTTATGTCGCATCCTGTTCGCATCCTGTTCATATAACTGTGACTTCAAAAGCTAAGTTGATTCCAAAACAAACTACAGAATTCTAGAATTGTGAGCCGAGTCATATGTAACTAGAGTATGATTTATCCCAAACGATTAACCGGCAATTAAATTCCAAACTAAGATACATTAATGCCGTAGTATACACCAACCACGCTTATAATATCAGAATATAAAATCAGCACCTTCATGGATCGCAATGTCAATATTTACGACTCCAAAACTTTCGTGTATTCAAGACAATAAACCGTTACCTGATAGAAACACCTTTTTGGCCCCTTTTGATGCAAACAGAGAAGACCCAGATCGAACGGTTCCTGTTAGAACCGTATGATCAAGTTTGCTTTGTTTGTATATTCAAACGAGAGTAGACCCATATCAGTCTGATTAGTTTGCTAATTTGTTGGTATAGATCTGATTCTTCAGTTGTCATAACCAATAATACGTATTCGTATATCATTATGTTTTACTTTTACATAAATGTCCATCGTGTAAAGGATTAATGAACTCGAAAGAGAAACATTATATCTGATATTGCATATAATGTACGGCTGGTCGATCACCGGTTGTTACAAACTGATGTATAACTCTTTACAACAGGCAGTGTATCTACTTTTACAAATGATATACGGCTTATCGATCCCTAATTAATACTTACACACTGATTAGTCATTCCATTTTGCATTCTTTGTATATATTGAGCATTTAAAGGGTACACCTGCTCATGTGTCGAATTCATTTGGGCAAGCAATCTCTTTTTATGAAAAATAAGGTCCTTGTAGCTTCATTTCGGATTGGCTCCAATAGTTGATGTTGTTCTGAAACCGTTTTGAATATATGTAGAATTCAATCCAATACCGCTATGGTAACTACAAACGTATATGGCGTTATTCACGTTTAACCACAGTAGCATTACAGGAGAACGTCGTCCAGAACCGGGAATATATTCAGTGTGGACCTAAATGGACATAATAGCCGTATCCGACTGGGTTTTTGTCTTGCTATTCCACCATCTACTGAATTCAACCAGTCAAATTATGGTTTATGGATTAACTTTACCTTGCGTTACCCAACAATCTGAACGGTTTTTAACCCGTGTTGAATTTGTTTTCGTTACTCAATGCTTATTGTATTCGACTGGGGATTATTTTCGTTGGGTAGTGATACAGGGCCAGTCGAATATCGCTATATTGTTTGCAAAAGAAGCAAATTATAGTTTGGAGAGAAGACATTTTTTGTAGTTTTTGCAGCAGAATGATAAAAATAAGATTTATTTGTGTTATAGTATATCTTATTTTGTACTGCCATCTTTATGGTTAACTGCCTGTATGATAGGAAAACAAACAACAATCATTCTGTAGGATTCTACCACTTACTTTATGTATTAATTTTAGCGGGTGTCTGGTAAGGCAAATGTTTTTGCACCAGCATAGGAACTTTGGGAAGCATTTTTGCCTGTATATGTCAGTATATGTTTCAGAAAGATTCGATGAGACAGCTGGTGTTTAATGAACACTTAAAAGGTTTTGCCGTTTATGACGGAGTCATGTTTGTATGGGTTATTGACTTATTTCTGTCTATTTAAAGAATTCATGTACGAGTTAATGTTAAGTTTCAACGGCAGTTAAACGATGAAAATTGTTGGAAACGGGTTGTATATTACTGTACTATGACTTGTGAAAAACGCATGGTAACGTGGAAAAGTGAATTCTCGTCATGCATAAACATGCTTTATTTCACTCTCATTATTTGTTCCTGACTGTATATGACACGTGTCTACGTTTTACACAAATATCCACCAGGTAAAGGATTAATAAGCTCGATATAGAAACAGGTCTTGAAGACAGGTGGCAGTGCAATGCAGGGTGCCAGTCACGCAGAAAGCTCCTCTAGGAACTTTCTGCACGATTTTCACTCTGCATAAAACAGCAATCTGTCTGGAAGTATCTACAATCTTATTTACTAGAATTTCGATTTAGAAGAGTTTTACTGTTTATTTATTATTACATACAATGCACAGCTGATCGATCCCCAGTTGTTAAAAAGAGATGTGCAACTCTTTGCACTCTAAACAACTGGTCTTCCGCAACAACATTGTCATCAGCTACACAATAATTCTTAAATGTTTCTTAGCCCTTTCCTTCATACAAACGACCTTACACGCTGTTGAAAATAGAGTAGACTTAAACCAGATGGCTTTTGTAGGAACCGTCTGACCAGAGTCTGATCTGTTTGCTAATGAAATGTGATATATCTGTTTCTTTACTTTCTAAAATGCCGAGAATTATCCACCTTGCATATTTCATTATAACTATTTTGTCCGTGATTATTCAGGTATTGAAACTTGGAATAAACATATACCATGGATATGGTTAAAATAATATAGTCAGTGTGACATACAATGTCACTCGGCGTATGACATGGATCTAACGTGTCTGATCAAAGTTTAGACAATCACACAATCGCAACTGGCGCGCAAAGAGTTAAAATGAATGTATCAATTACCTAAGCATTATAGAATTTTTATGACAAAGCCCTATATTGTGACTACTCTTACTCTTTAGAATCGTCTCAAAGAGACGATTCTACAGAGTGGTCACAACATAGGTTTTGGTGAAGAAATGACGATTTAAGTATTTCAGTACGCACCTTCGGTTTAGTTTTGTATTATTGCATACAATGTACAGCTGGTTGATCCCCAGTGGTTACAAAATGATGTGTAACTCTTTTCACTCTAAAGAACACGTCTTCCGCCAATACATTGTTGTCAGCTACAGTTTTTCTCATTAAACAATATAGGCAGAGTGCCATACAATATCGCCGCTAATCAGATGCAATGCCACGCAACGTATGATATGGATCCAGCGCGTCTGATCAAAGTTGCATAGACAACAACACAATCGCCACTAGCGCGCAAAGAGTTAAAATGAATGTATCTAATACCTAAGCATTATAGGATTTTTATGATATAATAATCTAAGCATTATATGTATGAAAAACGTCATAACAATATATTAAACACAACTGTGATAAGACGCTCATGCTGTGTTATATCAAATACATGATGATTTATTATCAATATAAGTAGCACGTACGTACATCACAATAAAACAAAATTAACCTACCTCATTTATGCTTAAATAATAATGTTGCTTTTATTGTACTGACTTCCGATTCACTAAGGTTTTGAGATAATAATGACAGAGAGTTAGCCCATTCCCAATAGGTTATTTTTAGACCCAACCTCTTTGAATAAATCTACTGAAAAGGAGCATTTACTAGAAGAAAAATGACATTTTAGAATTGTGTAGTTTTTAAACCATTGTGGTAAATAGAGCATTTTCTCCATAGGAATGACTTTTACATAGGCGTCAAAAGGCGCCAGTATGAGGGAATGGGTCAAACAGCTTGGAGTTACTCGGCGTCTCATCTTGATCCAAACTGTTTGCAAATGCGAATCATGTCGCGCTTGTCTGGTGTGTTTGTGTTTGGTTTGAGGATGTGTTGCTTGCTTTCCGTTGGTGTTTTGGTGTTGGTTACATTTTGTATGCGTCTTTTTCTGCTTGACTTAACTACTTTTACTTGTTTAAGAGGTTGACATGTAGCAGATATGGTTTGCTTAAACTGACAGTGTAAAATCATTATTAATTGACACAAGACCATTGAATTGTTTCCACAACACTTATTGATTAAAACCAGGCAAAACGGTTAATCGTACTATTCGATTCAAATATATCAAGAATTGGTAACAAAATATGCCGTTCGTGTGAAGGTTTTCATCATCATATATACAGTAAAACCTCTCCATAATGGTCACTAAATTGTGTTAATTATTTGGTATTCATTGCAGGTGGCCTCTTAAAGCAAGGTGAAAGTAAAACAGAACGCTCCTATAGTAGCGTTCTGTTTTACTTTCACCTTGCTTTAAGAAGCCACCCGCCTTTTACACAAAATACTTGAGCTAATTTAGTGGTCGTTATAGAGAGGTTTTACTGTATATACGATAACGGTACGACTAGGCTCGGTTCATGTTGCGAAGAAAGGAGTAGAGATTGACAGACCGCCTGGGATACATGTAATTTAAAAGCTCATTTTGATTAGATTTTGTTCTTCATTTGTTTTCGACTTGGACATCAAAGAAATGCTACCATAGTAATAAAACATAACTAATGCTAGTTGATGTGTAGTTGAAAGGTAAATGTAATGAATTCTAATATGTACCAGGCATGACATATATGTAAAACAAACGTAGTTCCTGTCTTATGATGTAATTTGTTAGTTTACACATTTTGATCAAAATATTTCAACGTACAAACGAACATGATACAATAGTAATTCTTTGGATATTCCTCGTAGTACGCTGATTTTATATCCAAGCTCATTAGATCTTTATAAAATGATTCAGTGGTTTGTAATGTTAAGCCTTTCCCCATGGATATTCTTTTAAGAATGATTTTTACTGAATGAATATTCATTGACTGATTGTTTTTACAATTACACATGGACAAAATGTTTTTTGCTGTAACACACGTTTCAGAATCAGACCTATATTCAGAGGTCCAGATAAGATGCGTAAATTAAAACATTTTCAAGAATAAATTCTTTAACACTTCGAGAGTATTCTAAAGAACGGTCACAACATAGGGTTTGGTGGAGAAATGACTGTTTTAATACTTGAATACGTATCTTATATCTGTTGTTCTGTACAATATCCTAAAAGTAAACAGCATTCCTGTATAGCATTCTATAGGCAGCTCCTACAGGACATGTCAGGTCTTGGTGTACTATGTTTGCAAATGTTCTAAAAGTCGTCTTTATGAGAGAAAGGGTTAACCCTTTTTATGCTGAAGCAATTACATCTGACTTAACTACTGTTTCATCATTATCTGATTTTCTGAAGTTTTCACTGATTTTGAGCGAACTGCTGAGAAATTATTCACCGTTTGTCAAACAGTTTGGATCCTGGTGAGATGCCAAGTTACTGTGTGTCTGGATCTATTTGCACATGCAAGTCAAGACGCTCATATGATGAGGAGATACCTACGGTTAGTATAATTTTATGTATACATGGATACATTTCAAGGTTCGTATGAGTGTTTACTTAATTATTTGATGTTGACGTGTACAAGTGATCAAAAAGTCAGACTGCAATTATTTCATGGATACATTTCAAGGACCATAGGAGTGGTTACTTTTAAGTTATTTGATGTTGACGTGTATAAGGACTCATACAATTATTTCATGGGTACACTTCAAGGGTCATATGGGTATTGTTTGCACAGAACCCATCAAAGAAAAGATCTTAACCATTCCAACCAGCCTTATTGACATTTTGCAAGAGGAAATGAATAAAAACAGTCTACGTTTCTGTACTACATAACCTTCACCTGTACTCTTGTAGGGTAATTGTATAAAGTTGTGCATTTTGCATGTAATTATATTTCTGTTAATAATCAAGTATGCAATTGTAAAAACAAGACACGCTTCATTTATGAACAATTAATTGCTATATTAATCATGCTATGAAGACAGTTCTCCTAATAGAATAAGATATGCATTAATCACGTTTGCTTTGCTTCTGAAGAGATTGTTTGTTGTTTGGGAATCTATTGTCAGTGAAGAGCCAATTAAAAGACAACCAATGCGATGACAGTTGATATTTAAGTCGATGTCGATCTATCGTACATATAATTATTCAAACCGAATATCCTTGTTGTCATAATACATCTACAACGACCGAACTTATTGTTGAGCCCTTATTTTTTAAGATACTGTATAAACCCAATACACCTGCTAAAAAGGCAGTACTATAGTTAACAAAAACAAATAGCAGGGTAATTGAATTAGCATCTGTACACTGTATCACCTTTAGAAGCGCTGACTGTAGCATATACAATATCTGCACATACTAAGAGTTGTCTCTGAACCTCTAGCCTGCTGATCAAATTATTTTTACAGAATTTTTCACCAACTTCATTTTCAAAATTCAAGCTATACTTTATTTGTCTACCAAATGCCATCATAGTGTCAAACAGTTTGGATCCTGATAAGACGCCGAGTTACTCGGCGTCTTATCTGGATCCAAACTGTTTGCATAGGTATTCACTCATCCGCCCATAGCAGGCTAAAGCTTAATTATCGCAATATGTACTTCTGTTTGAAAATACATGTGTACGTAGTAAAAAAGTAAGTTCGTGGCATATCGTCACGCCCATTTCTTACTTTACTCGTTGCAATTTTATAATACTCAAATAGAAAGCATTGCCAATACATTAATTCAACTTAAACTACACTTGGTGTCCTGCATTTTGTCTAATACGAGAATAGGAGAACTACTTAGGCATGGTATTGCTAAATGGTTTTGTATAAAAGTTTTGATAACTCATATTGCAAAACGTTTAGGTGTGGTTTATACCTATATTTATAGACATAGTTCCAAATTATTGCGATTACTTCGCCGGTTTCTAAGTGAAATGTAAATACATTATAGCACGGCGACCTACCTCTTGCCCTTCCGGCCGAGCTGTGGGTTGTTGATATTTATATGGAATGTACAATAATCGGCTGTTGTACTGAAATATTTAATAAATGCATAGTAAGCACAATTGCTCCTTATATATAACTCTACTCATACAGTCATATTTAGTTAAACCTTTCCTTTATATAAACGCCTTTCCACGAATTTGGAGATAGGGAATACTTGTAGAAACCGTCTGATCAAGGTGTGTTCTGTTTGCTCATGACATTATATATATTATATCTGATTCTACTGTTATCCCAAAGCAAACCATTCCATTGAAAGAAAATACGTTATAAAAATTCAACTACTAAGTATTCATGATGTCATTATTTCTTACATAATTATAGAAGAGTTAAGTGTCCATGCACTATCAAAAGAGGAACCAACTACAGTAAAACCCCTGTAAAGCGGCCACCAAAAATAATGAGTATATTATAACTCTTGTTTATGTTATAGCATCACATCTTGACTTTTGTTTGCAATGTTGTAAAATGACTCAATGAATAGTTGGATTGAGTGAGTAGTGTTGCACTTTTAACTATTACTCGTGAACAACACGCCCCTAGCACTGGGTTAAGCAGTATTCAATTTTTGGCCTGGGTTGGCTTGCCAAGCCGAAGGCCATAGTAGTCATACCATAATTTCAACCCCTACCCAAACATTTCCGAAGAAAATCGAGTAAAAGTGCGATTTACCGCTTGCACAAAATGCCAATACGCTTAAGCAAATAGATCGGTGTAGTTCAACTTTGTTCGGGCTTCAACATTTAAAGTTTGTTAACATTTACTAATAAAACTTGGGAAAAAGTGATTCTAAGAGTGAAAAAACAATGAGTGGGAGTTTGGCATATAAATGCATTATTTCATACCTACAGATTTCTACGCACAGCATAGTGCACATATATAATGCGAAATTGTACGGAAATGTCCGATTACTTACGGAAAAGCTTGGTTGAATTGAACGGAAATGTATGGAGAGCAATAGATAACGCTAAATTCTATTCATTCCATCTATAGATATTGTTGAGTACTTTTGTGGCCCTGTTGGGTACATTTAACTCATTCCCCCTAGACTATTTTTAGAGCCAACCTCTGTCAAGAAAACCTGTAGTATATCGTTAGGTAAGCGATTTGATGTATCTCTGTATATACAGGATTATCTCCCTTTTTGACTATTAGTAATAATTCGTTGTGTATCAAAGTTATTTCACTTCTAAACTTCATTTTGTTTTATTTAATACCTTATGTAAATTAGTACTTTGTATATTTTTAAATGTGTGAGGCGGTTGGTCAATCGAAATAATTAATATGAATAAGAACTGATAATATGCTAATTTGCTGAAATTACTCAGATTAATGGAAACAGGATATTTTTGACTGTTTGGAATAATTCGTTGTGTATCAAAGTTAAATCACTTTTAAACTTCATATTGTTTATTTAATACCTTATAAAATTAGTCCTTTGTATATATTCGAATGTGTGAAGCGGTTGGTCAATCGAAATAGTTAATATGAATAAAAAACTGTTAATATGCTAATTTACTGAACTTACTCAGATTAATGAAAACTGTATACAAATGCTTAGACTGGAGCAAACAACAACGATCACTGCTGGTTATTTTGAGGTATGAACCTATGCCTTGTAAGTAGGGCATCGCCAAGCATCCTGACAACATTTTTGAATTAATCTATCGAAAATGAGCAGTAGCTATTGAAAAGCAGAATTTTAGAATTGTTCAAAAACGCGCCAGTAGAAGAGAATTAGTTAATTAAACCAAAGGAACTGCCCAACAAGTGTACATATGTTAGAACATCCGTCTGTCCGTCCGTCTGTCTGATTTTACGTTGTCCACGCGGTTTCTCCAAAACCTTTGGTCAGATTTTCATCGAAACTTCAGCACCATGCCTAGTTGTGCATATCTTATTCATGTTCCAGTTTGATTTTTTACATGAACAATGTTGTCCGCGCTGTTTCTGGAAAACGTTTGGTCATATTTACATGAAACTTCAAGATATTGATTAGCACCATTCCTAGTTGTGTACAAAGGTGCCCGACGCATGTTTGGACTCACCCATGCCCCCCCCCCCCCCCCCCAAAAAAAAATAAAAAAATAATAATAAATAAATAAAAAAAAATAATTAATTAAATAATAATAAAATAAAATAAAAATAAAAACACTATCTATTTGTACCTTAAACCACTCAGAAAAACAAGAAAAACACGACCCAGAAAAAAGTCCTATCGGGTCTATATATGTATTGAAAGGTACCTAACGACGTCAGATCAGCGGCGGAAAATACAACAGTCATGTTTTTCAAAGTCTTACAGCGAAGCCAATGCAACACCGATTTCAATTATTTTGGTCTTGATTCGTTCCACATTCCATATACTAAGCGGCACAATTAGTGCTTTCCTTAAATATTGCTCCGTCCTGTCGCTGCAAGACCGCGAATTTGAAAATACGCTAGAGCGAAACGATGTGACTCCCACCAGGATGCATATAAGTATATAGGGGGATCTGTACTCGTTTAACTTTTCAACAAAAACGCGAATTATGGTGAAATACTATCGAAAAACATTAAACTTAAAATTTTCTTTCTCCAACTTTCAGTTTGAACGGATGCTACCATTTTGCTGTGACCCGGCTCATGTTCTATTCGATATGCAAATTGACTATTACTTCCGGGCCACAGCGAAATTGCCATCTCCGTTCAAAACGAAAGTAGGAGAAAGAAAACTGGCGTCTCGTAGCAGACTGGAAATAGCCAGCACCGTTTTAACTGCGGTGAGTTGAATGTTTTTCGAATGTGTTGAAAAGTTTAACTAATACAGATCCCCCTATATACTTCTATGCATCCTGTCGGGAGTCACATCGTTTCGCTCTAGCGTATTTTCAAGTTTGCGGTCTTGCAGCGTTAAGACGGAGCAATATTTAAGGAAGCACTAACTGTGCCGCTTAGCGCATGGAATTTGGAACGGATCAAGACCAAAATGATTGAAATCGGTGTTTAATTGGCTTCGCTGTAAGACTTTGAAAAACATGACTGTTGTATTTTCCGCCGCTGATCTGACATAGTTAGGTACCTTTCAATACATATACATAGACCCGATAGGACTTTTTTCCGGGTCGTGTTTTTCTTGTTTTTCTGAGTGGTTTAAGGTACAAATAGATAGTTTTAGGCTAGTTTTACATCGATCACAGTTTTTTTTCTTTTTTTTTCTTTTTTTTTTGGGGGGGGGGGGGGGGGGGGGTCCGTTGGTGAGTCCAAGCATGCGTCGGGGGCACCTTTGGTTGTGTATATCTTTTTCCTGTCCCGGCTCGATGGTTTTCTGCAGAGTTATGGGACTTTGAATTTTTTACATGGAAACTTTTGTCTCTGCGGTTTCTCCAAACACTTTGGTAGGATTTTCCTGAAACTTCATAGGATTGATCAGTGCCATGCCTAGTTGTGTATATATTATTCCTGTCCCGGTTCAATGATATTCTGCAGAGTTATTGGACTTTGTATTGTTTAGATGGAAAATCAAAACCCAAAAACACACGATCAACCCTTCTTATGCCCAGGCCTACAGCGCCTGCGGCGCTTTGATTCAATAATAATAACATGAAAACTTATGATCCCAAATGACCAGAAAATATAACAACACTGAGAATGATGTACGGGGCGACTTTTTACGGCCGCCACACAGGCACTTAACACCTGCTGTTGTGAAGTACATATATTCTGAAAATTGATGATCCTTTGAAAGCAAAAGTAGAAATGCAAAACGAGAAAATTGCAGACAAACTTGATTACCGCTAAGGCTGGTTCTAGTGGGGCGTGTGTAGTGTTGATTTTTTAATTACTGCTCATGAACTGACTGAATAAAACCGAGTCTTCAATTTTCTCTTTTCATATTGCTACCTTTGCTTTCGAAGGATCTACTCTCAGAATTAATGTACAGTAAAATCTCTCTATAACGGCCTCTAAATTGCGTTAATTAGCTGGTATTTAGGGCAGGTGTTGCTTAAAGCTAGGTGAAAGTAAAACAGAACGCTCCTATAGGAGCGTTCTGTTTTACTTAAACATTGCTTTAATCAGCCACCTGCCTTTAACATAAGATACTTGATGTAATTTTGTGGCCGTTATAGAGAGGTTTTACTTCACAACAGCAGATAAGTGCTCGTGTAGTGGTCGATACGTCAATCTCTGGTCCTTCAGAGTCATCAGTTTCAATTATTTTACCGCTTAATCCAGTTCTAGGGGCGTTAATAGTGTTGCACTTTTAGTTATTGCTCTGCAAGTTTCTCTTTTCACATTGCATTCGTACGATCTCATATTTCATTTCAGTCATATTGTAATGTTTTAAGATGAGGCATGTAATATATGGAATGAAAACCGAGTTTGATAAGCGGATACATAATCTAAACAAGGTTCACTTTGAAAATATCATTTTTTAGAAACTCGAATAGTACGCCAAGTATGAACGCAGATAGTTTGTTAGAACACCATGGAAGTGGAACACGTTCAATTTGGCAGGGATGTCCTTTGCAATACCTAAACATAACAGAGATAATAAAATTATCGACCTTATGTAAATTGCACCCTATTAACGTTTCCTGGTTAGGTGATGGAAATAAATATTATTGAAAGGGGTAGGATGTTACGGTTTGGCGCCAATAAATGATGAAATGACTGTTATGATAAGTGCTACAAACCCACACAGAAGAAGAGATGTGGGAACTATGAGGGTAATAAGTACTAGAACTATTATGCACGGAGAAAACTATTAGAGCATGACACTCGTTGGACTGAATCAATATAGTTTACAAATTTATTTGTTGTTAAGCTAAGTTGCTTTATGAACTTGTCAAAAGGATGTAATCCTACTGATGAATATAATATATATAATTTTCCATCCAGCGTTAAAATAATTCGTGACTATTCCAAACCTTTTAAGATACTTACACTAGAAGCAAACCTTATATGAAAGATATAACTGTTTTGCTATCAAACATTTCGTCTGCAAAAATTAATCAGAGATATGGCATTAGCAACGAATGGGTTCTTACAATGCAAAACATCTATGGCTTCTTACAATGCAAAACATCTATGCAAAACACAAATGTTCAGAGTTTATACGCTTTACTTCCAGAGAAAGTTTAATTTACAATAAATATGATATAGATGTCATTCTAATTTAAGTTGTAGTAGGTACACATGCGTTGTGCAATATCCCATTTGAGATATTGCCAGTTTTTCGATGTCAGTTTCTATAAATGATCTCTTATCACTAGTTGCATATTAATTTTTTAGTAGAGATACGTATTCCTGCTGCGCTGACTGCAAACAGCGCTGACTGCAACAGTGTATAAATAACGTTTATATCAGTAAAATCAAATATAAAACGTACTGCCAGATTCCACAGAGTGATGTACTAGACCCAAATATTTAAGGCTGTTAAACAAAAGGCTGTACCCATTGTGCTGTCTCGGTAGACATTTTAGCATAATCTAGTGCACTTATGTCTATTTGCGTATGTTATGTAACATAGAGTTAGGGTGTGGGGGTTTACCAGGCAACCAGTCAATCGGGTGATGCAGAATGTTAATCTTTGGAAATCTGATTGCAAGCGACATTATCATTTTAACATTTATAATCCATATGAAAGCTGACGTTTATTACCTTATATTGTTTACGTTTGTAAAACATGCTCTATTGGCGAGCTGATACATACATTCAATGATAATGTATCATTATTAATCCGTTATTGAATATTCCCCACTGTAAACAAAATAGTTTGATATACAATAAAACCCTCTAAACCAGACGTTCAAGTTAAATATAAATATAGGTCTTGGAGGCAGGCGGCAGCTTAATGTAGGATAAAAGACATGCAGAAAGCTAATGTAGGAGCTTTCTGCATAACTTTCACCCTGCTTTAAGCACCCACCCACCTAAAGATATCTAGATTTGTCTCTATTTTAAATCCGGTTTAGATTGGTTTTACTGTTTTACAAAATGGAAAGTGACCACGCTGGAAGCTGCATCATGATTTATACCTACGTTCCTCTGGTTATTCCATTATTTGAAATGATAACCAGTAAAACACGATGCAACAAAACCCTAGGGGAGAGAAAAAAGTGCATAATCAAACTTATGCATTAGCAAAACCTCACATTTACTTTGTAGAGACATTAGAGACATTATTGCATAAATATCTAGATAATTAACCCTCAATTCTATCTATATTAATGTAAGAAATACTACCTTTATAAAGATTACGTAACTGGTGTCTTACAGTGGCCCATGGACTCATGAAAATTTATCCATGACATAAACTGTAGAATCAGATCTATATTATTCCCCAAGCAAACTTAGCTACTTGTTTTGGGTCCACTGTTTATAGAGACGTTAAAGGTGTATCTATGGAGTAAAGGACTGACTGCTCCATCATATTCAGTTTGCTCTGGCATTAACTCTGATCGATACAGATAGGTGATCTGTTTACGTTAGGCTGGAACGATTGTCGAGCAGTGCTTGTAGTCAGGGAATTGCAGCCAAATATTTTGCGGCATGATCTGGTAAATATAATTTAAATAATATGAAGAAAAGAATGGAAAGTAATGGAAATCATCGGGTGCATATTTCTAGTATGAAATATTCTGATTTAAACAGTCATTACAGAGGTTGTTTGTTATTGCCGTTGATAAACTGTTTTATTATGGACAAAGTGAGTTTTGAATGTTCTTAACGATTTCCATAAAAATATAATAAAATAATTACGTGTGCCCTTTTGTGATGTTATGTCTTGTCATACCCTTGCATAAGTTATGGCGTCACATCTTGCGTATAGTTTTGAACTGATATAATTAATTTGGATATTGTTATATTTTCAGACACGTTGATAGAGATCGTTGGAGTACAGACACTGAAATAAAATTGTACGAGGAGAGGAGAGAAGTGAGACGTGCATACAGGCAATATGTGTGAATGTTGTGCTCCAGAATCCTTGCAAAATATCTCTTTGTCAATAGACATTCGATGCAAGATTACAAACCTGACAAAGGAATCCATGCACAGAGGGGCATATATCATTGCTATTATCCGTCTGTGCATCCGTCCGTAACTTATGTCCATCCGTTCGTCTTTCCCGCTAAAACCCCATACACCAGTGGGTTTCACAGATAAACAATGTTGATGGTGAAGCTGCACGTAAAGAATATTATTTTCCCCAGACCGGAATTGCCGGGCTTTGAAATTTGCTGTATAAGAAAAAATATTTTGTGTCCAACTTCGTATACAACATTGGGAGGAATTCTTTCAAACTTTCACATACGAAAAACTGTTTGCTACGACCAGTTTTACCAGAGTTACCGGACTTTGTAATTAACCCTTTCTCTGATGAATATTCCTGTAGGAAATAATGACGTCATGAATATTAATAAGATTATTTTTATAATGACATATGAACACATGGTATTTTGCCTCAGGCAGAAACTCTAGAATCAGATCAATATTGCACAATAAGCAATGTCAGGATGCTGGGTGATGCCCCAATGACGAGACCCAGCTTCAGACCTTTTTAAATATTTCGGGCGTTCCGTGAGGTGACAATGTCTTGAGCCAAACACAGCACAAGGCTTAAATGGAAAAGTAGTAAAGTCAAGCAGGCAAAGCCACATGCAAGACGCAACCACCACCAAAACACCGATAGACAGCATCACACACACACACACAACCACACACCCAAACGCACACGCACACACACGAAATGAACACAGAAAACACCAAAAGACACACAAGCACAAGGCTTAAAACTTGATGTGGCTGGGCTATGCTAGCCGCTGATGAATATATGGTGTTCTGAGGCTACTCTGCCTGAGACGAACACTATGAAAACATGAAATTATATACAAAAACCTATGTTATGGTGATCAACAATACCTCAGCTTTGGGGCCAACAATTAAACAATAAACTATAAATGTGAACAACTACTACAGCCCCAAGCCAGCGAGACGGCTGGTCGATGCCTCAACTTCAAAATGGTGCTTGGAACAAAATCCTCAAGCTACGTCATGAAACTGTATAATTGTGAGCTATATAACCCTAGACTATGCGAGTTGAGACCCTAAGCATCAAACCCTGTTGAAACCTGTGGTTTGAAGCTATCTCAACACTACTGTGACTTCAAACCTACGTATCAACCTACGTATCAGACCCTATGTCTCAAAGCATGTATGTAACCCTACGCTCTGAAACGTATCTTGAGCAGTGTATGAAACCTGCTTCAAGAAGCTTATAAAACTAACGCTTTGAAGCCTGCCTGCAGTATGTTCCGAGCCCGGCTCGAAAACACTGCTTCAAAAAGACAGCTTCAAAAGTATAGCCTCAAAAAGACGGCCTCAGGCAGACGGTTCAGCAACGCTCCGAACCCTGAGCACGGTCTTCAGCAAACCTGCTTCAAACCGAATATAACCCCAGGCTATATCAGTCTGAGCAACACTATATCAATGCCTCAGCTAATCTGAGACCGCTATGAAATAGCAGTATAATATTATTAAAGGCTGGTTGGACAGTCTTAAACGTGCAATTTTCATGCCCAAAGAGAGAACTCAGAGGACAGTTACTTAGCCCATTCAAAGAACAGGTAACTGCACAATTACGTTGCCCAAGCAGACAATATATTCGCCAGTCTTTAACCTTAATGAGTGCAATACTCTATCAGTCAAAAACCAACGATATAGCTTCTATACATAAGTATATAAAGCCGTCACTGAAAGTTCTATGAATATTCAGTGCCCTGATCACAAAATAACCAGCAGTGATCGTTGAATAAGCTTGTGCCAGTCTCAGCATTTGTATACAGCTTCCATTAGTTTGAGGTACTTCAGAAAACTAGCATATAAACATTTTATTCATATTAATTATTTCCATTGACCAACCGCCTCACTCATTTGAATATATACACAGTACTAATTTTTATAAGGTATAAAACAAACAAAATGAAGTTTAAAAGTGAACTTACTTTGATAAACAACAAATTAATGAAATCTAACTAACAATTAAAAAAGGGAGATAATCCTGTATATACAAAACTACAGTTAACTCAAATCGCTTACCTAGCGATATACTACAGGTTTTCTTGACAACAGCCCCCTTCTCAAGAAAACGCTATACTGTTTTCAACTAATACAAGAAAATCTGTTACTCTATTGACGGCTCAGGTAGTCAGCACATACATTGTCTGAGCCCTTGATTACTTGAACCTTGAATTGATAATTTTGTAGGAACAGAGCCCATCTCATGATCCTACCACTCTCTATCTTGCATTTCTGTATGTATGATAATGGTGCATGATCTGTCTGAAGTATGAACTCCGCACCATACAGGTACTTCTGAAATTTTCTAATGCCGAAAATGATGGCTAGGCACTCACGCTCTATGACGGAGTAGTTCTTCTCCCTCTGTAGCAGCTTTTTGCTAGCATATGCTATGGGGAACAAACCATCTTCAAACTCTTGCATCAAGGCTGCTCCAACTCCACTGTCTGAGGCATCTGTTTGTAAAACAAAGGGCCTCTTGAAGTCTGGTAGCCTGAGGATGGGTGAGCGAGTTAACATGTCATTGAGCGTATTGAAAGCCTGTTCATGTTCATCCATCCAAACAACTGTGTTCGGCTTTCCTTTCTTCGTCAGGTCTGTGAGGGGAGACGCAACGTCGGCGAATGCTGGGATAAACTTCCTATAGTATCCCGCCAAACCCATGAATGCTCGTACTTGCCTTTTGGTCTTGGGTCTATCTGCATTCTTGATCTTATGAAGCTTTTCTTGCTCCATCTGCAGCATACCTTTGCCAACTACATGTCCCGTAAATGAAATGTTTTCGTATCCAATCATGCATTTGGACGGTCTTATGGTCAAGCCGGCGTCTCGCACCCTTGTAAAAACTTCTCTCAACATTCTGAGATGTGGCACCCAGGACTGGGTATGGCCCATGATATCATCGACATAGTTGTCGGCATCACTGCAACCATGCAGCAGTTTGCGCATCATCCTGTTGAACGTACTTCCCGAGTTTACCATGCCAAAAGGCATCTTCTTAAACTGGTAACTTCCATCTGGGGTCGTGAAAGCCGTCAGATGCTTTGACTTATCTTCAACAGGTATCTGCCAGTAACCCTTGCTCAAGTCAATCTTAGTGAAGAATTTATCTTCCTTCAAGCTTGACATGATGTCCTCAGGGTTACCCATAGGTTCTGTGTCAAACCTTGTCACCATGTTGAGCCTTCTGAAATCAATACAGAACCTATTTGTACCGTCTTTCTTTTTCACCAACACAATTGGTGAGTTGTAATCTGATTGTGCTGGCTCTATCACTCAAGCATCAAGCATGTTCTGAACCTCATCAGAAACTTCTTTTCTCTTTGCATATGGTATGGGGTATGGTCGAACCCTAACCGGCGCATTGCTGGTGAGTTCTATCTTATGCTCCTCCAGCTCAGTTGTTCCAGGCTTCTCGGTGAAAATATTCTGGAACTCTTCAAGCAACCTGAGCACATCGTGCCGTTGCTCACGTGTCAAACTTTCTGACACCATGACATCTTTGTATGTCTCAGAACTGGTCAAGCCTGCCAGCTCTATCAAACTTTCATCATCCACAACCCCATCATCTTCACTGTGTTCAGCCTCTATGATCGCCATGCATGAAACAACATCCTCGAGCTCCCTCTCTTCGTATTTCTTCAAGAGGTTGATGTGGTATGTGCCAACCCTGTCACCAACCTGGACCTTGTAGTCCATCCTGTTAACTGCCTCAATGACTTCGAACGGCCCCTTCCACTGCAGAGTCAGTTTGTTGTGCGAGGTAGGCAACAACAGCAGAACTTTATCTCCTTTCACAAGCTTTCTGTTTCTAGCTGACTTGTCATAGTGGTGCTTGTACATGCCCTGGGCATCGTTCAAACTTTCACGAGCTATCTTGCAAGTGTCCTCGAGTCTGTGTCTCAGGTCAAGCACATATTGGTATGTGGTCATGACTTCTGGCGTTTCTCTCTCAGTCCAGAGTTCCTTCAGCACTTGCATGGGACCTCGAACAGTGCGACCATACATGAGCTCAAACGGTGAGAAACCCGTTGAAGCTTGTGGTACCTCTCTGTAGGCGAACAGCACAGCAGAGAGATATCTGTCCCAATCTTTGGGTCGCTCCTGGCACATCTTTTTGAGCATGCTCTTCAAAATGCCATTCATCCGCTCACACCACCCATTACACTTTGGGTTGTATGGGGTAGTAAATAGTTGTTTCAGAGATATCAGCCGACAAACCTCCCTCATCAACTCTGAGGTGAACTGACTTCCTTTGTCACTGAGTATCTCAGATGGGAAACCAACTCTTGAAAATACATCGAGCAGTGCTTCGGCCACCCGCTTTGTCTCGATCTTGGGCAAAGCCACAGCCTCGGGGTACTTTGTAGCATAATCAACTACAGTGAGTATGTATCTATTCCCTTTCTCAGATACAGGCGTTATGGGACCAATAAGATCAACGGCAACCCGATGAAATGGTGCATCCATAATTGGCATCTCTCCCATAGGTACCTTTGAGACTCTTCCCTTTGGTACTGTCTTCTGACAAATATCGCATGAGCGACAAAATCTTGTCACATCACTGGTTACCCCAGGCCAGTGAAAGCTTGTTGTAATCCTATCAACCGTCCTCTTCGTTGAGAGGTGTCCACCAACAATTGATTCGTGTGCCAGGCTCATCACACGTCTTCTATGCTTTGTTGGGACAACTACTTGTTTGACCTCAGTTGAACCAGAGCCCTTGCTCTCTGTGAACAACCTATACAGAACATCCTTCTGTACCTCATATCTATAACTGTTTCCACCCCTTGTGGTCAGCGTACTCTTGTCTCGGGCATAAGACCACAACTTTTGCAAAGATGTGTCTTCAGTCTGAGCCTTCCTGAGCTCATCAATAGTAACCTCATCCCCAGGAGAGTTTGGAACACTTAATGCCCTGAGAGGTCTCTCTTCCTTCTTGGTCTGAGCTCGTGTCATGACAGCTGCCGAAACTCTAGCTTCGGGGTTCTGTGCTTCATGACCCATGGTTTCGAACCATTCCTGGTTTGGGGTGTTTGAAACTCCAGGTATATTCCCCAACACCAGATCACATATGAGTGAGCTCAACACCATGGCTTCAACAGTGCCAGTGTAGTATGGTGTATCAACCTGAACCAATGCTGCTGGTACTATCTTGGCCCCGCCATCGATAGTTATCATAATATATCTCTTGTCCAGCATCTGGTCGTCTCGCACCAGGTTCTTTCGTATGGCCGCCAACTCACAGCCAGTATCTCTCAAAACCTTGACTGCTCGACCATCAACTAACCCTGGTTGCAAATTCAAATTTCTCTCGCCTTCAAGCGATTCAACGGTACAGCCACCTGCTATGATCGGCACAGACTCTCCGTTAGCTAAGCATAGCTCTTCATCTCTGATACATTCTTGTATGTGGCTCTGGTTGCATGAAACCGACATACACAGAGCAGATATTTTCTGCTTGTCTGGAGACTGGTGTTGACTCTGATAACGCCTATGCTTGAAATCTTTGTTGTATGTCTGAGCACCATGCTGCTGCTGTCCAGAGTCCTCATAACACATTGCTCCAGCACTTATTTTCTTCGGGCCATTCTGGCGACAGTCTCTGGCGAAATGTCCCTCTTTTCTGCATATGAAACAAACCTTTTTCTGAGGTTCAGACCGTGGTACTGGGCTAGCTCTGAGGTTAGTATTTGGCCTCTGATGTTGCCTGTTTGATGATGAGTTGAGCTTGGCATGCTTGTTCGAGCATATTGAGCCACCATGAGCCTCTATATATTGCTCAGCTAGCTTCGTCACATCATCAACCGACTTCGGGACTCTCTCTTTCAAGAACAAAGCAAGTTCGGACGAACAGGTTTGTATAAACTGCTCTCGAACCACTAAGTCCATCAAGCCCTCATACGATTTCTCAACCTCAGCCATCTCTGTCCATCTACTAAAATATCTTGTCAACCTAGCCATAAACTGAAAAACAGTCTCCCCATGCTCGGGTCGACTTTCTCTAAACTTCTGCCTGAAACCTTCTTCTGTCAGCTGATATCGTCTGAGCACAGCCTTTTTCAGAGCCTTGTAATCATGAGCATGTTCTGGAGGCATGCTGGTATATACCTCAAGACCCTTGCCTGTCAAAAGCGAGCTCAAACTAACTGCCCATGTCTTCTCTTCCCAGCCCTGACTCTGAGCAAATCGCTCGAATCGTTCTATATATGAGTCCATGTCATCCTTCTGCTCATCAAACTTCGGCAATTTTGGTCTGGGAGCCTTACTGCTTGTTTCTGAGGTAGGTCCCCTCATGCCTGTCTCAGCCCTTAACTTGACCAGCGCGATCTCACGCTCCTGTTCTTCACGCTTCATATGGGCTTTTCTCTCAAACTGATCATGCTCACGCTTCTGCCGCTCATCTTCACGTTTCTGTCGCTCATCTTCTCGTCTCGACATACGCTCTTCCCTATCTAAATATTCTTTCTCTTTCTTCTCAGCATAGTCCCTGAGGTCTTGCCCAGTCAACCCTAAACGCACACCAGCCGATATCCATTTATCTATGTCCATGATCACCAAACTAATGCTTCAACCCTATGTAGCTTCAGCTATAAAAAACCTTCTGAGAACTATCCCGGACGAGCCCCCAAATTGTCAGGATGCTGGGTGATGCCCCAATGACGAGACCCAGCTTCAGACCTTTTTAAATATTTCGGGCGTTCCGTGAGGTGACAATGTCTTGAGCCAAACACAGCACAAGGCTTAAAACTTGATGTGGCTGGGCTATGCTAGCCGCTGATGAATATATGGTGTTCTGAGGCTACTCTGCCTGAGACGAACACTATGAAAACATGAAATTATATACAAAAACCTATGTTATGGTGATCAACAATACCTCAGCTTTGGGGCCAACAATTAAACAATAAACTATAAATGTGAACAACTACTACAGCCCCAAGCCAGCGAGACGGCTGGTCGATGCCTCAACTTCAAAATGGTGCTTGGAACAAAATCCTCAAGCTACGTCATGAAACTGTATAATTGTGAGCTATATAACCCTAGACTATGCGAGTTGAGACCCTAAGCATCAAACCCTGTTGAAACCTGTGGTTTGAAGCTATCTCAACACTACTGTGACTTCAAACCTACGTATCAACCTACGTATCAGACCCTATGTCTCAAAGCATGTATGTAACCCTACGCTCTGAAACGTATCTTGAGCAGTGTATGAAACCTGCTTCAAGAAGCTTATAAAACTAACGCTTTGAAGCCTGCCTGCAGTATGTTCCGAGCCCGGCTCGAAAACACTGCTTCAAAAAGACAGCTTCAAAAGTATAGCCTCAAAAAGACGGCCTCAGGCAGACGGTTCAGCAACGCTCCGAACCCTGAGCACGGTCTTCAGCAAACCTGCTTCAAACCGAATATAACCCCAGGCTATATCAGTCTGAGCAACACTATATCAATGCCTCAGCTAATCTGAGACCGCTATGAAATAGCAGTATAATATTATTAAAGGCTGGTTGGACAGTCTTAAACGTGCAATTTTCATGCCCAAAGAGAGAACTCAGAGGACAGTTACTTAGCCCATTCAAAGAACAGGTAACTGCACAATTACGTTGCCCAAGCAGACAATATATTCGCCAGTCTTTAACCTTAATGAGTGCAATACTCTATCAGTCAAAAACCAACGATATAGCTTCTATACATAAGTATATAAAGCCGTCACTGAAAGTTCTATGAATATTCAGTGCCCTGATCACAAAATAACCAGCAGTGATCGTTGAATAAGCGTGTGCCAGTCTCAGCATTTGTATACAGCTTCCATTAGTTTGAGGTACTTCAGAAAACTAGCATATAAACATTTTATTCATATTAATTATTTCCATTGACCAACCGCCTCACTCATTTGAATATATACACAGTACTAATTTTTATAAGGTATAAAACAAACAAAATGAAGTTTAAAAGTGAACTTACTTTGATAAACAACAAATTAATGAAATCTAACTAACAATTAAAAAAGGGAGATAATCCTGTATATACAAAACTACAGTTAACTCAAATCGCTTACCTAGCGATATACTACAGGTTTTCTTGACAAGCAAACAGAGCAGACCCTGATCAGACGGCTCCTATAGGAACCGTCTTATCAGGGTCTATTCTGTTTGCAGACGCGTCAAAATGCGCATACATAAGGGAAATGGTTAATAAGCGTTGGTATCCGACCCCTTATACACTATTTGGGGGTCAGTTGCTCCACACATGAACAACATTGTTGTGAAGATGGTTATTATGAAGTTAACGTTTGCGGTTACCATGTTTTGCCAAAGTTACGGAATAAACCGTGCTAAATGATACCATCGCTAAAATAGGGGGATATGTATTCTACAGACACAATTCGAGTTAAGCGACACTTGCACGGCCTGTTATATTTTATTACGATGTGGTAGAGAGTTGCACTAGGAATCTCGAAGGTGTAAGTTCTATCCCCAGACCCGAAGGTAGTTTTCTCCAATGGACACTACGATACCACACACATATTACAACAGATTGCCAAATTGAAAGGTGACTTTAGTTGAGAAAAAACCCCCAAGAATTTGTATTATTTTAAACTTTTCGTGTATTATGAGAATCAATGAGAGAATGTATCCACTTTGCGCACAATACTGTTTCTATTTTAAATTATGACATTAAAAGTACAAATATGAGTCATGCAGGAAACACCACTTACAGAACAAACAGCCGCCGGAACAGCAACACAAGAAAACCAATCAAATGTACATAACTACCAAATACATAAAGAGACGCACAAAGACAAAACAAACAAACAATAGGGGGAAGATGGAAATACCGCCTTGGAACGGTCAGTGACAAAAGTACAAAAAATGAGTAGTGCAGGAAACACCACATACAGAACAAACACTCGCCCGAACAGCAACACAAAGAAACAGCAAATGTACATAAGTAGAAAAAACAACAAGAGACGCACAAAGACAAAACAAACATACAATAGGAGGAAGATGGAAGTACCGCCTTGGAACGGTCAGTGACAAAAGTCACTGGGGGGTTAAACCGGTTTATGGGCGCCCAACCTCACACTTATTCCATCCCCATCCTAAAAGACAAACAGTGTAAATAAACGTATCCCCTCTCCGACTAATCTACAACAACCGCGACAGCAAATACAGTGGTAAAGTGCATGTATAACGAAAAAACATTTAAGTGAACATACTGTATCCACCTATCGCTAGTGTACTCAATGATTGAGCTGCAAACAGAGTAACTGTAGAAAAGTAATAAAGGGTACGACAAAAATGAAATAGTACAGATATCCGACGTTCTCCTTCCATTTCTGGATTTAAGAGGTCGCCTTCATAGAGTATTAAACCTTTCTTGTCGACGTACAAGTCACTGGGGAGGGGGGTCACACCGATTTAGCGGTGCCCAACTTCACACTTATTCCATCCCCACCCTAAGACAACCAATGTAAATAAACGTATCCCCTCTCCGACTAAGCTACGAGAACCGCGATGGCAAATACAGTGGTAAGGTGCATGCAAAACGAAAACAGATTTAAGTGAAACAAACTGCATCGACCTATCTCTAGTGTACTCAATGATTGAGCTGCAAACAGAGTAACTGTACGTCTATCCTCCGTTTCCGGATTTAATAGGTCGCCTTCATAGAGTACTCAACCTATTCTTGTCGCAGTCTCCTTGCAGAGTTCTCGTTCGTTACTCTCACATACACCTCTGAGATGGGCTCATGACAAGAATCTTGGCAAAACCAATAGTTTGTGTTTTATGGTTATCTGAGTCGATCGTTTATATCAAAATAGCCTGAATCGAGAATAAATAGTTTTTATATTATCATAAAACTGGTAATACAGTTTAATTTCAGAGAATATTTGATGGCCTATTTACATACCGCTTTACGCTTCGAGTATTGCACAATGTAAACTAACAAAATGGAATGATGCCTGCTCAATATTTCGAAAACAGTTTCTACAAATTGTAGATTCTGAACGTCTTATAAGAGCACTGAAATTCTGCTATAACCCCAAAGGGCACACAACTTATGGGAAATCCCAGCCTTTTGCTTTGTTTCCGTTGAACTGTCAAAGAAACACACAAAGCAATTTATTTTCTGTTTTGTATGGGAGTTAGTTTCATTTCGTACTACTTTCTGAGTCAAATACAGAGGTATATGTAATGTATCAGGGTGTAAGAGAGTGTTCTTGTCAGCGTACAAGCAAACCTTACATCCAGGTACTGCTAATAATACTAATCAAAATAAAAAAGGGCCTTGAATCAAAACATTTCTAATATGCTTCAGATTCTTGTCGATATCTTTTTTGATGGGTGTTTTTTTTTATAAATTCGTCGACGCATAGTTTGTAAAACAGTATATTTGGATAGTCAAAACAGGTAGAAGCTTAACCCTTTCCTTCATATAAACGTATTTTCACGCATTTGCAAACAGAATTATACCCAGTTCTGACGGCTTAAACAGGAGCCGTCTGAGCAGGGTCTGCCCTGTTTGCTAATGTAATTTGAAAGATATGTTTCTTTACTTTCTGAAATGGCTACAATGTTGAATTTTCCACTTTTCGTTGTAACTATTTTTACCATGAATATTCAGTAGCAAATGAAATTTGGAATAAACGTTGAACAGAAAAAGGGTTAATGCAGGACAAATGTCATGCAGAAAGCTTCTATTTCAGCTTTCTGTATTACCTTTTGCATTGCATTAAGCAACTGCCTACTGTTACAGACTTCTATTTTAAATACATTATGTGGTCGCATTCGCTAGGCTTTCCTGTATTAATTTATTGCGTTAAATTATGTTTGATGCATCATTTAAACAGAAGTAACGCAATTGTGTGTGCATTGAATAGTTTTATAACCATTTACTCAACAAATATGACCTTTTCACGCCCATGCAAACAGGGTGGACCGATATCAGGCCGCTCCTGTAGGAGCCGTCTAATCAGGGTCTGTTCTGTTTGCATATGGAATAATATAGTTATGATTCTACATTAGCTGCCATGGCAAAACAGCCATGTGTCATGCACCATAATAAGAAAAACATCTAGTTATAATTCATGATGTCATTATTTCTGACATTTCAATATAGACACGTATCTCTCAGTACGAAATATGCACATACTCATGGATGTTCACACATTCAAATTAATTAATTAATAGAAAATAATCTATATGCATAAACATGCTTTCTCCAAACCAATATCAGAAGGTCGTATGCGAGCGCGCATTTCATATGTTTTTCTGGTGTTGCTGTGTATTGTCGTGTGGCATTTTCAAATTTTCTTCTGTTCCTTTTTTCTGCATTATAGTACGTGCATTGGTAGGCTGGATAAGCAGTTCGGTTACTGTCTATGTTTTCATCGGAGACAGAAAACAGTTCATGGACAACCAGAAAACTAATATATTCTTAATCTAGAAAGAGTGTTACTACATAATTCATAAGAATGAAGGATGTGAGGATTGCATGAAAACGCTCTTCGTTAGCTGTCATGTGCCCATTGCTCACAAACGTAGTTTATCCGTAGCCTTTTATTAATTATAAAGTAGTTTATCCGTAGCCTTTTATTAATTATAAACTAGTTTATCCGTAGCCTTTAATTAATTATAAAGTAGTTTATCCGTAGCCTTTTATTAATTATAAAGTAGTTTATCCGTAGCCTTTTATTAATTATAAAGTAGTTTATCCGTAAACCTTTTATAATATAGTAGTTTATCAGTAGCCTTTTATTAATTATAAAGTAGTTTATCCGTAGCCTTTAATTAATTATAAAGTAGTTTATCCGTAGCCTTTAATTAATTATAAAGTAGTTTATCCGTAGCCTTTTATTAATTATAAAGTAAGTGCAGTAAGTAAACTAGAATTGTAGTAGATACGAATTTAGATAATTTAAGGCTGGTAGTTGCTTAATGCAGGATGAAAGTCATGCAGAAAGCTCCTACAGGAGCTTTCTGCATGACTTTCACCTTGCATTAAACTGTTAATTCATATACTAAATTGAATGCCTGGTTTAGAGGGGTTTTACATATTCTCGAAAATGTTCTACTTTCTTTATACTTTAAGTACAATGCATTAAGTTATGATCTCAGCAAACTATCTACATAGGCGAAAGATGATACTTATTACATTTACGACTCCAAGAAATTGAATAATGTATCATGATGCCAAATTATACCATCGACGTTAACCAGACAATTAAAAATAATCAACATCCTTGAGTTTGTCTGTACTCTTCTTAAATCTTTCGCCGCAAAGTCTTTGTCGTCTGCTACAATTTTCATATCTTAAAATGTTTTCCTCATGTTTGCTAAAATTAATCGTAGTAATACAAAGTTAGGATCCTGATGCGATGCCAAGTTACTTGGTGTTTCATCTGGGTCCAAACTGCTTGCTAACGTAATCACAGATGCGACATTGGCAGATAAAGCGTTTTGCCCATGAACCAATAAATGCAGGATATTTTGTTTATTTACAGCAGAATAGTTTTGTCGTTATTGATAGATTTGCCTTTGAATTAAATGACCAGACAACATCTTATCTTCGTCTTTCAGACAAACACATACATAAAAATCGGAACTTTACAAGCTTACTCCCGTGTTCTCTGTCAGAACGGCATTAAATGTTTTGACATTTATTTCCAAACTCCAGCAAAACAAAACTGGATTGTCACATGTCTTGTCCCCGTCTGTATAAACAGAGGTTAATTGTGACCATTTACCTGTTACAAACGCCGCTTGGTGCCCGCAGTAACCAAAATAGACCCTAATCATATAGCTACTACAGGGTCTGCTTCATTTGTTGATGGAATTATTTATAAATTTAAATCTTCAGTTTCTGACATGGCAAAAACAATGTGTTCATATATCGTCATTCATGATGGAATTATTTCTTGCGTACACTTTCATTAGATAAAGGTAAAATGAATATTCAGTTTGTTCTATTTACTTTGGTGTGTACGAATGAGCTGGGTTACCAGTTCCTTCATATAGACGCATTTTCACGCATTTGTAAACAGAATCGACCCTGTTTAGACGACTGCTATAGGAGCCGTTTGATCAGAGCCAACCCATGATAGGTTTACATTTTTAATAATTCAGCTAATACAGATTAATGACGTCATAATTTCGTACATGAGTATTGAACAAGAAAAATGGTTATTATCATTTTAATTAATGTAACGCAGAATCAGAACAGCAGCTGAGCCACTGAAATCGTTTCCAACGGAACACATTTCGGTTAAACAATACCTCATGAAATGCATGAATCCACCAAACAGTTTATAAAAGCATCCCACATCTATAACGATGTTACGGTAGGCGGTACTTACAGTTGAAAACATTATGTTTGTTTGTTTTTTGTTTTGTCGCGAGTACTGTTTTAGTAGCGATCAGTTGCTACATACTTTCTAAAATAATACTTGTATACAAGATAAATATAATTTATTTCAATTACACAGTTTTTCTTTCATTTCATTTTCAAAATCAAACATTGCTACGAGAGGGAATAATTATGGTTTGTTTTGTTGAATGTAATTGTCGAGTGTAGTTATTTGCTGAATGTAGTTACTTGAATGCAGTTAATTGTTGAATGTAGTTCGTTGTTGAATATGTGTTGTTGGATGTAGTTAGTTATTGAATGAGTTGTTCAATACAGCGGTAATATTTTTCTTTTAACCCTTTCCCTGTTCGATGTTTATTACAAATTTCATTACCTACTGAATATTCATTAACAGAATAGTTATAATGAAATATTGAAAGTGTAGCATTTTAGCCATTTTAGAAAGTAAAGAAACATATATTTCAAATTTCATTAGCAAACAGAGTAGACCCTGATCAGACGGCTCCTATAGGATCCGTCTGATCAGGGTCTACTCTGTTTGCAAATACGTGAAAACATGATTATATGAGGGAAAGGGTTAAAGATGGCTAAACATATGTACCCGGTACTACTTGGACACTAGTATATTTTCAGTTTTGCTGATTAGAATAAAACTTGTTCGATGACTTGTGGACATCTGTATTGTTATTCATTTAATCATGTTCTAAAACGGTTACTGGAGTCCATATCATATCATTTAAGCTTTTATCACAGGACTTCTGTTCTTGGAAATGTTTTAGGTCAGCGTCTAGCGAGATAAAGTATGTCTCCAGAATTAATTTAATACACGTTGATATTATTTAACAATGCGTGTTAGACCCTTTGTATCACGTTGAAAGCATGGAACAAACAAAAGCCAATCCCTAGGAACATATCCTGGCAAGCTTAACCCTTTCCCTGTTCTATCTTTATTCCAAATTTCAATACCGACCAAATCTTCATGGACAAAATAGTTCAAATGAAATATGGAAGGTGGAACATTGTAGCTATTTTAGAAAGTAAAGAAACAGGTCTATCGAATTCCGTTAACAAACAGAGTAGATCCTGATCAAACGGCTGTTATAGGAACCGTCTGATTTGGGTCTACTATGTTTGCAAGTGCGTGAAAACGCGTTCATATGAAGGGATGGTTTATAAATAAACATGGGTTAGAGCCAGATATACGTACCCTTTAACTTAATTATAATTCAAGCAGTGCCATGTGATAAAAAGTAAACACTAGAATGCAGACTAAATAGAAATAAAATAATTAAGTAGCGTTTGATTGTAACGGGACAGGTTTATGCATGAAGTCGTTTAAAATTATAATAAACACAACATAAAAATGAACGATGAAGCAATTTTAAGCCAGTCATTATAAACAGTGTTTGTCTTGTCGTTTCATAAAATCTTGATTACTGTTGTTTCATTTTCATTTTATTACATTGTTGTAAAATGTTAAAGAATGATTTCTGAATGCGATTTGTAGTATATAAAATACAGCATTTGATTAACAAAAACCATATATGATGGTTTAATCCTTCACCTACTGAAAAAATAAAATTTGCCTTTCCGAATATTAATTAAACAAAACATTGTAATCAAATTTATAACTAAAATATAATATGTTTTTATGATAAACGGTGCATATCCTAATTAATCCATTGCCTCATATTGACGACTTTTGACGACTCTATAAAAGTCACTTTGGGAAACCATTGTGATAAATAGAGCATTTGCTCCTATAGGAGCAAATGCTCTATTTATCACAATGGTTTCAAACTACAAATTCTAAAAAGTTCCTTTTCTCTAGTTAATGCTCCGTTTCGGTAGGTTTATTCAAAGAGGTTGTATCTAAAAATAGCATATACGGTAATGGGTTAAAGTACTCTATCAGGAGTATTTTGATCTTGGTCTACACTGTTTGCACATGTCTTAGATACTCGGTTCCTGCATTGTAAGGGTTAAACAGAAAACTAGATGCATACAGTGAAACCTCTCTATAACGGCTACTAAATTACATCAAGTAGTTTGTGTTAAAGGCAGGTGGCTGCTTAAAGCAAGGTGATAGTAAAACAGAACGCTCGTTCTGTTTTATTGTCACCTTGCTTTAAGCAGCCACCTGTCCTAAATACCAACTAATGAAAACAATTTATTGGCCGTTATAGAGAGGTTTTACTGTACTTCCAAACTTTGCAAAACCTAGTTTGCCTACATTTAAATGAATGTTTGTTTTCCACCAAAAACCAGCAGTTTTATCAAGAATGTTTATTTACAAACCAAGGATCTGTGGATTACGTATGTACTACATTTTTATTAATTGACAATTAACATATCGATGCAAGCACATATTTAATCATATACCTTCTCCAGAAAGCCGTCGATACTGAACAGATTCCCAAACTCGAAATCACATAAAGACAAACAAATAAACAACTTGTTTTATGTCATTAATTTAAATAAATAACAAATCCATTCCCACGTGTTTCTAATGAACCACTTCAGCATGTGATATTGTATTCATAGGTTTTGTATGATACATTTATCCCAGCATGGCGCAGTAGAATATGATAAGGGCAATCAAAAAGCGCTCTAATTATTGGTCTGTAAGGCACATGGTGGCTTAAAGTAGGTCAAAAGTAATGCAGTAATGAGTTATCTGCATTGCGCATTAATCAACCGCGTGCTTTTTAAGACTCGTGTTCAATAAATGAGTGGCCGCTTAAGAAAGGTTCTGTTGTACGTAGAAAAATATAATTACGTGAAAAGCAGAAACGTGATAAACAAATGGCTGACCTGCAGCAGATATGGTCTGCTGAAAATCATCATTATCAGCCAACAGAGTTGCATTGCATTCAGACCACCTGTATAAATGTCAGTTAGTGCAAATAAGGCGTATCACACAATTTGAGTTCAAGTACATCCTGAATTGGTCACGGTATATACAGTTTGTGTGCAGATAGTATATGTATCGCGATTAATTCGGGTCCATTCTTCTTCGGAGATATGCCAATCAAGTAGAAGAGATGAACAGATCGTATAGGATAACACAAAAGTTTATTCTAATTCGGCAATTCGCTCATTTGTTTCGATTTGGACATCAAAGCAATACTAATGAAATTCAGAGCTACATATAACATACAAGCGTACTCAAGTACGAAAATTGTCATTTCTCCATCACACAAAATGGTGTGTTACCATTGTGGGTCTGTAAGGCACGTGGTAGTGGTCACAACATAGTGTTTGGTGGAGAAATAAGTTATTCTTGAAAATGTTTCAATTTACGCATCTTATCTGGAGCTTAGAATGAAATATTAATATCATGTGTTTTATGACTGAAATATAATTGTATTGACTTCTACTTTGTACTTTTAAAACATTAAGAGAAAGATAGTTGACTGATAAATCTTTCTAATCTACAATTCATCATCATGAGACATTTAGCATGGTCATACTTCAACATACAAACATTATTACTGAGTTTCATGTCAAGAAAATAATAATTACATTTTCAAACAGCCTTACAGATATTTTGCAATAATAAGTTGCTGAACACAAAAATTGTGTCTGTACTACATAACATTGACCTGTACTTTTCATAGGAAATATGTCTAAAGGAGTGCATCTAGTATGCGTTTGTTATAATAATTTTTTTTGGAAAAGTCAGGATACACTTGGAAACAGTTAATTTCTTTATTATACACATAATATAAACGATTACGCCTTGGTGCATAAAAAGTTTATCTTAATGACTTTTGCTTTAGTTGTGAGAGATCATTAACCCTTTGATGTTTTATTTTCAGTGCTGTATTGCGTAAAGGTTTTATACTTAAGTCGAAGAAGATCACTGGATCCCTCTCTCATGGAATTTAGTACAAAACAACGTTAGTATTCTTCATGTTCATTGGAAAACATTTTTGTATAGGTTCACATACGTCCACTTCATCTTTGTGTCATTATTTTTAAAGATGATATGTGTCACCAATAAAACTGAAACAAAATTTTTCATTATTGTTTTTAAAATCCCAGACAAAAACAGTGATGTAATAAACTTCCCACACACTGTACGCTATTTCACTTTTAGAAGCGCTAATACACTTATATCGAATATCTTCCCATACTTAATTTATCGTAATATTCCTTGCTATTGTGCAAAGTGGTCACAGTATAGGTTTTGATGGAGTAACAAAAGAGCTATTCTTGAAAATGTTTAAATTTACGCATCTTATCCGGACCTCTGAAGTGTAGAGTAAAATGTTTTAATCCTTATCTTGCTGAATTTTAAAATACATTTCTCCTTCTTTACCCATGTCCTGATGTATAATTACATATATCTTCACTGTGTACAGGTATTTCGCTGTGCAATCACTGCTGTGGAGTGCACTGGTTGCAAAATCAACTTGTAAATAGTGCAGACCCAGAGGAGACAGCTCCTGCAGGAGCTATCTCATCTGGGTCTTCACTATTTATAGGTATGTATATTGACGTGAATAGCAAGCGAAGGTTTAATCCTTATCCTGCTACTCGCGACCTCAGTCGCATTTACAAACAGTTTGATTCCAGGTGAGAACATCAGGATCCAAACTGTATGACGCTCAGCTGCCAAGGTCAGTACCGTACAGATATTGGTAAAGATATGGAAATGGTATATTTTCACTGTCAAGTACTGATCCATAAACGGCGTCATTAACAATTAACTTGAATATGTATGTATGTATAAAGTTATGTCATGGTTTCACTTTTTTGTACTCGAACTGTGTCTGCTTCCCCACAAAAAAACCGGAAGCAAGATATAAGCAAGAAAATCCCATAATTTTTTACTACATAAGACATCTTTGTAAATGCATCCCACTGAAATTATAGAATGATAATTGTCTTCCTGAATTTCCTGAAATATACCATTTACACATGCTATTGTTCCTCGTCTGTCTTTAAGCTGTCGTGTTTAATTATTATTCATTTGATATCAAACACGATATCACAGTCATTATACTTTTAGTGTTTGGAAATTAGGCTTACTTTTGGGATTCCGTCTGTTTAACCAGGTGTTAGTTCGCAACAGCAGATGGTAAGTGCTCGTGTGGCGGCCGAAAAAGGGTTTAATGCTAATTGTAATGTAAAGTAAAAATTAATGTTGGCATCATCGTTAACATAGTTTTAAAATTTTAAAATTACATTTGGGGTTTACTCTACATTAAGTCTATCAGGGACGTTATTAGATAAAACAGAAAATGGTGTACCCCTTTGGATGCTGAATCTTCATTTCAAAATGTGATGGTCATTCAGTGTTACACTATTGAACTCATTCAGTATGATAGTTTAAATTTGCTTGGAAAGTTTGAATGAAAGACAATGTAGATCCTGATCAAAAGGCTCCTCTATGATCTCCACTGTTTGAAAATGTCAGGACAAATTTCGTTTCCGAACTTCAGTGGATTAACATGTGAATCTTATGTTAAAACTTTTAAACAAATTTCGATCAGATAATATAGCATTGTTTTTGACAATAGAACGTTTTGAAGCAGTATGGTGGAAATTGAATATTTGTAGTTTTTAAAACATTACAATATAGATAAACTGTGAAGTTGGTGAAAGGGTTGATGTCCGTTACTTAGCATGGGATGGTATATAAAATCATTCTAACATAGGTTGTGGTAGGTACACATGCTCTTTGCATTATCTTGTTTGAGTTATAGCCAGATTATCGATATCAGTCAGTTTCTATAAATATTTTCTTATCACCAATAGCATATTAAAATCTAAAAAGATGTATATATTTCCTGCTGTGTTGACTGCAAACAGCACACAAACATCAAAGCAATATCTATCAAATCAAAGACGTTTGCAAAAATGGCGAACAGGCATCCTTGAGTGACGCACTAGACAATAATAACTAGGGTTAAAGAAAAGATATGTACTCATTTTGCTATGTTGGTTGAAGTACATAATTATCTAATACATTAACATAAATATAATTTTTCGAACACAGTAAAACCCAGCTAAACCGGAATACTAGTAAAGAAGTATTTAGATAGTTTTATACAGGTGACTGCTTAATGCATGGTGAAATTCATGCAGAAACTCCTAGAGGAGCTTTCTGCATGAATTTCACCATGCGTTAAGCCTCTACCTGACTCCTAGACCGTTATTTATACTAACTTGATCGTCCGGTTTAGAGGGGTTTTACTGTACATGTTTATAATCTGTATAGTGTTACATTCAACCCTTTCCCTGTTGTATATTCATGGAAGAAATAATGACGTCATGCACATTAATAAGATTATTTTGTATAATGGCATATGAACAAAGGAGATTTTACTCAGGCAGAAGCTGTAGAATCAGATCTATATTACACCATAGGCAAACAGAGAAAACCCTGATCAGACGGCTCCTATAGGAGCCGTCTGATCTGGGTCTACTCTGTTTGCAGATGTGTGAAAATGCGCTTACATAAGGGAAATGGTTAATTAATGAGAACATTTCACTGGAAAAGCACTACATCGAACGATGCAGATTATTCAAACATTCTAATGTTGAAGTATGAGCGATATTAACAATTTCCACATACATAGTTTGTATCATATCTGTCGGTGATTTTCACTTTTTGATTTTTCCTATTTTTATCATTATTTTAATGTTATACTATTAATTTTATCACGTGAGAAAGTCTTTGAGCTGACATGCGGTAGGTGGGTGATTCTACCCGGGTGTTCTGTTTACGGACAAATGTAATTTGTTCCATGCTCAGACAAATCTCTGGTGCCTTCCTCCATCTGTAATAAACTGAGCGTCGCGATGCGACTGAAATACTGTTAAAACAACATTCATTTTACTTTGCGAGCACGTGTAAACTGTTGGACACGTGCAAGCTAGTAATACTTATCATGTCGTTAAGGAGTTTACATTAAAAACAAATTACAGTAAAACCCCTCTAAACCGGACGTTTAATTTAGTATAAATATCGGTCTTGGAGACAGGCAGCAGCTTAATGCAGGGTGAAAGTCATACAGAAAGCTCCTCTATGAGCTTTCTGCATGACTTTCATCTCGCATTAAGCAGTCACCTGCCTACAAGTAAATTATTCTGTACTGGAATTCCGGTTTAGAGGGGCTTTACTGTAATTGGACCCTTTTCCAAATTGGCATGTCACCACAACTACATACGTATTCTGTACCAACTTCCAAGATCATTTGAAATGATAACCAACAATCACCGATATATCAGAAACACTCATGCAAGTTGTAAATGCCATAACCATAACTATGTATTGCCAACATGTGGTCAAGGTCACCTTACATTACTTCACATGCAAAGTAAACAACATAGACATAACATATACGCACGGGATTTAAGAGACACGTCTCATGATTGCATCCATAATTATATGATAACTAAATGATCTACGATGTGTAATTTGTTCTGGTTTCCACCCCTACCGGAACAGATAGGTGATTTATCTGAGTTATATAGGAAGGAATTCAGCGCATTCTTGATGATACGAAGTCATGCACTAGAACTTTTGATACGAACGACCTGTGGTGACTTCAGACTTCAAAGTTAAGACTTCACACTTCAAGCTTCATACTTCACACTTCAAACTTCAGACTTCAAACTTCAGACTTAAGACTTCAGACTTCAAACTCAACACTTCAGACTTAACACATCACACTATCATACGAAGTCATGCACTACTAGTTATAAAAAGGAACGCCCGGTGGTGACTGCAGACTTCATCCTCTAGCAAGTTTAAGCCTTTCATGCTCAGAATAGGGGTCTGTACCGCTTCATGGGAGTTTATACATACTATATAATAACAAGAGTTCCAACTGACAGAACACACATCTGTGTACCATAAGTACAAATATGAATGCAACTCTTACACGTTCAATGATGATTTCGTAATTCTTTCGGCTATTGAAAGCCAAGATATTTTACTATTAAATAAATATATTCTTCTGACGGTAACTTATGCACAATTAACAATGATTTTCTCAAAATTGCGCGTGTTTGCTGGATCATGGACAAACGTTCGTTTATCCCAGTCTCATTATATCACAACAATTACCTGGCGATTTGCAGATCAAAAGATGACGTGGGTCAATACAACTACCCAATTCTATTACCAATCTCCATTTGTTTTGTCCTCTAAATAAGTAAGCAAATAGCAACAGCGGCCTTTCCGCCTGTCGTTAGTTTCAATTTCGGATGGTGCCATTTTGGAAGACATATGAATAGAGCCATTTCATTTGATGAGCGATGAAAAACTTTGGAAATCTGTGACGTCACGTACAATGGCTACTTCCTCGACGATATGAAGCTAACTGTCAATATTCGCTAGTTTTACATCATTGTTTTAATGCTAGGGGCTAAAACGATGGAGATTTTGGTGATAGAATCGAGTCGTTTTATTGAATCACGCCATCTTTTGAATTGCATATGGTCAGGTTATCGCTGTGATAGGGTGATACCGGGGGTAAACGAACGTTTGTCAATGACCCAGAAAACACGTAAACTTTTTAGAAAATCTATTTGGTACCGTCAGAAGGTTATACTTACTTGGTAGTGAAATATCATGGCTTTCAGTAGCCGAAAGAATTACGAAATTATCATATAAATTGTGAGAGTTACAGACTTGTTTGTACTTGAGGTACACGTGTGTCGGTTCTGTCAGTTAGAACCCTTGTTTATTATATAGTATATATAGACTCCCATGAAGCGGTACAGACCCCTATGATGCTGAGTGGACTCTATGGTTAAGCACTGATGGGGTATCCCACTCTGTTGAAAGGGTTATATACTCTGCTTTTAAATTGCTTTACTTGTCGCGTATACTCTTGCTCTTGATTAAGGTTTTTGATTCAGAATGAGTACTCCATCTAGGGATTTCATTGTTAAAATATTTGAAGAATGGAATCCTTAGATGAAATAATCATTTGACTGGAACATACACATTCCACTTCTGTTTCGACCACCCATCTCAACGTGCGACCGTATTGAAGGCGCTAAAACGGCACTGGTGGCTCACTTGCATACATTCAGCACTAGCTGGGCATAACTAGAACCCGGGTCCATGCTTATAAAGCTTTTAGTTGAGTCTGAGATCGTTCTCAAGCTTTTGATTGGTCAGATTTGAGCCTTTGGCTCAAATCTGACCAATCAAAAGCTTGAGAACTCAAATCTGACCAATCAAAAGCCTGAGAACGAAACTCAGACTCAACTAAAAGCTTTATAAGCATGGGCCCAGATGTCTAGGCAATGTGACTGGTTGTATCATCCACGTGTATTGACTACGAAATGCAATCACACTACATGTATATGGAAATACTGTACCGTCTTTCGTATAACTAGAATACATAGTATAAATAAATAAAGGTAAATCATGGCAAACAAGCGCTCATAAATATGAATAGTAATAACGCTTCTGAGTTTACATATCAATGTCGGGAAATAGGAGTACAAACAAACCGAAGTAAGTATGGTCAAACGTAGGTGAGGTCAGTTAGCAAAATATTTTTTCTGATCGTCTTATGCATGCAGGAGCTGTCTCATCAGGGTCTGCACTAGTTACAAGTTGATTGTGCAACCAGTGCATTCCACAGCAGCGATTGCACAGCGAAATACGTGTACACAGTGAAGATATGTGTAATTATACAACAGGGCATGGGTAAAGAAGGAGAAGTGTATTTTAAAATTCAGCAAGAGAAGGGTTAAAAATGTACCAAGATTGTTAGACTGTCTAAAGTTTAATGACACAGGATAAGGATTCAGGATACTATTTCTTTCTTATTTCTAATCAACTTTTGGATTCTAGGAGTTCAATATGTTCATGCTGTTTTAAAGGCAATAACCCATTTCATTTGAAGACAGTTCATAGGGCAAAATATTTCAAAAACGTTATTTTTGAAACTTTTAACTTGTTTTTTAATTATAGGTTATATACCTAGTTTGGTGGCAGTAGTTTATATTAAACCTTTACTCCACAAATACGCCTGTCTACGCATTTGCAAACAGAGTAGACCGGTAGGGCCTATGGAACAATATAAATATGACTTTATAGTTTCTGTTATGACCAACATTTCCTATGTTCATATGATATTACAAAACAATAATCTAATTAATACTCATGGCGTCGCTATTATTCTTATTACAATATGCACAGAGTGAATGGTTAACACAATATATGGTTATACACACCAATCTATTACTTAAAGAACAAAAAATCACAACGGAATTATTTTCAATGGCTATGGAGTACCATTTCCTGTAAATAGTAAATACTATCATGGCAAGACAATTACTTGTGCAAGACAAACACTTAACCCTTCGCTTGCTGAATTTTAAAATACATTTCCTCTTCTTTACCCATGCCCTGTTTTATAATTACATATCTCTTCACTGTGTACAAGTATTGCGCTGTGCAGCAACTGCTGTGGAGTGCACTGGTTGCACAATCAACTTGTAAATAGTGCAGACCCAGATGAGACAGCTCCTGCAGGAGCTGTCTCATCTGGGTCTTCACTATTTACAGGTAGGTATATTGACGCGATTAGCAAGCGAAGGGTTAAAACACAAATGTTTGTTTTCTGTTGGGTTTGGTCGTCTGCTACGGTGGCACTTTTAACTCATTCCTTCCTACTGACACCTTTTGACGCCTCTGTAAAAATATTTTTTGAAACCATTGTGATTTAAATAAAAAATACAAATGCTCTATTCATCACAATGATTTCAAAACTATACAATTTTTAAAGTTCTCCTTTCTCTAGAAAATGCTCCTTTTCAGTAGAATTACTCAAAGAGGTCGGGTCTAAAATAGTCTAGGAGGGAACGGGTTAATTCACAAATAACAGTAAACCGGCTCTTCAAACTGATACAAACTCTTTGAAAATTATCGGTTTTTACCTATATGCTATCAATATGCATTTTACGTCTTTACAAAGAGTATAGACCCAGATCAAATGGCTCCTATACGACCCGTCTGATCAGGGTCAGCTATGTTTGTTTATGGACTTGTTTCTTGTCCATATGCTATTATAGATGTTGCGTTAATTAATATTAATGATACCATTGTTTCTTATATGCTTGTTCATGGAGTAAGTGTTTAATAGTTGTTCAATGACTAATGAAATGATACTAATAGTAATGTGCACTTCGTAATGCGTTTTATACGTGACTGAACATGCTCCAATACTGAGAGTTGATATTAGGAGCAGATGAACTGATCTTCTTAACTCTTTGCATGCTATGTAATTGTTCGTCTGCAACAAGTGTCGTCTGCTTCAGTTCTTTAAATAAACTTTCTCGCATTTCTTAGCAAAACTATGATCAAGGTGACAAACAGTTTGGATCCTGATGAGACGCCGCATTATGCGGCGTCTCATCTGGATACAAACTGTTTGCAAAGGTAATCACAGTTTCGCCGATAGCGTGCAAAGAGTTAAATTCAAATCGCACAAGGCATGGTAGTTTTACAGCTCTCGCTAAAAAGTGTCTACTTGGCACAAAATACTTCAACATTGACTGTTGAGTATAAATGTATTTGTCAGTTGAATATTTCGTAACAATCCTAACGTTAATTAAAACCATCTGTTTCTTATTTCGCTTCTAATTCATGACAGAATTTAACCCCAATTAGTGGTAGGGTTGTACCTATATTTAGCATACTGGTCAAATTAAAACACACCAACCCTTCGAATGTGGAAAACGAGCATATTGTCATTCTCAAACAGTGTTGACTAAGATCAGACGGTTCCTAGAGGAGACTTCTGATTTTGGTCTGCACTGATTGTCATGCAAAATCCTGTAACAGTTTTACTATTTGATACTGTATTAGACTTTACCAATGACCAATGATGAATTATTCCATTTAGAAATTGACCGTGTATATAACTGGTAAATATATAGTTTACATTTCGGATTCTTGCGTTGTGTATATGACGGCTGTGAGATGATTTGCTAATGTTAGAGGCGCCTAGTTTTAAATGGTTTCTCCTTCACAAACACTGATGAAAGAGAAGCGAAATAATTTATAAGAACAGCCTCTACTGTGTTTCTTTTATATTTCTTGTTAAAACTGCAGTATGGTATATAACGCTTCAGAAGAAACATGCACCTTTAGTTTGATAATGCATATCCACCTGCATCTATCTTTCATATAATAGTGCTCCGTCATTTCATGACAAATTGGCATTAACCCTTCTCTTGCTGAATCTTAAAATACATTTCTCCTTCTTTACCCATGCCCTGTTGTATAATTACATATATCTTCACTGTGTACACGTATTTCGCTGTGAAAACACTGATGTAGAGTGCACTGGTTGCACAAGCAACTTGTAAATAGTACAGACCCTGATGAGACAGCTCCTGCAGGAGCTGTCTCATTTGGGTTTTCACTATTTACAGGTAGGTATATTGACATGAATAGCAAGCGAAGGGTTAAGTCTGTATGTGCTGTTTTCAATAATCGTTAACACAGTACAATACAATATCTATTTTGGAAAATGTTCAACATTTTATCGTTAGATAAAATCACTTGGTCTATATTCAATTCAAAAATAATTAAAACAGACAAAATAAATATACTAATTCCCAAGAGGAATATTTTGGTCTCTATACATCAAAATTATCCGATAAAATTATCTCATCAATTTTCATAAACATAATTTCTGCATTAGAGTACTCGAGCTTACTGGTTATTAACTTTTTACTTTTACTCCTTGGGTATTAATGTGAGATATAATGTCATTATGAATACGGAATACTTTAATTTTTATAATGTCTGATGACCACAGTAATTTTTGGCCGCGACAGAAACTGTATAATTACATCTGCATTATTTCATAAGTTAGCAGAGCTGACACTGATCAGAGCCGTCTGCTCTGGGTCTGATCTGCTTGCAAATGTGTAGAAAGGTTTATATGTGGTTTGGTTTTTATCGGGTTTACGTCATTGTAACAGTATTCCAGTCATATCACAACGTCCAGGTAATTACAGGTGGAGGAGGACCACAGAGATTCGTCCGTACACTGAGGAAATTGCATAGCTTCGTGTACAAAAGAACATCCAGGCAGAACCACCGATCTACCATAAGCCAGCTGGAATGTTTCCTCACATACAAAATCCAAATGCCCAGACCGGGGATTCGAACCCGCAGCGCTGAGGGGGCTAACTCGACCACGAAGGCCCCTGTGTAATTATGGAGTAATGGGTTAAATACTGGTTCATTATTGTTATATCTAAAACAAGATGTGTTTGAGAAACACTATGTCCCCGACATGATCTTTGACCTTGATGTATGACAATGACCTTACTAAGTCACCCCTAAATATGTTCACCTACATAAGTCGCACATGCATGCTAAATTTGAAGTATGTATGTGCAATGTCGACAAACTTATCGCCAACGTTAACGTTGGGGCCAAACAGACAAACCAACCAACCAACAGACAGATAGAGCAAATCAATATCATACTACTATTCGATCAGATTGATACACTTTCATAGACACACAGAAAATATTTACCATTTAGAATGTTAGAATTTAGATGTTGCAGATTTCTTAAGAAGAAATGATATTCAGATTGTATAGAACAGTTTTTGCACATGGTTTTATTTGTCTTACTTTCGTTACTATACTGCTTACATTGTTAAGTAGTCATTCATAGAAATATGGTGAAAACTACAAAAACAGAAACAAATATTCTCATCATCCGCTGTTTGAGCTCTCAGCTTCCTGTATCGTGTTTTGTTCTTTAAAAGTTAAGGAGCCGTAAACGCTTTCGCTGCCAAAGTCGCTTCAGTAATTACCTATACAAACAGTTTGGATCCAGATGAGACTCTGAGTAACTCGGCGTCTAATCAGATCCAAACTGTTTGTTACTGTGATAATGTTTTTGAAAGAAAATGGGAGAAAAGTAAACAAACAAAAATCAGCTTCCAATCAGAATTCATTGTTTTTATTAATGTGGAAACGGGAAGAAACATATATAAACGAAAATTGTAGCAGACGACAGTATTTGGCAGCGAAAGAGTTCAGAAGAGCTTAACGTCCACCCTAAGAGGCTAGCTCAGAAATGAAAATTCTGTATAGATTAGTGATGACATTTACTACTTTCATGGCTCGATGTTGAAATTTTGAAAATGTATCACGATGCCAAACAACATCGGAAAGTTAAACAGAAACTTGAAAAACGAACATTCTTTTTTTTCATCATTATTCTTATATACAGTAAAACCCCTCTAAACCGCACGTTAAATTAGTATCAGTGCCGGTTCTTCAGAAAGATGGTAGCTTAATGCAGGTTGAAATTCATGCAAAAACTTCCTGTGCGAGCTTTCTTCATGACTTTCACCCTATATTAAGCAGTCACCTGCCTTAAAGTACCTATAATTATGTTTTTTTGTTAAATTTCCGGTTTCGAAGGAGTTTACTGTGCTAAGATTGTTCAGCCATGGAACACTGGACCGTTTGTGTAATTAAATACGCAGTAATGTGTTAATGCCATTTGAAGTGAAGGCTGTTGACAGCACTAGATTTGAAAGAAATAAAAGAAAAACTATTATCTTCCTAATGTATCAAGACAGACATAATTATCATACAGTACAACCCCGCTAATACGACTACCTAAAAGAGGTATAATTCTGGATACTTGATGCAGGTGGTAGATTAATGCAGGACAAAAGTAATGAGGAACGCTCCTAGAGCTTTCCGCATTACTGTTGTCCTGCATTAAGCAACCACCTGCTTATAAAGGCTGCTATGATGCTTCTTTAAGTTGTCCATTAGAGAGGTACTACAGTACATGTAAATGCAACAATACAAGGTAAAGTCTTGACGTCTTGACGTACTGGTATCGCATTCCCTATCAGATTATTATTAAATGGTTTAGGCTTTAATTGCCCAGATGCAACTGCAATAGAAACTGCATTGCCACATGTCACATTCCTGTCTGTGTAAAGAGGTAAGATATCAATCAAATTTGTATTCATTCTATATACTGTGGTAGGTGCGACTGCGTTGGATTATTTGAAAAGTTGTCTTCATGGTATTTTAATGAGGCAGAACCAGGAAAGCAGGTGCGTCACTGAAACTGTTTCCAAGAGAAATAATGCAAGTAAATACAAATATACACAGATGAAGCTGATTCCATTGAACACTGTTTTAACACTTTCCTCGATGAATATTTATTTAGGAAGTTATTACTTCATACATATTCATAAATTGATGTTTTACAATCATGCATTAAGTAGTAACGGTTTTGCTGTGACAGATATTTCAGAATCAGAATTACAGTAAATACTACGAAGTTTTAGTAAGGAGGCAGTTATGTCTTTGTAGGCAGGTGACTGCTTAATGCAGGGTGAAAGAGGAGCTTTCTGCATGACTTTCACCCTGCATTAAGCTGCCACTGGTGTTAAAGGGTACGTATTTCTGTGTTGGTAGTATCGAGGTTTGACTGTATAATATTCCATAAGCAAACAGGAAAGATCAGACAACTCATTCAGGGACTGTCTACTCTGTTAGCAAAGGTACCCAAAGTCGTTTTTATTAGGGAAAATGTTAAAGTCTCTGAAGGTGATCGGTGACAGTATATCGGTGGTTTTATATGTCACAAATTGTTATATACCACGCGTTAGTAGAACGATTATTTGCGACATATTAACACCGATATACTGCTGTAAATCCTCAGATTCAGAACGGTTATCCCTATCTAATGTAACCATAGATCTAGACGATGAAACACAAACAACACTTTAAGACTTTTATAGTTTCTGTCAGTCGTTATTCAATATGAATTCTGAAGGGATGACGCCATGAAACACCGCAGGTGTTGTAATTCCAGGTACTAAGTCCGAATTTTGCCTGTAAATGCTGTGGTACCGCAATGATCTATATTTTATTTCTGATCTATTCTAATGACTTAGTAACTGAGATACATTCTAATATTCGCTTTTTTCTGATGACACAAGTCGCAGATACTGGTGCAAATACCTTGAATAGTGACATCAGCAAAATAACAGAGTGGGCGAAATGTTGCTTTTAGTCCAAGTAAAAACGAGTCGATTAAAATTTATAGAAAGTCCGTTAAGCCTGTACATCCTACTTTATCAATGTTAACCCTTCTTTTGCTGAATTTTAAAATACATTTCTCCTTCTTTACCCATGCCCTGTTGTATGATTACATATATATTCACTGTGTACAAGTATTTCTCTGTACAATCACTGCTGTGGTGTGCACTGGTTGCACAATCAACCTGTAAATAGTGCAGACCCTGATGAGACAGCTCCTGCAGGAGCTGTCTCATCTGGGTCTTCACTATTTACAGGTAGGTATATTGACGTGAATAGCAAGCGAAGGGTTAAAAAAGAAGTTACTGAGGTTGATTCACATAGGAATCTCGTAATCCATTCGAAACAATATATAATTAAGTTTTTTATTAGACCATTGCTGGATTATGCTGATATCGTATGGGATAATTGCACACACAATGAGAAGTCTGAACGTGACAAAATCCAATATGAGGCTGCAAGAATCGCCACAGGAGCAACTAAACTAATTTCAATTCGGAATCTTGAACAAGAAGTAAGCTGAGAATCACTCGAGCGTAAAAGGCAAAAATACTACTTCCTTTTTACAAAATGACAAATGATTCATAAAGAAACACCCGAATACCTATCCTATTTTGTCCTCACACTTGTTGGCGACCAAAGCCATTATCCGTTATGAAACGAACATAGCATGCAGTCTCTGCACTCCAAGACAAAACTATATTCGGATTCTTTCTTACCCTCCGTTGTTCGTGAATGGATCTTCTCCCTTAGAAGACAGACGCTCTGTTTCAAAGCCATCCTTCAAATTTGCGATTGATGGCCATAAAAGCACCCGTGTCCATTTATATTACTACACTGGTACCAGACAGGGCCAAATACCCAATACCCGATTAAAAACAAATTGTAACACATTAAACCTTCCACTGTGTTCTAAAGAAACATTGTTGTCTCTCCAGCTCTTGTGGTGGTATAGAAAGTACTGAATACTTTTGTCTTATATGCCTCCGCTTTACCACACCCCGCGTACTCATCTAATACATACAATTAGCAATTTACGGCATATTACAGTTAAACTACATATTTATGGCGACCCATCACTTGATACACATAGTAACACTATCGTATTCCAAGCGGTGCAGAGTTTCATTTTGGGAACTAAAATGTTCAGTTAAATTCCATTATTTGTTTTTTAAAAATAGGGGTGATAATTTCCATACGCACCCCTGTGTTTCGTCGGCCCTTGGCTTCCATCCTGTTGACCACCATTATTTACCCTTTCTTTGTTTTCTTACCACTTATTTCATTGACATTAGTCATACAATGACGTCTATTCTACGTTAATTGTGCTCTCCATACATACATGTAACAGATGTATAATTCCTACTCATATAACATTCCATACTGTACGTCTATCACGAATATGTTATGTTGTAGACATATGTACCATGTTCATATGTTTTGCTTGTAGATTATTTGACTTGTAACCAACATATGTTATGTTAGAAAATGTCCACCAGTGTAGTTAATATGTGTCAAGGAGAGGATCCTGATAAACATTCGATCCTTCATTCAGCCAGGGGTTTTATGCATTAAGACCCATTCATCCATTTATTCATTGTGTTTGTAAGGATGAGGGGGATTATACTACGTACGTGCGTATGAATATTTCGTAATAAATTTTCTAGTGATTCGGTTTCCGACTTCCGACAGTATATTGTAGATTTTTGTGCCGCGCAATTTGGCACGTGGACCAATCAGAATGCGTATTACAAAAATGGTGCAATAGAATAAACCTTTACAGTAGAACCCCCTAATGCGACCACTTAATGGATAAACATGGCTGTCGTTAAAAGCAGGCGGTTGCTTAATGCAGGACAAACGTAATGCAGAAAGCTCCTCTAGGAACCGGAATTCTAGTATATAAGAGTTTAGATACTTTTAGGCAGATGACAGCTTAATGCAGGGTGAAAGTCATGCAGAAAGCTCCTCTATGAGCATTTAGCTGCAACCTGTCTTGAAGACCGAAATTTTAACGCCCGGTTTAGTGGGGTTTTACTGTACAAAGTAATAGCTGTTATTAAACCTACAACCTTGTCACGATTGTTTGGATAAGTTGTCTCTTGAGATGATATTGTTCTTGGGCAAAATATCCCGTTTAGCTAGAACTAAAAATATATTATAATGATGATGGTTTTGATCTCATGAGCTAATGTGTGAGATTAACTGAAATCACCAGTCCGTAATCAGCACCATTAATAATCAGTATAGTGCTGAAAAGATTATGTCTGCCAGGATTCTGATCTGTTGCATTTTTATTGACGCCATACAAGCATTTGAGAAACTGTTGACCGAGTTTCAAACAGCTTGGGTCCTGATTAGATGCCGAGTCACTCGACGTCTCATTTGGATTCAAGCTGGTTGCAAGTACGAGTCATGTCGCGCTTAGCATGGTGAGGGTTTATGTTCCTTCAATCATCGGCATCATGTTACCCAAAACTCCTACTCACTTATTCACACACACACACACACACACGACGGATAAGCCATATTCCTAAAGACATAGAACCTGACTGTTACCTGTCGTTCTAATATATGACTTCCAAACGTTTTGTGTGATGAGACTATTAAGCGAAATGAATATGACTTAAAACTGATATATTACCGAGCAAAAGGAAGAGGTGTACTATGACATTGACAGACGGCACTTACAACTGAAGTATCCTCGTAGAAAAAAGACTATGCAGTTTCGTTTTTCTAGGAAGTATTTTTGCATGAATAGCAATCCAGCTGCTTGATATATGTCACCTGTCTGCAGATTATATACCTGGGAACTAGGTAAAAATATGTATTTCAATTACAGTGAAACCCCACTAACCAGAACGCTGAGTAAAGAAGAAATGAGATCTGTTTGACAGTCTGGCGCTTAATGCAGGGTTAAAGTGTAGGAATGTGCATGAAGCTTTTCTGCACCAGTTTCATCATGCATAAAGCTGACATATGGTTTAAAGACCGATATAGATACTTAGTATAGTATTTGAATTAGCAAGATAACTATACTCTTTATTGTGCGCTTTCTTGTAAATTCAACAAAGTAAATTCTGTTTTTCTTTTAACGTATAATGCTTTAAATGAACTTGATTACCTTGTTAATACTATTCGTAAAATGGGTCAAATTTAAGTATTATGAAGAGTTCGAGGTGTGTTAATGATTAATTAATGATTAACGTGACAAGGAGTTGAATATCGCCAGTGTTTTGTGGCCGACTTCTATTGTTACTGATTCCTTGAAGATCAAACACAATATAACCATTTACTCCATAATACGCCTTTTTATGCCTTTGCAAACAGACTAGACGCAGATCAGATGACTCCTGTAGGGTTCCTGATCAGAGTTTACTCTGTTTGCTTATGGAATAATATAGCTTATGATTGAACAGTTTCTGCCATGGCCAAACATTAATGTGTTCATGTGCCATTATAAATATTAATGCAATTAATATTCATGACACAATTATTTCTCACATGAATATTCGTGGAGTAAAGGGATAAATGTGAACATTAACCCTTTCACCGCCGCAGTCGCATAAATGCACCACGACAAATAGTGCAGTCCCAGTGCAGTCCCTTTTCAAGGCGGCGTCTGATCAGGGACTTCACTATTTGTCTCAATCTCTATTTCTACATATGTGCTTTATTCCTTTGAAATTTGCATTTATTTATCTCATTTCCTTATTTTACTGAATGATTTAACAAACTTGGATTGCAGACGACAATTAGAAATTTGGCGCCGAAAGGGTTAACGATTGGACAATATATTGAGCAAAACAAACAACGGGGTATTAGAGCAATGAAATTGCCATGGGTTCAAACATACAACGATCACAACTTTGCGATCGTTGTAATCAAGAACTAACAATAGCATCTGTCGTACGAATTAGTCTTAACCTCTACTCAATAGATACACCTTTGCAAACTGAGTAGACCCAGATCAAACGGTTACTTTAGGAGTTCTCTAATCAGAGTCTGCTCTGCTTGCTTATGGAATAGTATAGGTTATATCAACAATTTCTGGTTTGGTAAACAATCATAAGTTAATATACAATTTTAAGAATTATTGTAATTAATAGTCATGATGTAATAATTTCCTTACATGAATATTCATGGCATAAAAGGTTAATTGCTACAGACAGAATGTGCAATAACGTGTGTATATCCGAGTAGTAGCGAATGTGGTTAATTAGAGTTTACGATGAGTTTCGTTCTCCGGTCTATAGTAGTACAGCGTTAGAGTCATTCTCGAGTATCTGATTGGTCAGATTTTGACCAATCAGATGTTTGAGGACGTCTCAGATATAACCTCTGATCCGGGTTCCTGCTTCATTACCCCTATCCCGCTGTAAAATAACATACAGTGAAACCCCTACAAACCGGAATTCTAATAAAAGAGGAATTTAGATACAGTAAAACCCCTCTAAACCGGACGTTTAATTTAGTATAAATATCGGTCTTGGAGACAGGCGGTAGCTTAATGCAGGGTGAAAGTCATGCAGAAAGCTCCTCTAGGAGCTTTCTGCATGACTTTCATCCCGCATTAAGCAGTCACCTGCCTAAAAGTATCTATTTTATTCTGTACTAGAAAGTCCGGTTTAGAGGTGTTTTACTGTACTTGTATGCAGGTGGATACTTAATGCAGGGAGAAAGTCATGCTTTCTGCATGACTTTCACCCTGAATTAAGCTGCCATCTGTCTCAAAGACCGATATTAATACCACATTTAATGTCCGGTTTATTTCCCATTCGATTGAGAAACTACTGCTGCCCAAGTATCATGAAACACGTGTTTACGAAACTATTGGCCAGTGAAAACCAACCTGGATCCTGATAATACTTAAGGTTACTCGTCGTCTCATCTGGATTAATGCTGTTGAAAATGCGATTCAGGTCGCAGCAAGCGGGATAAGGGTTTATTCTTTGAATGCGGCAATTAAGAAATACTATAAACTAAGATAAGATGCGTAAACTTTCAATATTTCCAAGAATAACTCTTTTATTTCTCCACGAAACCCTATACTGTGACGATCTCGAAGGTTTGGTGGAGAAATGACGATTCCGCACCTTTATTTGTAGCTCTGAACAAGAGTTGTGGGTTCGTTTAGGAGATTCATTTATCAGGGTGGACTGATATCTTTTAAAGTATATCCTTTCATACTGAATGGACTCCATCTTCAAACAATGATGACCTTTTTCCATTTTGAAAATTCAACATTCAAAGGGTTAATATATCATTTTGTACTCATTCAGAGAGACATCAATAATGAGCAGCCTACCTGACATTTTAATGTTCAATTACGCCAGGCATGAGAGATAGACTTCTAATGTTCTGAAAGTGTTTAAAAACAAGCGTCTGAGTTGTAAATAGACAGTTTCAAGAATCTTGAATTAGTTGGTTGTGATAGTTTCGTTTGAAAAAATACAAATAATTAGAAACAGATAATTCAATCCTTACCAAGCTGTGCAAAAATAATGTCTGCTCATATTTGGATCTCGTGCAAATGTGACTACTTCCGATTCGTTCAATGTTTTGAGGAACTAATGACCGAGTGTTAACCCATAGGATATTTTTAGATACAGCCTCTTTGAATAACTCTACCGAAAAGGAGTTTTACTAGAGAAAAGGAAACTTTTGGAATTTTGTAGTTCGAAACCATTGTGATAAATAGAGCATTTGCTTCTATAGGAGCAAATGCTCTATTTATCACAATGGTTTCACAAAGTGACTTTTACAGAGTCGTCAAGAGTCGTCAATATGCGGGAATGGGTGAAACAGCTTGGATCCTGATGAGACGTCGAGATACTCGATGTCCTATCTGGATCCAAGCTGTTTGCAAATGCGAGTCATGTCGTGAATAAGGTTTAACATACCGCTACTGAGTTATTTCTTCTTCCCGAAGACATATTTTTCCAACGACAAAAACATTTAAATGTCAGGAAAGGGTTGACGGAGTGCATGTTTATATTGAGCGCCTAATGCTTATATCGAGCGCCTAATGTTTGTATCGAGCGCCTAATGCTTATATTCGAGCGCCTAATACCAAATTCTATGTAATGTTTTGTCCCCCCCCCACCTCTCCCTCGCATGTACTCCGAATCATTGTCGCCTGTTACATACCGAAAATGTCAAGTTTAATATTTCGCTCCAGAATTAAAGTACGGTGTCAAACAGTTTATGATCCTCATGAAGACCATGCAAAGAGGTCTTTCTATTGTATCATTCAAGCTGATACAAAACAGAACATCTTAACAGTCGTTTACCAATGCACATTATTTGATTATCACGTGAAAATGATAATAGAAAAATGCTATAGAATGCATATTTAAGTAAATTGCTATGATTCTATGAGCACTAAAGCCTATGTAAACTAAGACTTTAAATTAACATCAATACCGGACATTAAGAATGTGGCAGCGTACATGTCACAACACCGGACATTAAGAATGTGGCAGCGTACATGTCACAACACCGGACATTAAGAATGTGGCTGCGTACATGTCAATACACCGGACATTAAGAATGTGGCTGCGTAAATGTCACAATACTGGACATTAAGAATGTGGCAGCGTACATTTCACAACACCGGACATTAGGAATGTGGCGACGTAAATGTCACAATACCGGACATTAAGAATGTGGCAGCGTAAATGTCACAATACCGGACAGTAAGAATGTGACAGCGTAAATATCACAATACCGGTCATTAAGAATGTAGCAGCGTAAATGTCACAATACCGGACATTAAGTATGTTGCGGCGTAAATTCACAATGCCGGACATTAAGAATGTAGCTGCGTAAATGTCACATCACCGGTCATTAAGAATGTGGCAGCATAAATGTCACAATACAGGACATTAAGAGTGTGACAGCGTAAATGTCACAATACCGGACATTAAGAATGTGGCGGCGTAAATGTCACAATACCGGCCATTGAGAATGTAGCGGCGTAAATGTCACAATACCGGACATTAAGAATGTGGCAGCGTAAATGTCACAATACGGACATTAAGAATGTGGCAGCGTTAATGTCATAAATGCGTCTTCATCAAACTTTACATTTTAAAGTTCTTATATTGCTGGCATGCAGTTTCTGTTGTTGCTTTAGTTTCTTGTAAAGTTATGTTTTAATTTTCTTATAACAGTTATGTTTAGTTTAATTTTGTCGTATGTACTCGCAGGAGATGTTTTTATATTTTACATTTTAATAATTTACATTCTGTATCCGAAAAACTTAGAATGCACCTGCGTTCTGATATCAAACAAACGCATTAACGTTTCTTTTGAAAAGAGATGATTGGTGATGTATATCACATACGTTTAAACTTTTCACTCCATACCGCTTTGATTTAACACTTCCATTCATGACTATTTACACACAAGCACATCATGAACAATAATGAGTTTATTTCTTATAATAGCCATGTCATATTTTGGCCATGACAGAAACTGTAGAATAAGATCCCTAATATTCAAGAAGTAAAGACAGCAGGCCCTGATCAGATTTATATCCATGCACGGTGTATACATGAAACATACCATTGTTACACGTTATCCACGCATTGTAATTAAATAGTTTCTCTGTTACAGATGTCCTTATAAGATGTGTAAAACATTCTCAAGAATAACCTATGTTGTGACCAATCTTTAGAAGAGTCTTTTCGAAACGATTCTAAAGAGTGGTCACAACATAGAGTTTGGTGGAGAAATGACAACGTATGTATTTTTATATGTGGCTCTGCTGTAAAACTGTTCTTCTTCTTTTCTTAGTATGCCTCTGTAAGATAAATTGCGACAATATTGCCAATGATGTCAACGAAAACAGTATGAGGCTGACATAGCATGTTTTGAGAAAACATTCAGATGATGGCGCCAGCGAATATAATACATATAAGTATAAACATGAAACGGAGTGTTAGATATTATTCTAGCAAACAATATTTATAAGAGTTTTCTTCGTAAACTGGTGTGAACAATTCAGTTTTGCATTCTTTATTGAAAACTACATATAAGAGGATATGAAGAAATTCCCGAGTTCTCTCGTAACTGTTGTTTACGCCGTAGAGGCTGCATTTTGTTCAAACATACGAGTTTACAGTACTCGTTCTAATGTTTTTTCAATGAGTAGATCATTGGACCGGAAGTAAAAATGGCAACATATTATAATGTAAGCAAAGAATACTTTTTTCTAAAATCAGGAAAATGGTTATTGTATTAGGTATTAGTTAACGAATAAACATTCTATATTTCTGAACTGCATAACCTATACCTGTACCTATACCTTGAGATGGTTAAACTAGAAAGGCGTTCATTTAGTATGCAATCGTGGTTTGTATAATCATGGTATAATGAAAAGGTATAAGAAAAGTCACGATGCATTAAGAAACAATTAATCGTTTTATTATAAACGTTACATAAGTACGTAGGCTTTGGTGTATAAATGGTATATATTAATGACTTTTGATCTGCTTGAGAGAGGTGTATACTTTTGATGTTTAGTTGCCAGTGCAGTGTTTCACATACTTATTGAGAGAACCTACTAAGCGCAATATAGATGTTACTGCAAACAGCTTTGGTCCATATACTACGCAGAGTGATGTTGCCTGTAATCAAGGTCCAAACTATTTAGAAATTATTGAAAATGGTACGTGTACTCTATAACAGTAAACTGTCTTATCATAGACCAAAGGAATCCATCTCAGCTTCCTTTATGAAGATGCTGTATGACCCCAATACACCCGAAACAAAATATTTCACTATTATTTATAAACACATCAAACTCAAAACAAGCAAACAGTGATATAATTGAATTCGCATATATACACTGTTTCACTTTTAGAAACGTTGATTGTATTATACAGAATATAACATGACAGTAATATATTATGCATGGAATTAAGGACTTTGTAAAAGCGGCATTAACCCTTTAGTCCATAAATATTTATTTAAGAATTGATAACGTCATACACATTAAGTAGCTGATCCTTATATTGACAATATATTCTGAAAATGGGTGGTCCTTCGAAAGCAAAAGTAGAAATGCCAAAAGAGAAAATTGCAGACTCGATTTTATTGAGTCTGTTCATGAGTAGTAATTAAAAGTGCAACACTACTCACGCCCCCTAGCACCGGCTTAAGCAGTATTCAATTTTCAAAATTGATAACATGATAACTAATGATCAAGAAGGACCAGAAAGTATAACAACTATGAGAATGAAGTACGGGGCGACTTTTTAAGTCGTGTGAAAAGGTAGAATCAGAACTATATTATTTGTTAAACCTTAACCTTATGTAAGCGCATTTTGACGTATCTGTAAACAGAGTAGACCCAGATCAGACGGCTCCTATAGGAGCCGTCTGATCAGGGTCTGCTCTGTTTGCTTATGGTGTAATAAAGATCTGATTATACAGCTTCTGCCTGAGCAAAAATGTCCTGTGTACATATGCCATTATAAAAAAATAATCTTATTAATATTGATGACGTCATTATTTCTACATGGATATTCATCAAGGAAAGGGTCAAGGAAACAGAACAGACCGTGACCAGACTGCTCCTACCAAGGCGTTAAAAAGCGTGTATATTGAGTAAGTTTGTTGGAGTTCAGTTTTTAAATACTGTAATACGATTGCTCTCGCAAAACGTTTTGTTGGGTCCATTTTATTGTTCTAAACATCCCGTAACTGAAGCTCGGAAACAGCTTCTCCACATGATGGTGTTTCAATATATGACTCTATACAAGTTAATCATTAATTTACCTTTCCGCAACATGAACCATTCACTTGATAGAGATGCCTTATTACGTATTTGCAGAGTATACAGTAGAACATCTCTATAACGACCACTAAATTGTGTTAATTAGTTGGTATTTAGGGCAGGTGGCTGCTTAAAGCAAGGTGAAAGTAAAACAGAAGGCTACTATAGGAGCGTTCTGTTTTACATTCACCTTGCTTTAAGAAACCATCTGCCTTTAAAACAAAATACTTGATGTAATTTAGTGGCCGTTATAGAGAGGTTTTACTGTACTGTAAAACGATTGCTCTCGCAAAACGTTTTGTTGGGTCCATTTTATTGGTCTGAACATCCAGTAACTAAAGCTCGGAAACAACTTCACATGATGGTGTTTCAGTATTTAACTATAATTATACAAGTAAATCATTAATTTACCTCTCTGCAACATGAAACATGTACTTGATATAGACGCCTTATTACGTATTTGCAGAGTATACAGTAGAACCTCTCTACAACGACCATTAAATTACATCAATTATTTTGTGTTAAGGGCAGGTCGCTGCCTAAAGCAAGTTGAAAGTAAAACAGAACGCTCCTATAGGAGCGTTCTGTTTTACTTTCACCATGCTTTAAGCAGCCACCTGCTCTAAATACCAACTAATTAACACAATTCAGTGGCCGTTATAGAGAACTTTTACTGTAGACTCTTAATTAATATTTGCCTTTGCAAACACATTGGACCCAGGTCAGACGGCTCCTATAGGAACCGTCTTATCATAGTTTGTTCTGTTTGCTTATATGATACTATAGATATAATTCTACAGGTACTGCGAGGATCAACAGTTTTCTTGTTCTTATGCTATATTAAACATTAAGCTAATCAATATTCATACTTACGTTAATTATTTCATAATTATTCATGGTGTAAAGGGTTACTTATGAAATATTATCGAGCTTTCAGGTATGACCAAAACGATTTTGTGCCATATACCGTCATATTCTTCAGGTAATTAATATAAATGATGTAATTACTTGTAACATAAATACCCATGCGGTAAGGGTTAAGTTATATTTTGCATTATCGTGATTGATTATGAGCACATGCTTAACAGACAAACCATCGCGTAGAGAATTCTCCATAGAAAAATGTCGCCTGACACGTCTATTTAGAATAAAGGGCTCTCGGGAAGTGGTGTTTAGAGAAATAAGACAAACAATTTGCAATACTCGTATATTTAAGCGCTGTTGAAAATATTGCATCGGAGAAAAAGATAAAAGTGTGTACATGTTCTCAAATACTAAATTCTTCATTTCTCCACGAACCTCGAAGAGAAAATTCTAAAGAGTGGTCACAACAGGGTTTGGTGGAGAAATAAAGAAGTTATTCTTGAAACTGTTTTAACTTACGCATCTTACCTGGATCTCTGACTACATGGTATTTTTAAAAATCATATTTCCTGTATTCGCAAGTTCGTAACACATAATGAATAGAGCTCAGGACGTTATTTTCTTTATACTGCATATGTTTGTTGTAAGTTTGAAATACTTTAAAGAGGTGAACAGTATTAGAAAACATAACGGCTCGTCTATTTCGAGAAACAAGCAAATTATCTTAGGCTTGGCATTGCTAAATGGTTCAGAATAATAGTTCTGACATAAACACATTGCAAATGTTCAGGCGTGGTTATTCAAACCACATGCTTTAAGAATTCTGCTTCAATGAGATGGTATTAACCAATGCACACAAAGCTGTAAATCCATCAACATTAAGATCACATAAATGTGTTTTGTAAATATTATATAGAATTTGATAAATTCTAAAATTAGGATATCCTTCGAGAGTATTAGCAGCAATGCGAACAGAAGACTCGGTTTTATTGGGTCTGTTCATGAGGAGTTAAATAAATGCAACACTACTCACGCCCCTAGTACCGGTTTTGGCGGTATTCAATTTTCATAACTCAAAACATTGAACTTTATAATCCTGAAGGCCCATAAACTATTACAACACTGATAATGAAGTATGGGCGACTTTTTAAAACCACCACTCAAGCAATCAACACCTGTTCTTGTACAGTACATATTGTCCAAACGTGGGAGACCTGAAGCAAAAATAGCAATGCGAAACGAGAATATTGCAGACTGGGTTTTGTTGTGTCAGTTCATGGACATTTATTAAAGGAGTATTACTACTCGAACTTCTTTGATAGAAAGAAAATTATATTTAACGCTTTCGCTGTCAGTGTCACATCTGTAATTATCTATGCAAACAGTTTGGATCCTGATGAGAAACCGAGTAACTCGGCGTCTCATCAGGATCCAAAATGTTTGTTTCTGTGACTACCTTTTGAAACAAAAATGTAGAAAAATTAAAAACTGAAAATTGCAGCAGACGACAAATTATGCAGACGACAAACTTTGGCGGCGAAACAGTTAATGTACAAAGAACGCGTTTTCATCAACAGTAATTGCGCAGCCACTTTTGACTCCTTTGCGCACATTGAGTATTACAGAAATCAACTGGCTGATAAGAAGGATCACGCTGAAATTATTTCAATTTAACCATTTCTCAAAACGATACAAGATCAAAAGAAAGTATCAGAAAGTATTTTAAGTTTAAAACACATCATTTGAAAAAATAAAACATATGATATTCTTTAATTCGTTATTCGTTATAGGCGACTTTCGCCACTGACCGTTCCAAGGTGGTACTTCCATCTTCCCCCTATTGTTTGTTTGTTATTACTTTGTGCGTCTTTTTGTGTCTATTGATATGCATGTACGAGCATTTACAGATTTTGTTTGCCGTGGTTCTGTTCGGGTGACTGTGTGTTTTGTATGTGGTGTTTCCTACATGCCTCATACATGTACTTTTCTACAGGAAACCGTTTTCAAATGACTTATCATTATCTGAAAGCATTGAAGATTCAGTAAATTACGTCTATTGCTACATGTACATTTAAAGTCATGAATATGTTCTTCGAATTTATATATGTTCCTGGTATAAAGTTGTTAAGAAAATTTTGATCGAGAAATGCGAATGAAAACAAAACCTAGGCTACACTATATATAGCGAATATGCTTTGTCTCAATAATAACAAAACAATTGGAGTTTACAGAATGAAATGCGCGCAATGCTCGCAGTCTGTGTAGCTTATCCATCTGCCGCGTACAAATACATTTTCACGCATTTGCAAGCACAGTAGAACCAGAACAGACGGCTCATATAGAAGCCGTCTGGTCAGGTTCTACTATGCTTGCATATTGAGTTATATAGATTTGATTATACAGTTACTGTAACTACCAAAACATCCTGTGTTCAGTTTTTTGCTGATAACTTTTCATGTTCATATATGAATAAATTAGGTAACGGTGATTATATTATTTCAGTCTATTTCTTATTATGCATTACACACGTGGCCCCAAAGCAAATTATAGTATATGGCTTAAGGCAATGCTGGTCGTTAGTGAGACGTACAGTAGTATTTAATATGTAAGATCTGATTTACGTACGAACTCGATGTTTGATTTCTTTAAGCAATTCATGATTACTATTTTCAGTTTAATAAAAGCCTACGTTGGGGAAGGTTGTTTATAAATATATGTACAGTTAATATAGTTTGAAAGTGAATCTATGTTCATTTCTTTTAAAAAGAATAAAGAACTGTATCAGCTGTCTTCAAGAAAGTACATGACTATTGTGTTCAAATATATTATACAGTAAAACCCCACCATACAACCGATATTTATACTAGATTTAACGTCCGATTTAGAGGGGTTTTTACTGCATTTTACAGAGCAACAGACCAACGTGCGTACTCCGATATTAAAATCGAGAGGCGATTCCAAAGAGTGGTCACATCATAGGGTTTAATGGAGAAATAAAGGAGTTTGTTTTGAACATGTTTAACTTACGTATCGTATCTGAGCCACTCATATTGTATTTGGTATATTAATATGCCGTACTAATTTCTGACAGCATCTTTTTATCAACAGCTGATACGTGCGTTTTCTTTTTTACTATATTTTAGATAATAATAATTAATATATAATAGGTTTACTTAACACGATGATATAAGTGTCATCGCCTTTGTCATCTATACTATCTGTGATCTGTCAACCCTTACTCCGCTGTGGAAAATATAGGGACTGATCAAATATGGATATGTTCAAATTTAAATACTTCCATAAATATCGACCAAGTTTCTTGACACAAGTATTTGACAGCAAAGACGGGCGTGTGGTAATCGAATGTAGAGTGATTGACCACCATACATGCAGTGCGTTGTAATATCTTTGGATTATAATCTTTTTTCATGACTTGTTTTATACGTTTTCTGAACATATTGTGAAAATGGATGTTGTTTTACAAAGATATTGCAAAGTTTGTAAATCAAATCACTATTGTCGCATGAGCAACTTTAAATTACATTCGTATTTGCTAATGCGTCTGTGATCTGGATAATATCATTTTAAGAATCTTTTACGAAGCTTATCATACATGTACTCCTATTTAAGACGTTTTCGGTAATAACATGGTTAAGAATGTTGAACTGCTCAATAGAGGAACAGACCCTAGCAAAACGGATAATTTGTGAAATGTAAAAAACGTATGATGTAGCACGAGGAACATCTCCATGTGTATGGGGGTAATCAAATATACACAAGTCAAAGTCATCCCGCTTGTCATAGAATTTTGAAGAGATAATTTCATTATTAATGGGCAGATCTAAGTATAAACACGGTGCTAAATTGTCTAGACTGAATTGTTTCATTAACCGAAGTGATTATATATATGCAGAAGAAAACATGGCACGAAAGAATGGATTATCAATAAATATACCACCTAACTATCGATCTGTTATTATCCTCCCAAATTGACCTGAGACTCATGCATATTCCGTTTATTATGATCGGTACTCTTCGGATATATTTCCGAAGGTATACGAATGCGCTATAATAATACAATCCCCGTGGAACATGATTATTACCGGCTGTTGGTTTGCTATTTTTTGTCACAGAATATTACGAACAATCCCGATAAACACGCCGAAAATTAATCGAGTCTCATGTCAAATTCGGAGGATAATACATTGGTGGTATTGATGGCATCTGCCTGTTTACCAGGTTTCAGAATTTATATGAATTCCCTCTCATAGCAATACAAAAAAGGTCTGCGACAAGTGGTACGATAGTTGTACCCATGGAAATACCAATAACTTGACGATATATGACATGTCCATAACGCACAAAAATACCGTCCAGAAGAAAGGCACAAACCTCGGAACACGTCCACATGGTGTAATGCTTAACCGTGTCATCCGTAAAAAATACACGGCCAGCACTGCATGTGAGAATTAGTCTTTTTTCTCAAGCAAAGGCTTTTGTAATGAGAGTGTTGAGATCAGGCGGTAGAGTAGTATATAAAGCAGAACTAGAAAATTGTGTCCATAGAATACGGATGTCCTAGCGACATTGTTTCTAAATTAAGCACTTTTCACTAAATGTTATACATTGAAGAAAAATATCAAAGTATCAAAGTCCCATAACCCTAATAAAATTATCGGTGCAAACTGCCCTTTTACACATATCTTCACATCGATATTGCTCTTATTTTTACGTAAAAGTTTGAAGTAATCCTAATGGTGTGTGATGAGTTTAATACATCAATTTTTCCGGACGTACAGATGGACGGATGTACAAACGTATGAACGGACTGATGGACAAGAGCAAGGCTACTTGCATCCCGCCATGTGGTCTGTATGTGGAGAGGGGTGGGGGGAAATCGTATTTATTAAGTTTGGAGGCTAGGAACTGTTTAATATGTAATTTAGATAAAACTTCATTTGAGTTCTAAATCGACCAAAATAGAAGTATTCCGGAAAAACCGTGAGTACAGTTTTACCAATTATTTAATTTTAAGTAAGCAAGATGTTAAAAGAGTTATTCTGCATGAACTGAATTGGCAATGAGACGTGCCTTATATTTTGTTATGTAATTTACGTAACTAGTATGTTGTTGGCAGATTTTGTAGTTTTCAACATATTCCGGAACTATGTCGCGTTCTGATGACGAGATTATACAATATCAATATAATGATTACGTTAATAATTGTTTTATCAGCTGTACAAAACGTATAATGAAACTATTGTATGCCTTTCCTCAATTAAATGTCATTTAAAAAACTTATAATGAAACTATTGTATGCCTTTCCTTAAAGCAAGCTTCAATTAAATGTCATTCTATTAGCATTATACTGCTGCAATACTCTGATACACAAGTGAATACATTGGAAGTTTGATTGTAAATGACAGACATTTGGTAACATATCAACACTGCACTTGTTTTGCACAAGAGAGATTAATTGGTCCTGCGTTTTCTGCTTGTTTATGTCACATCATGTCAAGATAAGATATGTAGAGACATTTGCCAATAAATCATTAAAATGTTTTGTAGAATTGAAAACAGAGATATTCTGTCGTAGAGTCGCTTTCCAACATTTAACCAAGGATTGGGTCACCTTCCAATGTTGTAAATATAAACTGATAGGATCTACAGGATCGCAGAAAACCACATTGCCAACAGGTTGCACTGTAATAACTGACCTTCGATAAACGAATGCACCATCTGAACTAAGTCTAGTATGCACGTAGCTGGTGACAACGTAGCTAAGACAACAGAATACGCAGAACAACTCGACTAGTCTACTTTTTGAGTAGGCTTAAGTATCAAAATTGAAAACGCGATATAACGGTACCTTAGATTAAATGAAATTTTGAATGTAAATTGTAAACAGTTTTGCACATGTTGCACAAAATAAATTTATGTTTCAAAATAACAAGCTCTTGGAAATAAACTACTCTTTCATAGATAAAAAATAACACTTATACCAAAATGATAAATAGCGCTAATGTTGTTTTTTTTATATACAATATATTTTTAATTATATTTTAATTAGATACACACATTCTAAGAACCATTAATCGGTTATGTAAATAAATGTAAAATAATACATTACAGTCAACTAAATGATATTTCTTAAATGCATTAAAAATCCGGACCATATCAGTTTAATATAAAAACAAAATACACACAAAACAACATTAAGAAACAACACCAGCTAAACTAAGGTACATTTCAACAAACAATTAATTAACATATTAGTTGTAAACAAATGATGACTGGACATAATAAATATCGCGTTTTATGATAGTATTGAATATGCGTTTATTGTAGGGACTTTCACTTATACGAGAATGTAAACATTTTCGTTCTTGGAGACACTGTTTAAATACTTCGCGGCCTTATTAAACGTCAAGATCTCCATCATTAGTAATGTGTTCAGGGCGTGATATTGATTAGAGTCTGAGCATGCATATCATATCGAGTTTCTGCAGTCTTCTCTTTGGCTTGATGTTCTGTATTACAACTAACAAAGAGCAGGTAAAACGTTACTATGATAAAATATATGAAATTTCTGGTATTAATGTTTTTGGTTCATTAAGAATTCACATGATATTTTAACTAAACTGGAAAATGAACACTACAACATTTATTCAGTGAGCTCTTATGATTTCTCTACATTATGATATACTACTCTACCTCGCCTTCTTATAAAGGATAAGATGATTAAAATAATAAAAACAAATTGCCAGAGAAAAAACGTTCCTTGTTTGTAATATTCAACGTGCATTCTTTTCGAATTCAGAAAAGTTGAACATTGCACAATATGGAGATGCCTTGATGTTTGTAGGTCTTTAACCTTTTCTTTTAGATAACATAGTTGTACCGTATGGGGATACCACATATCGTAAAGTTGTTGCTATACCCATGGGTACAAAGGGTGCCCCTCCTGTTGAAAGTTTGTTTTTGTATTGCTTTAGAGGAATTTTATGCTAAGCTTAAAACCTGATACACAAGCTGATATTGTTAATGCTTTTAATAAAAACTTAGACGATATTTAATTTTGGAAAATCCTTATTTTGACACTATTTACCCAAAAGTACTTACTTTAAACAAAGCGATTCGGTCTGACAATGTAGCTGCAGTTTTAGATTTGAATATTTCCATTACAAATGACAAAGTTTCTTCCAAAATATAATATAAAAGGGTAAAAATAATTACCCTGTTTCTGAAAATGGATATGTGTCCCGTTCTACATCATATGGGGTCTATATTTCTCAACTTATTCGGTTTGCCCGAACCTGTTCTTCGCTAGAAGTTTTTAATTGTCGTAATTTAGTTATTGGTAAACTTCTTACAAGGTTACAGATATAAAAACAATTCGGAAAGGGTTTTCAAAGATTTTTTATCGAAATTTACCTCTCATTAGTAAATATAATTGCAATCTACAGACGTTACTGCAGCAAGGTATTTTTCACCCGGAAAATATATGGTGATGCAATCTATAAATTCCCTATCATATCCATTTTCATGATTTGTTTATTAAACGCATTAAAACCTTTAGGAAGACATGTTGTGATCCAATTATATTGCAACGCAATGCATGTTTGGTTATTGACCCCTTTGCAGTCGGTAATCAAACCACGCTTCCCTCCTTGCGCGATGACAGGCCTAGGGTAGAACCTTATGATGTTATAAGCTTACACCCGGAAACGGGATGAGCTAACCAGATTCCTGTATTGCATTTTCTCTGTCGTGCCCTTAATAGCTTCCCTGCAGTTGCTCTGATTTCAGCAAAGTCATTGAGTACACATTTGACGGACTTTCACATTTTTTATTCTATGTTTAACATATTGTCCTGTAATGACCGTTTTCTATGTTGTACAGAAGTTTAACGGGGATACCTTCATTTATACTGTTTGTTAAACAGAGGGTGACTTCTCCACAGTGACACTGACCTCTTAATAGTCATCGAGTACATGTCTACGATGTCAAAAGTACAAAAATGAGTTATGCAGGAAACACCACATACTTTTTTAAACAAAACAGTTGTACATATTTAGTATCTACTAGTATTTATATCTTCTTGCGATTTATTTTTTGTTAAATGTCGGTGTAGAAGTGTTTGATATATTTTTCCCGTACTTTTAATTTATGACGTCATTTAAATGATGACGTCGCTTGTTTACCTCAAGCGTTTATTTTAAAATCATTTCATTTTGGCAGACATCGTTATTTATGTTGTGAAGTTGTCTGGAGGGGGAATTTTATTTACATTTTGACTTTGGTGAAAGTGGGATAAGGGCGAGGTTGGGTACCCGTAAACCAGGTAGGTTTAAGCCCCCCAGATTTTGGTTACTGACCGTGCCAAGGCGGTACTCCTGCTTTCAGCCTTTGGTCAACTTTGTTGTTTAATATGCTTAGTGTTTAATGTTTTTCGTCTTGATATGCGTCCCGTTATGTTTTGTCTTGTGGTTATACCGTTTCTTGTTTGATGGTGTTTGGTGCGGTGTCATTTCGTATGTGGCTCTCCCTGTTTGACTATTTTTTCCATATTTGAGACAAATGTGGGGTTAGGATGTCCGTAAATTCGTTTACCCTCTCCCCCGTGGTGGTTTTGCCACTGACAGTTCCAAGGCGGTACTGGCTTTGTCACCTTTAAGTTTATGTTTCTTCTGTATCTTTGTCTTTGTACTTGTGTGTGTGTGTGTGTAGAGTCTGGTAATGTTTGCACTGATGTATGTATATAGCTCTTGGTTATAATTTTTGTGTTTGTACTGATCTCATTGCCATCAGCCCTGTTTGTTGTGACAAAATCATGCACCTTGTCACTTCTAGTCGATATTGCCAGCAAAACGGAAAGTTGCATATGGGCTATCCATTAGTCGAGATGGATATGTGGTGCTTATAAAGGATTTCCTACAATATGTTCTCCAGAAATAGGTAGAATTGAAAAGCGCCATTGTCGAATTATTACGCTTGTCTACAAGATGTTTCCGATCTGAATGTTGTGATAGATAATGATGATGTAATTTCCACCTAAATGATTTGTATCAGTTCAGTCTCTTTGTTGAATTGTTAACGTAGCTTGCAATTACCGTCATATCATACTCTATAAAAGGTCGTCTTAAACCATGTGAAAATATAAAAGATATGTCTCTGATGCTGAAGGTGCTTTTCTCTGAAGATTTGGTAATGGTTTGCTTCTACCTGCTCCGAAACCAAATTGTTCTACTGCTATGTTTTCTGCAACTGTGAGTCGATTCAGACATATTCTAAGCAAGTATGGCTAATTAAGCGGGCGGTTAGGCAATTCTGACATTCGGCTTTAAACGTTTGACCTTATAAACATTATATAGATTGTCAATTTAAAAAAAACAAAAATGTAACTGAATTCTAAAAATAGAAGACCCTTCGAAAGCAGAGGTAACAATGTCAAAAGATGAAATTGCAGACTCGGTTTAAATGAGCGGTTAATAAAAGGTCCGGAAAATATAATGAATGAAGTACGGGCGAAAGTTTACGGTTGTCGCACGATCACTTAACCCTAAAGAAATCAATACGGGCTATGACTGCGATAAATATTTTTTCGAACCATGTACCTTATATAAATAAGACCTTTCAGAATACTTGAGGGTATGGTATGAAATAGTTTTTATCACGTATCCAACTATGAAAACATATTCTCTCTTCAAATATGGATTGAGTGTCATTGTGAATATTTTGATTCGACCAATCTTTTGAGAAACTATCGACTAGGTATCAAATTGTTTGGATCCTGATGAAACGCCGAGTTACTGATCTGTTACCAAGCCGTTTGCAAATTCACGTACATTCGCGTATAGACATGTTTTGATTTGGCATGATGGAAACTCGGTCAAAAACCTTCGAATTTCAATGTTTCTACACATTGCAGAAATAACACGAATATATAGTAATGTGCTGTGTCCGTACTTTGAACACGAGGTTACGTTATGCAAGATATAAAGTAGCATACATTCTTAGTTATGTTGTGGTATGTACACACGCATTTTACATTATCTCATTAGAGTTACAGCTAGTTTATTGATGTCAGCAGTTATAAATGTCAGTGTCTATAAATGCTTCCTTATCACCAGTTGCATATTAAATTATAAATACAGAGACACATTCCCCGCCTCGTTGATTGCAAACAGTATGCACACAATAATATCAAATTACTATCTATCAAATTTGATGAAATACGTATCGATACTCAAAGTGAATGCAATATACAGCAACTTGGTTCGGGTTAAACATTTTGCTTGTTTTGGTTTAAAGTAAGTGTTCACCTCTTCCAGCGCACTTATTTATTACTTGGTTGTCTGTAGGGCGTTTGATAAACTTATAGTGCCGATGTCGAAAATGTGTGTTACAGTTTACCTTTAAATGAATATGATTTTGTGTTTATTATGCTATTCTAGTATTTAGTTTTATTTCAGAATAATTATTCGTAAAATTATTGGACATACCCACCTTCTCACTTTGTTCACTAAATACATTATAAAATATATTCAAAAGGGATATGATCCTATGGTACTACAACATACTGCATGTCTAGTTGTCAACCCTTTTACCGTTGGCAATCACGCTGCCCTCTTTGCAAGTACGCCGACAAGAAATGTTTAGTACTCTATGAAGACGACCTCTTAAATCTGGGAACGGAAGGTGAACGTCGCCTTTATTACTTTTCTACAGTTTCTCTGTTTGCAGCTCAATCATTGATTACACTAGCAATAGGGTGGATACAGTTTGTTTCACTTAAATATGTTTTCGTTCTACAGGCACTTTACCACTGTATTTGCTATCGCGGCTGTTGTAGATAAGTCGGAGAGGGGATACTTTTATTGACACTGTTGGTCTTTTAGGGTGGGTATGGTATAAGTGTGAGGTTGGGCGCCCTAAACCCATTTAAACCCCAGTGACATTTGTAACTGACCGTTCCAAGGCAGTACTTCCGTCTCCCCCTATCGTTTGTGTGTTATGTTTTGTGTGTCTCTTTGTGACTTTTATACATATGTATGACTCAAATCGAGGGCCGGTTCCTGATCGAGGGCGATTCGAAAATCATGGGCCGATCCAAAATCGTGGGCCGTTTTCTCCCAAGTCGTGGGCCGATTTATAACCCTCAAAAACACATCCTATCTGACAAAATACACAGACCACAAATTTGATATAGATCTAAATGCCCACGGCAAATTAAAGGTGTTCCGTGCTCATTAAAAACTGCAAATATAGATCTATTTTTTTTAAAAAAAAAATATAGATCTATAAAGACTGGTTGAGTTAAAGAAAATAAAATGTCCAAGGCAAAATGATACTACGTCAAAACGGACGACGTTGTGCGTGAATGACGTCGTATTGTTTTAACCGTATATGTCGGAGTGAAACTAGATCTAGTTCAGAACAGGAAACAACCGATGTCAAAAGATCCGAACCCCTATTGGTTCTGGAAAGAGATGGATTTTATAACAGAAGTTCCATGATTGAAGGCTTAAAATCCTATGTGGGGGTTAAAGCGCATTTCAAGATTTCAGAAAACAGGCCACGATTTGGGATTGGCCCACGAATTTCGAATCGACCCTCGATCTGAGACCGACCCACGATTTGAGTCTTATATATATGTACATTTTCTGTTTATAATCGTGGTGCTGTTCGGACGGTTGTGTGTTTACTGCCTGACTCATATATATCAATTTTTATTTAGCTTGTGCTAGTGGTGTGACTAATGTTGTACTTTTAGAAACTGCTCATGAACATACTCAATAAAATCGTGTAATTTTCTGTTCCTGCTATTTTTGCTGCTATCGAAGGATAGCCTACTTTCAGAAGAATTTATCAGTTATGTGTTATTAATTACTTGTTAATACTTGGAAAAGGCAACATAAACATCATGTCGACACTGGGCAATGAAGCAAAGTCAAGACGAAAACAAAGTAGTATTACACTACTTGTCGCTTATCCGCCTTTCCTTTTGTTTCCAATGCACACAAAACGAATAAGTATCACTAAATTATAATAACTGTTGAGGAATAATAAGTATAATCACTAACTAATAATTATTAACACTAAAGTATTACGAAAGTTCAGACTCAGTCACTCTCATTTGATTTTACCGTTATTGTGCACTAATTTCAACCGTGCCAGGTCCACCATCTAAACCATTTCGTTGGTTTTCTAAACCAGTTGAAATTAATAACAAATAACGAATCAAAAGTATATAAGAAGAAACAACAAATAAGATACAATTCTCTGGTTATATTTATACATGTATATGAAAATGTGATGCTTTTGTGTCAGAAATAAATTTCTAAATTACATTCACGTAACTTTACTTATTACTTTTGTAGTTACTCTGTTTGCAGCTCAATCATTGATCACATTAGCGATAGGTAGATACTTAAATACGTGTTCGCTTTATATGCAATTTACCACTGAATTTGCAATCGCAGTTGTTGTAGCTTAGTCTGTTACACTGTTTGTCTTTTAGGGTGGGGTGGAATAAGTGAGGTTGGGCGTCCCTAAACCGGTTTAAATCCCAAGTGACTATTGTCACTAACCCCTCAAAGGTGGTACTTCCATCTTCCCCTATTGTTTGCTTATTATATCTTTGTGTGTCTTTTGATATGCATGCACATGCTGTTCAGTAGGTGTGTGCTTTGTATGTGGTGTTTCTCATGTATGTATGTGTACTCATGGATGTAATTTTAAACGTTTGATTTCCACATTGAAATCACTATTGCTATAAATGACGTGATTCTGTAGACAATTATCAATATATCAATAGGCTACTATGCTTCTACATCAACATTATTTTCCTGTATATGTTTCCAACTTGAAAAAAACTTCATTTCTGGTCGTAGATATCGATGATATTCATCAGTACCTCGTAGTATACTATATCGGCCTACCGTGACGTTTTCCGGATGTGGATCCATAGACTAATATTATGCATTTCTTACCATGGGGAGTATTTTAGGGCATGTAATGAAAACATGCATATTCCCATCAGGTTGTCAGGTTTCAGACCAGAATACACAATACTTTTCGAAAAGCCCTCGTGCATGTTCATTAGGTAAAGGGTTATAAGTTATAATGTTATATTTACAGGATAATAATTTGCATAATTATGTTGTCGAACATACTGCAATACTGACAGCTGATATTTGTTGAAAATATGATAAATGCCGTGATTCCAAACAAAACGGCAACAATAAATATTCAGAGGTGTACTTTTTTTTTTTATCTTTTTCATTATTTCAATACAGTTTTATTGTAATTTGTGAGTAAAATGTTGGATTTGTATAATACTTTTGTTAATTGAAATCGGCTGTTTCTCATATTCTCGTCAAATTTAAATCCTAACCCATGTTGGTTGTACTTGTAAATATTTCTCTTTAACATACTAATTAACTAATTGGATTAATCAATATCTTAAATGAAATATTTCATCATAATTCATGTACCTGTCAGTACGCACAATGTATTAGACACCCAGTTTGTCATAACTATTTATCATATTGTGCAAAAATTAAACTTAATCTATTAGAGAAAGATAGGTGGAATGTTAATGAAAAAGCAGTAAAGATCTGCCTTCGTAAATAAATACTAATATTTCTTACCCATACTGATGTAATATAAGTACGGTTCAACTATGACTTGTAAAGTAGAACCTGTCTAAAGCGGCCGTCAAAATATGTCTAATTACGAGGGGTGTTCCATAAATAATGTCATCTGTGCTTTATTTCACGGAAATCGTGCAATTTCATGCACAAAACCACCTCGTGTTGAGTGATCACTGGCTCGTGACACAGGTAAATATCTCGTCCACACGTTCACTTGCCTCGGTACAGTGTACATCGTTTCATAGCCTATTCGTTAGACTATACACAAAATGACAGGAAAACGAGCTGAAAATGTTCTTGAAATTAGGGCCTATATAAAAGGTAGGTCATTACTCGGCATAAAGGCTGTAGATATTCACCGCGAGGTGTGTGACATTTATGGGGAGGGCCAAATGTCCCACAGGACTGTTTGTAGGTGGGTAGCTAAATTTAGTGCTGGGCAGCAGCAACTGAAAGATGCTGCTCGCCCAGGTCGTCCTGCAACAACTACGACCAAAGGTAATATAGAAAAAATCCGAAATATCCTCAGAACTGATGCTCGATTCACCGTAAGACAATTGGCTCGAATGACAAACTTGTCGTTAGCAAGAGTTCATGCAATTTTGAAGAAACACCTAAAAGTTAGAAAGATAAATGCAAGATGGATACCCCATTTGTTAACGGATGAGCAAAAGAAGACGCCTGTAACAATGGCAAAAGAACTTCTCAAAATGTACCCAAAATATAGTAAAAAGGCTTTTGATAATATAGTCACTGGTGATGAGACCTGGGTGTATTATTTTGAACCAAAGCGGAAGGTTTCCAACCGAATATGGGCCACTAAAAATGCCAGACGCCCAAGTATTGCAAAACAAATACGAACGGTAAAGAAGATTTTGTATGCTATTTTTTTCACTAATAAGGGTCCAGCTATTCAAATCCCGGTGCCAAAAGGCAGAACGGTCACAGGCAAGTTCTATAAAAACGTTGTTCTGAGAAAATTGAAGAACTACTACAAAAGTAGCCGCCCCAAAACAGGACTTAAGTATGTCCGACTTTTGCATGATAATGCACCCGCTCACAAGGCACGTATTGTGACTGACTTTTTGGAGTCAGAGAAGGTTACCGTCCTTCCGCACCCTCCGTATTCGCCAGACTTGGCCCCCTGCGACTATTTTCTCTTTCCAAAACTTAAATATCATTTATCTGGAAGGAGATACAATTCGAGAAATGCCCTTGGATCTGCTGTTTATCAGTGTCTGATGGGTGTCCCCATTGAAGAGTATGAAAAATGCTTCCAAAAATGGATTGACCGGCTAAAAAGGTGCATTCTGGCTGGTGGAGAGTATTTTGAAGGGCAGAGCAAATTAAAATGAACAAAAGCACTTCCGCTATATGAGCACCGATGCAAGTGACATTATTTTTGGAACACCCCTCGTATGAGCCCATAAGATGGTAGCTTAATGCAGGTCAAAAATAATGCTGAAAGCTAATATAGGTGTTTCTGCATTACTTTTGCTCTGCATTAAGCAATCACTTGTTGTTTAAAGATTCTGAAGGGTGGTGATCCCCCGAAAGCAAAAATTGCAACACAAAAAGAGAAAATTGCAGACTCGGTTTTATTGAGTCTGTTCATGAGCAGTAATTGAAAGTGCAACACTGCTCACGCCCCCTAGCACCGGCTTAAGCGGTATTCAATTTTCAGAACAAGAAGTACTGAAATTCATTATCTCGAAGGATCAGAAGGTATAACAACACTGAGAATGAAGTACGGGGCGACGTTTTACGGCCGCCACACAAGCACTTAACACCTGCTGTTGTGAAGATTATAAATTCTGAAGGGCGGTGATCCCCCGAAAGCAAACATTGCAACACAAAAAGAGAAAATTGCAGACTCGGTTTTATTGAGTCTGTTCATGAGAAGTAATTGAAAGTGCAACACTGCTCACGCCCCCTAGCACCGGCTTAAGCGGTATTCAATTTTCAGAACAAGAAGTACTGAAATTCATGATCTCGAAGGATCAGAAGGTATAACAACACTGAGAATGAAGTACGGGGCGACGTTTTACGGCCGCCACACAAGCACTTAACACCTGCTGTTGTGAAGATTATAAATTCTGAAGGGTGGTGATCCCCCGAAAGCAAAAATTGCAACACAAAAAGAGAAAATTGCAGACTCGGTTTTATTGAGTCTGTTCATGAGCAGTAATTGAAAGTGCAACACTGCTCACGCCCCTAGCACCGGCTTAAGCGGTATTCAATTTTCAGAACAAGAAGTACTGAAATTCATGATCTCGAAGGATCAGAAGGTATAACAACACTGAGAATGAAGTACGGGGCGACGTTTTACGGCCGCCACACAAGCACTTAACACCTGCTGTTGTGAAGATTATAAATTCTGAAGGGTGGTGATCCCCCGAAAGCAAAAATTGCAACACAAAAAGAGAAAATTGCAGTTAAGACTCATATGTTCAATTAATGAATAGTCCCTTAATACAGGTTCTACCGTATATCACATTATGATTTTTTTTAATTTAAACACGTATCTAACCCATCGTATGTGTATGAAATAATTAATTAATTCTGCTTTCATGTATATTTACTTAGCTTTATCGTAGATTTATTTTGATAATGTCCACATAGCTATCGTAAGATAAAATGAAAGTGAATATTACGCAACATTACATGTCCAGTTTTGTTTTTGTTATTCATTGTTCTCTCTTTGATATTGTTATAATGTAAATAAGCGAACTGGCTTGTGATAGTTTCAAAGAGAACGAAAAAAGGATCGAATGAAAGTTCTGTATTCAAATCAAACATATAAAATGGAGCAGAATTGTGTGAACTAGAAGCACTTTGGTCTCGAGACTTTCAAGCTCATCGATAAGTTTTACCAATTTGAACAAACATGCTTTTTGCATTATTGATTTAATGGCTAGACATTTTTTAATTAATCTACTTATCCACGTATCTACATTACCAATCAGCTTGTTTTGAAGAGGCCTCGACATCGCATCTGTGATTACCTATGCAAACAGAATGGATCCTGATGAGACGCCGATAAACTCGTCGTCTCATCAAGATCAAAACTGTGTTACTATTTTATGAAACAAATATAAAAAAATTATAAGTTTAGCATAGGACAAAGTTTCCAGACGACAAACGTTGTTTGCCTTCAGACGACAAAAGTTGGTAGCGAAAAGGTTTAAGCCGATAGAATGAATTCGAAGTAGCAACTGCAATGCTAACGTAGTGTTGCGAACTATGGTCGGCCTTGTGCCAGTGTATGATATAACTGGTTCGGGTACATTGACACATGTCTGCGGTATGCTATTACGGAGTGGAAGCACTATAGCTGTCTTAAATAGACAAGCCGTCATACTACCAGCAGTATCTCTATTTGTCTGTTGCTGTATGTCTGTTTGTCTATATTTCCATCTACATTTCCACAAATCTCTCTCACACACACAAAATCAAACACACACAGGCACGTCGGCACGAAAAAAGGCAGACGGGCACGTGTGCGTTTTAACTTGATTGAAACGCCGTAATAGACAAACAGAAAATCAATTGTATTTCAAATCTTTACAATATGTTTCCACAAGAATAAGTAAATGCTTTGCCATTGTCCTTGATTTCCCACACTCGATGTGTAATTGCAGATTGCAACTGAATTGAAAGAAATATTCACATTCGCTGTTAATTGAAAAGGTAGTAAAGCCACACACAAGACGCAACCATCACCAAAACATCGATAGAAAGCAAGTAATACAGACAGACACACACACACACACGCGCGCACGAGATGAAACTTTTAAACATGAACTAACGAACAAGTACAAAGACGCAAAGACACCAGACAAACATAAAACCATGTGTGCCTTATCCTGCTATTTTTCCTTATTTGAAAAGATAGAAAAGTTTACATAGTATAGGGACGGCATTTATTACGTCCGTGGATCGAGATAGTATTTTGAAAATGTGTTACTATGCCAGATTATAGCACGGACATAAACAGAATACTAAAAATAATCAACAACCATGATCATTTTCTGCATTATCCTCAAAACAAAGACTTGTTATGTATAAACAGCCAACTTTCTGGGTGGTTTGTTTGTTCATTTGCAACAAATTGGTAATGTCAACGGATGAACTGACTTTGAATTAAATGAAAAGAAAAGTAATGTCTTACTTAGGTATTCAGACTGACATCTCCTATATAAACACATAATGTTACAAGATATGGGACTGACGCAATAATTGTGATCCCATGCTCTCTGTCAGAAAAGTATGAATGTTTTGGCATGACATTACCCAAATGCAAGTGCATTAAAAGTTATACTGTCATATGCCACGCTCCTGTCTTTGTAAAGACGTAAGATGTCTATTCTATGTCTTATCACATAATCGGCGGCGTGGGAATGCCGAAACAGAGTGTGGTAAACCGAGGAAATGCATGTTTTATTTTTATGTTTTGGAACCAAAGCATGACGTCATTTAATCTGTAGCCAACCGTAGCGCTGATGTTTGTAAACAATGGCCGAAACAGCCCTTTTAGCCTCTTTTATATTCTATGGCACTAATATGGGTTATGTGAGAAAACGAATCTTGCTTTCGTGTTCATTACAATTTGTTTTTTATGAAACGCGATCGCTAAAGCTCGTGTCATATTATAGTGAACTCATTTCATAAAAAGAATTTGTATTGAACGATCATGTTAGATCCTCTATGTATTGTGTATTCATTCTGTATTGTATCGCTGTTTATGTTGTATTACAATAATCGGTAAACCAAACCACAACCGCTTTTTTGAAGCTGTATTTAAAGCTTTACTTCACAATTAATTATGTAAGAAATAATGATATCGTAAATCCTCATCATGAATTTCGTTGACAATTGTTTACACTGTTTGTTCAGCTTGGGTGACTTTGAGATAATTATGAAGTTAGGACGTCCGTAAACCGGTTTAAACCACTAGTGGTGGTTTTGCCACTAACCATTCCAAGGCGATACTGTCTTTGTCACCCTTGCTTTTATGTTTGTTTTTGTTTCTTTGTACTTGTGCGTTTGTTCATGTTTGAAATCTCGTGTGTGTGCGTGTGTGCGTGTCTGTGTGTGTGTATGTATGTATGTTCACCCTTACATTTGTGTTTGTCTGGTGTCTTTGCACTTTTGCGTTTGTTCATGTTTAAATTGCATCTTGTGCGTGTGTGTGTTGCGTGCGTGCGTGTGTGTGTGTGTGTATGTGTGTGTGTGTGTGTATTACTTGCTCTATCGATGTTTTGGTGATGATTGCGTATTGTGTGTGGCTTTTCCTGCTTGGCCTTTACTACTTTTCCATTGTGAATACATGTGTTTGTTATTATTGGTTAAATGGTGTCACTGGCGATTATTGGAGAATAAACATGTCTATCAATAAAGATATAATGGTGCTGTGCTAAAGAAGGTACGTTTGAATATGTGTGTATATTTGTGAAGTTACACTATAGCATTTGACGTTACATGGTGAATAAACGATTCTTTTGGTAAAGCTATTAATTGTGTCAGTGACGAAACTTAGAGAATAAACAGTTCTGTTAGTAAAGCTATCATAGTGTCAATCATGGCGCGCAACGGATACTATGATGTCGATGTGGAGTAGGCAATGAACAGATCCATGTAGGACATGCATGTGTATGTGTGACCTCATTTGTGTTTCTCGTGTTGCTGTGCACTTTCGTGTATCAATTCCAAATTTCTTGTCTGAGTTTTATTCCATTTGTTTTCTATATGCATTGATAATTGTTAAGTCAACTTATCTATCGATGTTTTGGTGATGGTTGCGTCTTGTGTGTGGCCTTTCCTGCTTGACTTTTACTACATTTTCAATTATGTAATAATATCCATGGGGTGTGTTTGTAACCTATTACAGCACCAATAGAAACTAATCGGCGGTTTCCGGCACGCTCGGATAAGTACGTCGTATACACTAGATTATAACAGATCTGTATGACTCGTGTCATTAGTCCCGACGAAATTTGCATTGTCTGTTGTACAAATAAGCCCAATAATGATGCACCCAGTAAGACAAAAGGAAAACAAATTAGTCAAATTTGGACCATATCAAATAGTTGAGCAGATGTTGTTTAATATTCTTATAAGCCCAGGCAATTTGTTTTCTAGACAAACGATTAAATTAGAATAAGCCACTTTCTCTGAGAGACGGTGCTTCATTCCCCTTTAATGTGTCGATTTACATATTTATTTGGGCACCGGGTGCTGGTGCATGATTTTAAAATCGGAAATCTTCGACTGATGCTGACAAAGGTTGATCACACCTCAGATATGTCTGATGGGAGGTATGGTTACACTAACATCGGATGTCGAAATCCAAGTCAATGATTCTAAAAGAACGAAAACCGTATGGTCGTGTTAACCACTTGAGTGCGGCACTCGCATGCACTGCCATTTGCTTGCAGACCAAGATTAGAGGATAGGCAAGTGTAAGCATTTCATATTGATTGGACTCTATATATTTTAATTCCTATGGGATATTCTACTCTAAAAATCCGGTTTACAAACTAACTTGATAAACGTAAATGACTTGGAAGAACGTATGCTAACGCAAATCAATATACCACCTTATCACATTCTCTCATCAGAGCACCATTTTCAATAGGTGTATGCCTAAATATTCTGAAAATAAAGGTTGGGTTTTGGCAAGAAAAGTTGTAAAAGGCATTTTGAATTAGTTTGTTGTTATAACGTTTGCCAGATAGATGTAAAGCAATTAAAACTACCACTGCCACTTGTTTCTTCTAACTAAATACATATTTTGCCAGTGGCAAATGTTGACAATGTCAGAACAGTTTAATGGCTAACGTACTTATATATGCAGATACAGTTTCCAATCATATACATGTGAAAGGTGTAACGGTGTTTTGTGGGCTTTACCAGTTTATTTTAACAAAACAGTATCACGTGTTTACAGTATTATAGGCATACGCGTTTTCAGCGAACTGTTGAAATATCTTGCAAGAAGTCGAAACATTTCCTGTATTGATACAATGATATCATCAATATATTGGTATTTGGTTATAAGACACAGCCAGAATTTATTTTAGTTACAAAGAACCAACAGCATACCATTCATTTAACCCCTTCCCTCATATTGACGCCTGTAACATATTTGAAAGCAGAGTTTATCCAGATCCTATAGGAGCCGTCTGATCAGTGTCTGCTCCATTTGTCTATGAACTGATATATATCTGATACTACAACTTCTGCTATGGTAAAAACATCCTTGGTTCATGGTGCTATAATGAAATTCTTCAACTTATTAAATTAGTTCAATGTAATTATGCAACCTTTCATCATTTCTCACAGGAATGTTCATGAGAGCAGGCTTAAGTAAGACATACACCCATACAAATATAACCCCGATAGACCTGCCCGTATGGCGTTCAACATCGAGTCGGGACGTCGTAGATACGATTCGTTATACCAAACGATTAAGAATGACATTGTATATTTTCATTTATCGTTGTGTGTAGAAGGGCTAGGGTGGAATGGTCCTGTGTCAGTATAATAATTATGATATAAGCGTGATATAACAAATGTGATAAAAATAGGTGTACAGCACGTGTGACATGTGTGGTTTGACCTGTCAAAATATTCCAAGTGGAATGGTCTATCCGTGTTTCATGATAGAATCCATCAAGTATGAAATGGTACAGTAGAACCCCTCTAATGCGATCACTTAATGAATAAACATACCTGTCTTTATAAGCAGGTGGTTGCTTAATGTAGGACAAAAGTAATGCAGAAAGCTCCTCTAGGAAGTTTCTGCATTACTTTTGTCCTGCATTAAGCTACCAACCGCATCCAGCACCCAGAATTATACCTCTTTTAGGTGGTCGCATTAGCGGGGGTTTTACTGTATCATTTGCGAGAGGAGGTTAAATGGCAAATACCTCGAGAAGAGAGCCCTATGGAATCATGTGAATCACTTTGTCATTGAAATCAATATACTCGTATGTATTGTCAAGCACTTTATCAGGAAAATGCAGCTAACTCACATGTTGAGGTCAATTTTAGTTAATATCTATTAATATATTTGAAGTACATGCAATTAATTAGTGTTCAAATACTAAACACTCGACATTTATCATCAAGATTTGTACTTCAAATAAATTCCAGAAATATTTCAATTTTACTATTACGCCATAAATAATTATTTCTATATATAAATATTTTATAGTCTTTATTATCAAGATATGACCCGAACAGCTTGAACTACTTTGAAGAAGTATAAAAGTTCATTCCGAGGTACATGCAGTAAAATCCCTTAATGTGACCACCTGAAACAGGTATAATTCTGGGTGCTAGATGTAGGTGGTAGCTTAATGCAGGACAAAAGTAATGCAGAGAGCTTTCTGCATTACTTTTTTCCTGCATTAAGCAACCACCTGCTTATAAAGACACCCATGTTTATTCATTAAGTGGTCGCATTGGAGGGGTTTTAATGTATTTACTGATGAATCAAATTTGATTCTTAGCATAGCATAGAAAAAACATTAGGATGTACACATTGAACAATGAATTTCAAAGTGGTTTGGTCAATTATCGTTTAACTATGTGGGACTCACCCACAACATAGACGACGGTGAACACAGGACAACATGTAAAACATAGCATAATAACTGTGACAATCCGTCAAATATGTACTCAATGACTTTGCTGAAGTCAGAGCAGCTGCAGGTAAGCCGTTAAGGGCACGACAGGGAAAAAATAATACATGAGTCTGGTAAGCTCCTCCTGTATCCAAGTTTAAGAGTATACCATCATAGAGTACTACCCTCGGCCTGTCATCGCGCAAGCAAAGAGGGAAGCGTAGCTACCGACTGTAAAAGGGTCGATAACCAAACATGCAGTGTGTTGCAATATAATAGGATCATAACCTTTCTTTTTAAATGTTTTAATGCGTTTTATAAACAAATCATGAAAATGGATATGACCCCGAATTTTCCTAAGTTTGTAGATAACATCCCCATAAAATTCTGGTTGAGAAATGCCTTGTCGCAGTAACGTCCGTAGATTGCAATTATATTTACTAATGAGAGGTAAATTTCGATAATAAAATTTAGAAAAGGTTTTCCGAAGTTTGTGATATCTGTAACCTTGCTTAAGAAGTTTATCAGTTATAACTAAATTACGTCTGTTAAAATCTTCAAGCAAAGAACAGGCTCGGGCAAACCTAAGCCCAGTCAATTTGTTTTCTAGACAAACGATTAAATTAGAATAAGCCACTTTCTCTGAGAGACGGTGCTTCATTCCCCTTTAATGTGTCGATTTACATATTTATTTGGGCACCGGGTGCTGGTGCATGATTTTAAAGTCGGAAATCTTCGACTGATGCTGACAAAGGTTGATCACACCTCAGATATGTCTGATGGGAGGTATGGTTACACTAACATCGGATGTCGAAATCCAAGTCAATGATTCTAAAAGAACGAAAACCGTATGGTCGTGTTAACCACTTGAGTGCGGCACTCGCATGCACTGCCATTTGCTTGCAGACCAAGATTAGAGGATAGGCAAGTGTAAGCATTTCATATTGATTGGACTCTATATATTTTAATTCCTATGGGATATTCTACTCTAAAAATCCGGTTTACAAACTAACTTGACTGTGTGTGGTTGTGTGTGTGTGTGTGTGTCATGCTGTCTATCGGTGTTTTGGTGGTGGTTGCGTCTTGCATGTGGCTTTGCCTGCTTGACTTTACTACTTTTCCATTGATAAACGTAAATGACTTGGAAGAACGTATGCTAACGCAAATCAATATACCACCTTATCACATTCTCTCATCAGAGCACCATTTTCAATAGGTGTATGCCTAAATATTCTGAAAATAAAGGTTGGGTTTTGGCAAGAAAAGTTGTAAAAGGCATCTTGAATTAGTTTGTTGTTATAACGTTTGCCAGATAGATGTAAAGCAATTAAAACTACCACTGCCACTTGTTTCTTCTAACTAAATACATATTTTGCCAGTGGCAAATGTTGACAATGTCAGAACAGTTTAATGGCTAACGTACTTATATATGCAGATACAGTTTCCAATCATATACATGTGAAAGGTGTAACGGTGTTTTGTGGGCTTTTACAGTTTATTTTAACAAAACAGTATCACGTGTTTACAGTATTATAGGCATACGCGTTTTCAGCGAACTGTTGAAATATCTTGCAAGAAGTCGAAACATTTCCTGTATTGATACAATGATATTATCAATATATTGGTATTTGGTTATAAGACACAGCCAGAATTTATTTTAGTTACAAAGAACCAACAGCATACCATTCATTTAACCCCTTCCCTCATATTGACGCCTGTAACATATTTGAAAGCAGAGTTTATCCAGATCCTATAGGAGCCGTCTGATCAGTGTCTGCTCCATTTGTCTATGAACTGATATATATCTGATACTACAACTTCTGCTATGGTAAAAACATCCTTGGTTCATGGTGCTATAATGAAATTCTTCAACTTATTAAATTAGTTCAATGTAATTATGCAACCTTTCATCATTTCTCACAGGAATGTTCATGAGAGCAGGCTTAAGTAAGACATACACCCATACAAATATAACCCCGATAGACCTGCCCGTATGGCGTTCAACATCGAGTCGGGACGTCGCAGATACGATTCGTTATACCAAACGATTAAGAATGACATTATTTTCATTTATCGTTGTGTGTAGAAGGGCTAGGGTGGAATGGTCCTGTGTCAGTATAATAATTATGATATAAGCGTGATATAACAAATGTGATAAAAATAGGTGTACAGCACGTGTGACATGTGTGGTTTGACCTGTCAAAATATTCCAAGTGGAATGGTCTATCCGTGTTTCATGATAGAATCCATCAAGTATGAAATGGTACAGTAGAACCCCTTTAATGCGACCACTTAATGAATAAACATACCTGTCTTTATAAGCAGGTGGTTGCTTAATGGAGGACAAAAGTAATGCAGAAAGCTTTACTTTTGTCCTGCATTAAGCTACCAACTGCATCCAGCACCCAGAATTATACCTCTTTTAGGTGGTCGCATTAGCGGGGTTTTACTGTATCATTTGCGAGAGGAGGTTAAATGGCAAATACCTCGAGAAGAGAGCCCTATGGAATCATATGAATCACTTTGTCATTTGAATCAATATACTCGTATGTATTGTCAAGCACTTTATCAGGAAAATTCAGCTAACTCACATGTTGAAGTCGATTTTATTTAATATCTATTAATATATTTGAAGTACATACAATTAATTAGTGTTCAAATACTAAACACTCGACATTTATCATCAAGATTTGTACTTCAAATAAATTCCAGAAATATTTCAATTAACATGAACAAGATTTACTATTACGCCATAAATAATGATTTCTATATATAAATATTTTATAGTCTTTATTATCAAGATATGACCCGAACAGCTTGAACCATTTGAAGGAGTATAAAAGTTCATTCCGAGGTACATGTAGTAAAATCCCTTAATGCGACCACCTAAAAGAGGTATAATTCTGGGTGCTAGATGTAGGTGATAGCTTAATGCAGGACAAAAGTAATGCAGCGAGCTCTCTACATTACTTTTTTCCTGCATTAAGCAACCACCTGCTTATAAAGACATCCATGTTTATTTATTAAGTGGTTGCATTAAAGGGGTTTTACTGTATTTACTGATGAATCAAACTTGATTCTTATCATAGCAGAGAAAAACCATTAGGATGTACACTTTGAACACTGAATTTCAAAGTGGTTTGGTCAATTATCGTTTAACTATATATAGAGTCCATTCATTATGAACGAGAGAACTTTGAATGACAAACACTGCAGACCCTGATCAGAGGATACCTCCCTCTGATTGATGACGTCTGATCAATTAAGATCGTTTCCCCAAACACCAAAAGGCAATTCTTGTTTTCATTGCTACCCAATATATCTGTTGTATCTGTTACCTGGTCAAATGTCGCTTTCAAAGCAGTGATAAAAACGCAAACGTATACACATGAACTCATATTATTGAATGCTAAGCGTGCACTAGTGTATCAAAGAAAATCTATATGCTGTCTATGTTTGGACGTATGTGGCGTTACCTGGAGTTAGTGTAACGTCATCCAATGGCAATTCGTAGCGGATAGAATAATCTATGAATGGTGATACACAGTAGAACCTGTCTTAACCCTTTACCCAATAGCCTATTTCTAGTTTTGAAGACAGGTGACCACTTAAACCAGGTTGAAAGTAAAGCAGAATGCGCCTTAATGCGCATTCTGCTTTACTTTCAGCCTGCTTTAAGCTACCACCTCCTAGGATATAGAAACTTATTATGATGCTATATGTTCATTATTGTAAAAATTGGAACTATTTTCTTCAGCGGAGGAATATATTAAACTCGCTTAAAGCCGCTTCTATCAGGTAAAGGGTTAAGAGGCCATCACACAGAGGTCTAAGTATGGGTATGTAAGGCAGAAAGCCCCTATATGAGCTTTCTGTATTACTTTCGCCCTGCATTAAGCAACCACCTGCTGTTTAAGGCCCATAAGTTCAATAAATGAATGGCTGCTTAAGCCAGGTTCTACTGTATTGATATTCATACGGAGTATTTGAAAAGATCAAAGTGTATCTGTGACCCGCGAATACAACTTCTTCCATAATTCAAAGTAACCGGTTTAATTCCCCTACATTGGCGGGTTCGCCACTGACTATTCTGTGCCTTTTGTGTCTTTGTATTTTTACGTTTGTTGGTGATTGAGAATTTTATATCTCTCGCGCCTGCGCGTACACACGATATGAGCACAGGTACAATAGCTAAACATTTCAAACATCAACAAACGCACAAGTACAAAGACACAAGACAAACAAAAGTAAGGGTGACAAAGAGAGTACCGCCTTGAACGGTCAGTGGCAAAACCACCTATGGGGGTTTCAACCGGTTTACGGACGTCCTGACCTTATACTTTAGCTCAATGACACCCTACTTTAACAATACACATATGCATATTCATTATGTGGTCGATTTAGAGGGTTTTACTGTTTTTCATTTTTTTTATAAGTGGCACCAAATATAATTAATTGTATTTCAAGAACTGTCTACGTTAATATTAATTGTTGAAAGTTTATACATGTACTATCAAGTGTTGTACAAATTTATCAATTTGAGTGGTGAGAACAGAGTGTGTTTTAGAATAACATGACTCTGGTAAGATAATTTTACTTTCCGGTATTTTTAAAATGCTAGTTAAATTTTTAAGTAACATTGTCCTCTCCTAAATCATATTCTAAATTAGTACTGTGTAAGTAAGAAGTACATGTAATACAAAACGCACGTAGACGAAGCAAATACAGCGTAATAACGTTATGTAATGCAACGAGCTAAACGGATTAAACATGGAATGTACAAATTGTGCGTTCCCTTTTGATAATTTACAATTCACATGCGTGGCAAAACGAACATGAGTAGGGTTAATAGGTATATGTAAGTACATACTCACTATCTGTACATTTATTAACTTTACAGCAAATCAACTAAGGGAAGGCTGAATCAAAGACTACTATGAGAAATGCACTGCATGCTTTCGACAAAATAGTTAACTAGAAGAAACTTGAATATATTCACGTTATTTAAGTGTATTTCACTAAACCGCATAATGTTATAACTTATTTTTCACAACATTGTATATAAAATATTTACCCTTTGCTCCATGTATATGCCTTTAACGCATTTGAATCCAGGGTATATCCAGTTTAGATGGCTTCTGTAGGAGTCAGCTGATCAGGGTTTCTTATGTTTGCTTAGGGTTTAAAAAGGATCTGACTCTTAAGATTCTGATATGACCAAAATTGCACGTGTTCACGTGCAATTGTCATAAATAATCTAATTTATATTCATGCTGTCTTCATTTCTGAGAAACTATTGAAACCGTGTCAAACAGTTTAGAGCCGTGCTGCGTCTCATCTGGGTCAAAGCTGCTTGGAAATGCGAGTGAAGTCGCGATCAACGTGATAAAGGTTACTACTTAACCCTTTCCCTGTTTTATGTTTATTGCAAATTTCAATACCTACTGAATAAAAATAGTTATAATGAAATATGTAAGGTGGAGCGTTGTAGCTATTTTAGAAAGTAAAGAAACAGATGTATAAAATTCCATTAGTTCCTATAGGAGCCGTCCGATCTGGGTCTACTCTGTTTGCAGATGCGTGAAAACACGTTTATATGAGGGAAAGGGTTAATACCGAATGCATTGAATAGCTTCTTCGCATTGCCCTCTTTAGAAAATGTGTTCGTTTAAACTTTTTAGCTCTGCAGTATTCATATAAAAACTAATGCCATCATGAAGAGAGCAGACCATGATCAGGTGGCTCCTACATGAACCGTATGAACTACATCTACTCTGTTTGCGAAAGTATGAAAAGGAGTTATATGACGGAAAGGGTTAAAGGAGTATTGAAGAAAAAGATTTTTAAAAATATTTTAGTCAACTTACTGGCTGTTCATGATGTTTCATTGGTCAGTATAATGGTTCGTTCTTATTAATCAAATTCGTTTCAATTAATTCCAGATACTTCATATTTCTTTCCAAAGTGAAGACACACATTTCCTTAGAACTATTGAATTGAATTACAGTAAGGCCATCTAAACTGGGCGTTAAATCTAGTATAACTATCGATCTTGCAGACAGGTGGCAGCTTAATGCAGTGTGAAATATATGCAGAAAGCTCCTCTAGGAGATTTATGCATGATTTTCACCCAGCATTAAGCAGCCACCTGCCTAAGCGTGTCTAAATTATTTCTAATAGAATTTCGGTATAGAGGGATTCAACTGTAGTGTTATTTTAACCCTGTCAAACACGAATGCATTATACATGTAACATTAGAAACAGTTTAGTGTCAGATTAGAGACCGAGTAATTCGGCGTATGTCTCATTACGATACAAACACCTTGACAATCTGATAATAGTGAAGAAAACTCGACTTTGAAAACTGAAACAGAAGTATCTTAGCAGAGGCATTTGTTTTTAGAGGTAACGTAATTACGGCTGTAAATGTTTATCCCTTCAGTACCACAAAACAACAGATAAACGTGGTAACCCAAGTACTAAAATTGTCATTTCTCCACCCAAATCCTATGTTGTGACCACTCTTTAGAATCGTCTAAACATAGGGTTTAGTGGAGAAATAATGAAATAAAGTTATTTTTGAAAATGTTTAACCATTTCCTCCATAAATACACCTTTCTCTGTAAAAGTCACTTTTGAAACCAATGTGATAAATAGAGCATTTGATCCTAAGGAGCAAATGCTCTATTTATCACAATGGTTTCAGAACTACAAAATTCTAACTTTTTCCTTTTCTCTAGTTAATGCTCCTTTTTGGTAGATTAATTCAAAAAGGTTGGGTCTAAAAATAGCCTATGGAGGAAAGGGTTTAACTACTCATCTTATCTGAACCTCTGGTTCCATGAAGACGAGTCAGTGATGTCATAGGCAAACAGTCTGGATCTAGATCAGATGAGGTGTTTCATCAGGATCAAAACTGTTTGACACTCTGTTTATTGCTTTATTAAGAATTTGAACAAGCTCTCACTCTAAAACCTGAAGCAGACGAAAATGTGCCAAGTAGACGACATTGTCGGGCACTGAAAGGGTTAGTTAAAACGTCTTTATACGTTCCACAAGCTCCTTAAACGACATCATAAATCATTAGTTTTCAATTTTCTTTCTTCTTCAGACATATTGCATTGACTTATGGCTTGTGTGTGAAGTGGTGCCTCGATGTTTAACCCTTTCCCTGTACTATGTTTATTCCAAAGTTCAATACCTATTGAATACTCATGGACAAATAGCTATAACGATATGTGGAAGGTTGAACATTGTAGCCATTTTAGAAACTAAAGAAACATATCTATTGAATTGCACTAGCAAATCGTCGGGTTGGTTCCAAAACGCCGTAACTGCAGCTTGTACAAGCTGCAGTTACGGCGTTTTGGAACCAACCCGACGAAATAGTGCAGCCACTGATCAAATGGTATAGGAACCTCTGATCCGGGACTACTTTGTTTGCAGATGCGTGAAAAGGCGTCTATATGAAGGAGAGTGTTAACACTTTCAGTGCCAACATTGTCATTTGTTTGACACGTTTTACAGTGGGGAATTGTTCATTTTATTGTCATAAAGAAGACAAATAATGTGTTAAACCGTTTGGATCCTGATGAAACACCGACTTACACGGCGTCTCATCTGGCGTCTCATCTGGATCAAAACTGTTTGCATTTAATATTACAGACCCGCCCTTAAGAAACAAGAGGGGTAAATAACTGCTTAAAGTGATCAGCTCCGGGTTGCCTATAACGTAGAAAGACGTCAAATAGTAATTAAAAATATGAATTCTCAATTATCGTAACAGTTATCTAATGATTACATTTATTCTTATAACAACTATTACACAAAACATGGTTTGTTTAATACATGTACGTATATATCAATATTGCTGGTCACATGATGATTTAACTAATTCTTATCCAGCTGTGAAAACTAGTGTCAAATTTGTATATGTTTGTATTTTTGAATCGATCAAGCCTTTGATATACCATTGACAGGATGTCAGCCAGATTGGATCCTGACGAGACACCTGGGTCCATGCTTATAAAACTTTTAGTTGAGTCTGAGTTCGTTCTCAAGTTTTTGATTGGTCTGATTTGAGCCTGTGGCTCAAATCTAACCAATCAAAAGCTTGAGAACTCAAATCTGACCAATCAAAAGCTTGAGAACGAACTGAGACTCAACTAAAGAGCTTTATAAGCATGGACCAAGGTTTCTCGACGTCTCGTCTTAATTTAAGCTGTTTGCAAATCAGAGTCAAATCGTGGGCTGCAGGATAAGGTGAATCTATTGGCCAATATTTAACATTTACAACTAAAAATGTCTTCAAGTTCATACACTCTGAATGTTATATGTTTGATACGGTATTTATATTTGTGTTGTTTGATATGACATATCTTTGTGTTGTTTGATATGGCATTTATGTTTGTGTTGTTTGAAACGGTACTTATTTATGTGTTGCTTGATATGGTCTTTATATTTGTGCTGTTTCATCTGACAATTTTGGGATTTTTTGGTGTAATAAGTCACTCTAAACGGATTAAACATGGAATGTACAAATTGTGCACCAAATATAATTAATTGTATTTCAAGAACTGTCTACGTTAATATTAATTGTTGAAAGTTTATACATGTACTATCAAGTGTTGTACAAATTTATCAATTTGAGTGGTGAGAACAGAGTGTGTTTTAGAATAACATGACTCTGGTAAGATAATTTTACTTTCCGGTATTTTTAAAATGCTAGTTAAATTTTTAAGTAACATTGTCCTCTCCTAAATCATATTCTAAATTAGTACTGTGTAAGTAAGAAGTACATGTAATACAAAACGCACGTAGACGAAGCAAATACAGCGTAATAACGTTATGTAATGCAACGAGCTAAACGGATTAAACATGGAATGTACAAATTGTGCGTTCCCTTTTGATAATTTACAATTCACATGCGTGGCAAAACGAACATGAGTAGGGTTAATAGGTATATGTAAGTACATACTCACTATCTGTACATTTATTAACTTTACAGCAAATCAACTAAGGGAAGGCTGAATCAAAGACTACTATGAGAAATGCACTGCATGCTTTCGACAAAATAGTTAACTAGAAGAAACTTGAATATATTCACGTTATTTAAGTGTATTTCACTAAACCGCATAATGTTATAACTTATTTTTCACAACATTGTATATAAAATATTTACCCTTTGCTCCATGTATATGCCTTTAACGCATTTGAATCCAGGGTATATCCAGTTTAGATGGCTTCTGTAGGAGTCAGCTGATCAGGGTTTCTTATGTTTGCTTAGGGTTTAAAAAGGATCTGACTCTTAAGATTCTGATATGACCAAAATTGCACGTGTTCACGTGCAATTGTCATAAATAATCTAATTTATATTCATGCTGTCTTCATTTCTGAGAAACTATTGAAACCGTGTCAAACAGTTTAGAGCCGTGCTGCGTCTCATCTGGGTCAAAGCTGCTTGGAAATGCGAGTGAAGTCGCGATCAACGTGATAAAGGTTACTACTTAACCCTTTCCCTGTTTTATGTTTATTGCAAATTTCAATACCTACTGAATAAAAATAGTTATAATGAAATATGTAAGGTGGAGCGTTGTAGCTATTTTAGAAAGTAAAGAAACAGATGTATAAAATTCCATTAGTTCCTATAGGAGCCGTCCGATCTGGGTCTACTCTGTTTGCAGATGCGTGAAAACACGTTTATATGAGGGAAAGGGTTAATACCGAATGCATTGAATAGCTTCTTCGCATTGCCCTCTTTAGAAAATGTGTTCGTTTAAACTTTTTAGCTCTGCAGTATTCATATAAAAACTAATGCCATCATGAAGAGAGCAGACCATGATCAGGTGGCTCCTACATGAACCGTATGAACTACATCTACTCTGTTTGCGAAAGTATGAAAAGGAGTTATATGACGGAAAGGGTTAAAGGAGTATTGAAGAAAAAGATTTTTAAAAATATTTTAGTCAACTTACTGGCTGTTCATGATGTTTCATTGGTCAGTATAATGGTTCGTTCTTATTAATCAAATTCGTTTCAATTAATTCCAGATACTTCATATTTCTTTCCAAAGTGAAGACACACATTTCCTTAGAACTATTGAATTGAATTACAGTAAGGCCATCTAAACTGGGCGTTAAATCTAGTATAACTATCGATCTTGCAGACAGGTGGCAGCTTAATGCAGTGTGAAATATATGCAGAAAGCTCCTCTAGGAGATTTATGCATGATTTTCACCCAGCATTAAGCAGCCACCTGCCTAAGCGTGTCTAAATTATTTCTAATAGAATTTCGGTATAGAGGGATTCAACTGTAGTGTTATTTTAACCCTGTCAAACACGAATGCATTATACATGTAACATTAGAAACAGTTTAGTGTCAGATTAGAGACCGAGTAATTCGGCGTATGTCTCATTACGATACAAACACCTTGACAATCTGATAATAGTGAAGAAAACTCGACTTTGAAAACTGAAACAGAAGTATCTTAGCAGAGGCATTTGTTTTTAGAGGTAACGTAATTACGGCTGTAAATGTTTATCCATTCAGTACCACAAAACAACAGATAAACGTGGTAACCCAAGTACTAAAATTGTCATTTCTCCACCCAAATCCTATGTTGTGACCACTCTTTAGAATCGTCTAAACATAGGGTTTAGTGGAGAAATAAAGAAATAATGAAATAAAGTTATTTTTGAAAATGTTTAACCATTTCCTCCATAAATACACCTTTCTCTGTAAAAGTCACTTTTGAAACCAATGTGATAAATAGAGCATTTGATCCTAAGGAGCAAATGCTCTATTTATCACAATGGTTTCAGAACTACAAAATTCTAACTTTTTCCTTTTCTCTAGTTAATGCTCCTTTTTGGTAGATTAATTCAAAAAGGTTGGGTCTAAAAATAGCCTATGGAGGAAAGGGTTTAACTACTCATCTTATCTGAACCTCTGGTTCCATGAAGACGAGTCAGTGATGTCATAGGCAAACAGTCTGGATCTAGATCAGATGAGGTGTTTCATCAGGATCAAAACTGTTTGACACTCTGTTTATTGCTTTATTAAGAATTTGAACAAGCTCTCACTCTAAAACCTGAAGCAGACGAAAATGTGCCAAGTAGACGACATTGTCGGGCACTGAAAGGGTTAGTTAAAACGTCTTTATACGTTCCACAAGCTCCTTAAACGACATCATAAATCATTAGTTTTCAATTTTCTTTCTTCTTCAGACATATTGCATTGACTTATGGCTTGTGTGTGAAGTGGTGCCTCGATGTTTAACCCTTTCCCTGTACTATGTTTATTCCAAAGTTCAATACCTATTGAATACTCATGGACAAATAGCTATAACGATATGTGGAAGGTTGAACATTGTAGCCATTTTAGAAACTAAAGAAACATATCTATTGAATTGCACTAGCAAATCGTCGGGTTGGTTCCAAAACGCCGTAACTGCAGCTTGTACAAGCTGCAGTTACGGCGTTTTGGAACCAACCCGACGAAATAGTGCAGCCACTGATCAAATGGTATAGGAACCTCTGATCCGGGACTACTTTGTTTGCAGATGCGTGAAAAGGCGTCTATATGAAGGAGAGTGTTAACACTTTCAGTGCCAACATTGTCATTTGTTTGACACGTTTTACAGTGGGGAATTGTTCATTTTATTGTCATAAAGAAGACAAATAATGTGTTAAACCGTTTGGATCCTGATGAAACACCGACTTACACGGCGTCTCATCTGGCGTCTCATCTGGATCAAAACTGTTTGCATTTAATATTACAGACCCGCCCTTAAGAAACAAGAGGGGTAAATAACTGCTTAAAGTGATCAGCTCCGGGTTGCCTATAACGTAGAAAGACGTCAAATAGTAATTAAAAATATGAATTCTCAATTATCGTAACAGTTATCTAATGATTACATTTATTCTTATAACAACTATTACACAAAACATGGTTTGTTTAATACATGTACGTATATATCAATATTGCTGGTCACATGATGATTTAACTAATTCTTATCCAGCTGTGAAAACTAGTGTCAAATTTGTATATGTTTGTATTTTTGAATCGATCAAGCCTTTGATATACCATTGACAGGATGTCAGCCAGATTGGATCCTGACGAGACACCTGGGTCCATGCTTATAAAACTTTTAGTTGAGTCTGAGTTCGTTCTCAAGTTTTTGATTGGTCTGATTTGAGCCTGTGGCTCAAATCTAACCAATCAAAAGCTTGAGAACTCAAATCTGACCAATCAAAAGCTTGAGAACGAACTGAGACTCAACTAAAGAGCTTTATAAGCATGGACCAAGGTTTCTCGACGTCTCGTCTTAATTTAAGCTGTTTGCAAATCAGAGTCAAATCGTGGGCTGCAGGATAAGGTGAATCTATTGGCCAATATTTAACATTTACAACTAAAAATGTCTTCAAGTTCATACACTCTGAATGTTATATGTTTGATACGGTATTTATATTTGTGTTGTTTGATATGACATATCTTTGTGTTGTTTGATATGGCATTTATGTTTGTGTTGTTTGAAACGGTACTTATTTATGTGTTGCTTGATATGGTCTTTATATTTGTGCTGTTTCATCTGACAATTTTGGGATTTTTTGGTGTAATAAGTCACTCGTGTTCGTTTTGTTTGATTCGGCCTTTTTATTTGTGTTATTTGATAGTGTAGTTATGTTTGTGTTGTTTGAAATTGAATCTATATTTGTCTTGTTGATATTGTATTTATTTTTATGTTTTTAAAATTGCATATATGTGTGTGTTTGTGTTGTTGGATGAAAGACGGTAGAATATACGTCTTAATTAAAACTGAGAAAAAGAATAACACAAAACAAATATAACTTAACTCTTTACTTCATGAATATTCATGTAAATGTAAGTACGGTACATACTATATGCATGGATGATAATTATACATAAATATAATTAATGAGTAAAACGCTGGTAAATATAGAATCAAGATTTACATACATGTATATCCATAAGCAAGTAGAGCAGACCCTGATCAGACTGTCCCTACATGTTAACTTCTATATATCAGGCATACATATGTCCCAAAGCCTCACGTTAACCATTGAAAAGTCAATATTTCTCTAAATATAGTCTCCAGTTCGTGGAACATCAGTAAATTACAGTGATATCGACTACTGTCTATTACTATATAGTGTACCTTACCTACTGTCTATTATTATATAGTGTACCTTACCTACTGTCTATTACTATATAGTGTATCTTATCTACTGTCTATTACTATATAGTGTACCTTATCTACCGTCTATTACTAATATAGTGTACATTACCTACTGTCTATTACTATATAGTGTACCTTACCTACTGTCTATTACTATATAGTGTACCTTATCCAAATACGCTCCTTCTTTACTACAGTAAAATGTACCGGTACATAAATTGCGATAGTGCCCGCTGGGACATAATAGTGCCCGCTACGCTCGGTAATTTCCGGTAGTTTCCACATGTACGGAAACGCTCTTAAATGAATTATGCAAAATGAATTATGCAATCACCTTATCGGTCTGTCGGTCGGTCTGTTGACTTTTGTTTCCAAGCGGTTTCTCACTGTCAGCTGACTAGAATTCAATGAAACTTGACATGATGCTTTATCATAAAGAGGACATCCAATTATAATTTTCGAGCTCAGTGATGTCCTTACATAGGTATGCCCCTTTGTTTAAATTTTTTGTGTTGATTGATCTATTGAATTTTGTTTTCGCGGGGTTTCTCAGTAACCGCTGACTAGAAGTCAATGAAACTTGACATATCTTCATCATAAAGAGGACATGTGCATCCAATTATAATTTTCCAGCTCATTGATTTTCTTTGAGAGTTATGCCCCTTTGTTATTATTTTTTTGTATCTGTCTTGACTTTTATTCCGTAAGGTTTCTCAGCGACTGCTGACTGTACTCGTACGAAACTTGACACAATACTTTATCATGAAGGAGATGTGCATGCATACAATAATAGTTTTACAGCTTATTTATTCCCTTACAAAGTTATGCCCCTTTGAATTTTGGTCTGTCGATCAGTCTGTTGACTTTTTTCCGCTCGGTTTCTCAGCAACTGCTCACTGGAATCCAGTGAATCTTGACATGATGCTTTGTCATAGAGAGAACATGTGTACCCAATTACAGTTTTCCAGCTGATTGATGTTTTTCCAAAGTTATGACCCTATGTTTAAACGTTTTGTGTTGGTCTGTCTGTTGACTTTTATTCTGCTGGGTTTTTAAGTAACCGCTGAGTGGAATCCAATGAAACTTGACATGGTGCGTTATCATAAAGAGGGCATGCACATCCAATAATAGTTTACCAGCTGATTGATTTTCTTACAAGGTTATTCCCCTTGTTTAAAAAATGTGTTTTTCTGTCTGTTGACTTTTATTCCGTTTTGTTTCTCAGCGACTGCTGACTGAAATCATATGAAAATTGACATTACACTTTATCATGAAGAGGAGATGCACATCTAATAATAGTTTTATAGTTTATTTGTTTCCTTAAATAATTCTGCTCCTTTGAAATTTGGGTTGTTGGTCAGTCTGTTGACTTTATTCCGCGCCGTTTCTTAGCAACTGCTTACTTGATTCCAATGAATACACATCCAGTCAAAATTTTCCAGATGATTTACAGGTTTAGCCTGCCCATTGCCCATATATTACATGACCCAGTTCACTGGTAAGCCAAAATAAGGAACCTGGTTAGCTTGACAGGAATCCCTGGTACTGAATGAGGGCAGGGTAGCAAGTCATGCCAGCGCGACTCCCAATGTACCAGCGCGTTATAGGGATGCACTGTTTCACTACGGTACTCCCCCCGGCATTGGAACTGGAGTTATCAGAGGTACCAAGCAGATAGGATAGCCCCGTTTGACAACAACACTCCCTCAGCATCGAACACCTGGACAGCGAAATCCCGCTGACACAACACCCGCACGAACAGCAGGGGAGTACCTAGACATCCATAAAACATATGATTTCTTTTGTTCGTTTATCTTTTTATTTATTTTTTTATTTATTATTTTCTACATTTGTGGAGTATTGTGTTGAAAGGGGGTTTAAAAATGTCCCACAGTCATAAGAGAGTGGCTGTGGCTAATATAGCTGATCTATTGTGAGTCTGGATTTTTTCCAGTTCCGTCCAAACCTGCGCCATACATGTTTAGCATCGTGCAGTTCCTGGGTAAAATTCTGAGAAATCATTATCTCTTGCTACCCCACCGCCACGATTGCCATTTCAGCGAAGGACATTACTCGATTTTGTAATAAGTAAGCAGCTTATGTTTTTAAGTTAATTAAAGATTGTACAATATACATTGAAATTACTTCTTTTTATTATTAATTAATTATTATTAATATTAATTAGTGAATACTTAAAAAGATACTGTAACTAGTTATTTTTTATCGTCTTAAAGGGAGGTAAAAAGATACTGTAACTAGTTATTTTTATCGTCCTAAAGGGAGGTAATATCTGATCCCCTATAAGAGCTTTCTACAATTGTGTGCATTTCATTAAAAAATCCTGCTTTTTAAGATTTCTATGTTTAATTAATGAATTGTCGCTTAAGAGTTGTTCTACTGTATATACTGAGTTTTGCACATTTCAATCCAAGAAATGTATTAAAGGGGGATTTTGTCTAAAACAAATCCTGAGTAAAATAATTATTATTATTCAGCTTGATTAAAATTGATACAAAAAAGTTTTTAGATATTTAAGTAAATGAAATAATTACTTGCAGATTAGTACGACTGAAAAGTGAAGTAGACTTACTAACGGTGTGTGTGGGTGTAATCAAGGAGTGACAAAGAACTGTTAAAATCAAGGAGTGACATAGAACTGTTAAAATCAAGGAGTGACATAGAACTGTTGAAATACTTTCGTGAACAAAGAAATGCGCTGTACTATAAGAAATAGTACAGCCCACTTCGGATCTAATCCTAGCAGTCAGTCCGAAAACTATTTTCGGGCTGACTGGTAGGTCATTATAATGCAATAAGGTCCTCAGTGTACAGTAAGCCCCCTCGAAACCGGACGTTCAATTTGGTATAAATATCGGACTTGGAGACCGGTGGCAGCTAAATGCAGGGCAGAAAGTCATGCAGAACGCTCCTAGAGGAGCGTTCTGCATGACCCTCATCTTGCATCAGGCAGCCACCTGCTTAAATGTATCTAAATTATTCTCTACTAGTTTTCCGGTTTAGAGAGATTTCCCTATAGTTATTTTTGTGTCGCTATATTCCAAGCATAGCAATGTTTGAGTCTGATCAGCCACAGAATGAAACATTATTAACAATCCATGATAAGTTTTATGACGACTTACATACGTTTTGAGTACCCACAGAGTTCTTAGAAAGGATGTGGATAATATAATTTCAGAAATAACAGAAAATAAATACATCTCAAAAAACGACCCAAGTGGCATTTTATTGCTTTTAAGGATATAGATAACATTTGTATATAATTACCAAGCTGCCACGTTTCGCCAGAAAATTAAACGGATACTTAAAATAATAATCAGTACTGTACAAAGTTCTTAAATAGTAAAACCACATAAGTGGTTTGTAAAACGATGATACTTAACGTCTAAAAAAATGACTGACACTGTACTTGACTTTATGAACGGAGAAAAATGAGAGAAAAATGTTCACTTTGTGTCGGTAAAATATTTCATAACAGGCATAAAAGAATTTAGTTACAATACTGAGTCATGGTTTAGTATTTTGAAGATTTGATTTAATTATCTATTATTTCTCCTGTTTCTTACAAGAGATATGAAAATATGCACATAACGAAAGTCGTTACTTACAATCTATGAACGGGTATTCCCGAGTCGCTAAGTGTTATGAAATCTGTATTAGGCTTGGATGCACTCCTGTGTTGTCTAACCTTTTATACAATAGAGACACCTTTTGGCACATTTGCAAACAGAGAATACATATATCAATTCATGTGTGGGAAATTATCATGGCGGTCCCAGCCATCTGCATGCAATTATACAAATAAGAGCTTGCAACTAAAAATAATCAAATGGTATCAAACAGAAAAAAGCAGGAAACATAAGCAAACAAAAATCAAGCAAAAAAGGGTTTATGGGGAAGCAGAACTGTAAGAACTCAGGAACACATAGCACATCTACAGGTTGGGCCACCCCAGACACGGACCAGCCTGACAAATTCTTTATAGTTGTCTACTTGTCGAATATGGTTTGGCAGGCTGTTCCATATCTGGGTTGCCTCATACCAAATTTTACATTTTTCATCAAGCAGGAATCTGTATTTTTTCCCTGAAATTTATATAATGAAAGCAATCTAATTAAATTTCAAGTTGTCATTTTAGCAAAATGCAGCACAGGTAAAGGGTTAATGTCTCCCAATTTATGTGTTTCTTTTTCGTTTTCGAGGAAACAGCATAATACAAGGGATTTCATCTGTAGTAAATGTATTACACCTCACATATATGTGAAAACCATGTAAATTATGTTTTATGGTGAGAAAAATGCTGATCAGTTCTCCCCAAATCTGATTTGGGGTGATATTTGTTTTTAGAATAATTTTAGCAGTCACACTTTTGTGTTCTTTTTGTCAAATCAGCCTCTTACTTATCGTCTTAAGGCAGTTTTTAGGCCCCTGGTCTAGATCAGCATCTTTCCCACAGCTTTTAACAAGATAAAGTTAACTCTTAGTTGATATTTGTCTAATATTATTATTTATAATATAGATAGGTATGTATGTGTTTGTATATATGTGCCAGCATGTATGTATGAGTATGTGAGTAAAAGGTATACATACATGCGTATATGTATGTGTATGCGTGTATGTTTATATTTCGTACGTGTGTATGTATATGCATGTGTATTTATGTGTGTGTGTATAAGTATATGTTTATATATAAATATATGAGTATATATATTTATAAACATAATTTTAGGCCATCTACAGCAAACTTGTGATGTATAAATTATTTATAGCTTTTCCTGTTTTAACATGTTCTTACCCACAGGCATTTTATTTTGATTAATGTATTTTGTTATGAAAATTTGTTTTAGTCGGTAAATAGCTTCTAGCTAATGTTTAATGTTATTCTGTAACACCGACTATAAATAAAGTTTCTTGTATCTTGTATCTTGAGCCGTCTAATCAGCGTCTGGTATGTTTGCTCATGAAAACAACATAGCTAAATGTCTACTTCTGGAGCTCCCGCCATGATAAAAGTTCTCTTGGTCATGATGTCATTATAACACATTGTTTCTGACACGAGTATTTAATGGAGTAACGGGTTAATATTATGTATGAGCAGATAAAATGATGTTTATTTACTGTTTCCTTAAACAAGATCAAAAAAGTTCCCTCGCAATCTTAGGACACATTATGGTAACTTTAAATGATGCAAGCATCCGATCTTAAAAAAATAATGCGGTTTCAGCTTTGGTTCAGCTTTTTGCAACTATTACAAACTAGCTTTGGGATATTTTTCAGTTATCTTCAGGAAAATTCATTTGCAAATTTTGTTTTCATTTTCTTGTATTTGAAATGCTTAACAACAGAAACATTATGGTATTTGAAATGCGTAACAACAGAAACACTATGGTATTTTTCTCCTTATAAATAACATGACATTAAAAAAACATTATTTTTGAAAGTGCAAATGCTCTTGGTGAGTACTGCAATAAATTTGAAGAGGCAGTTCGAGGAGAAGGTGAATGGCTTGATGTTTGGTATGTGAACAATGCCTACATATTATTTATAGGACAGTCAATTGACACAAAATGAAAGTCAATTGTTTTTAATGTGTTGTTCTAAATGTCTTAATGAGACTGTTAGTTAACACAAAATGAAAGTCGATATATCTACAAATACGTTAATGGGACAGTCAATTAGCACAGATTTAAAAATACACTTTCACTATTTGAAAGTATATGTTAATCAAACTGTACAGTAAAATAAACAAACTTCTGATTGAATATAAATGTTTTAGTTAAATCTTGTCACAATCATATATAAACGATATAAAATCCACCAAATTCATTGTTACCAACCAGCAATGTTTATATGCTTAGTCTGAGTAGTTGATGTCAAACAGCAAAGTGCCTTACATACTGTAGGGTGTCGCTTAAAGAACACTCAAAAGAAGTATAATTCCGGATTTTAAAACAGGTGGTAGCTAATAAAGAGGCAAAAGTTATGCCGAAAGCCCCTGTAGGAGTTGTCTGCATTACTGTTGCGCTGCATTAAACAACCTCTTACTACTACATACTCTTTTAACCTATTCCCTAACAGGCTATTTTTAGATCCAACCTCTTTGAATAAATCTACCGAAAAGGAGTATTTACTAGAGAAAAGGAACATTTCAGAATTGTGTAGTTTTGAAACCATTGTGATAAATAGAGCATTTGCTCCTACGGAGCAAATGCTCTATTTATCACCATGGTTTCAGAAAGTGACTTTTACGGAGGCGTCAAAAGGCGTCAATATGAGGGAATGGGTTAATAATAAATCAAAGGATCGAGTTATCGAAACTTTACTGTTATATAGCTTTAACACTTACTTGAAACAAAAGGTAATGGATGTGCCAGCAAAACAACCCCTAAATCACTGAGTATCTGATGTCAGAATGTCTATAGACAAATGTATTTCAATGACTTTCATATTATATTTTGAACAGTAACGTGAAACAAAATGTAATGAGATTTGCGAACAAAACCCTATTGAATCTAACGTAATGATTGAGTATATGAAAACAATTAATATATGAAGATATTGATCTGACTTGTTCTTTTCTATTTTCTTTCTCGCTATCGCATAATTGTTAATGATAGAAGGCTTGATTATTTCCAGCACTCTGTTTGTTTCTAAAATGTATGAAACTATGTCTAGCAACTGTCTGAAAACAGTTACATTTACTCAGATACAATTAAACACTAAATATATTGTGATTACAGTAGAACTCCTCTAAACCGGAATTCTAGTAGAGAAGCATTTAAATATTAATAGGCAGGTGGCTGTTTAATGCACCATACATTAAACTGTCTCCAGTACCAATATTTACACTAAATTCAACGCCCGGTTTAGAGGGATTTTACTGTACTTCTAAATAAAGACAGATGTAACGAACAGACATGCAAGAACTATGTTACGAAGAGAGCACATTTCCTATAGGATGACGCACTGTTTCGATAATAAGTAAATTATAATAAAAGTCAGACAGTAAATTTGTAAATGACACAGGACTGAGCACAGCAACACCAGAAGCACAAATGAAATACGCACACGCACACAGTAACAGAATAGCACTCGTACACATACAGTAAAACCTCTCTATAACCACCACTAAATTACATCAAGTATTTTGTGTTGAAGGCAGGTGGCTGCTTAAAGCGGGTACCTTTAAACGGCTTGCTTTAAACGGGTACATGCCCTATATACCAAATAATTAACACATTTAGTGGTCATTATAGAGAGGTTTTACTGTGTATATCACACATACACATGCAAAAGTATGAAAGATGCATGATACAACCACACAATAGGGTTAAAACAGCAGAACCGCCTTGGAACTGTCAGTAGTAAAACACATGGTTAGTGACGCGCCCAATCTCACACTTATCCCATCTATACCCTAGATAAATATAACCCCTCGCCCAACTGCCCCACAACGAAAGTGACGGCTAACACAGCTGTGTATATGCATGTAAAACAAGAAACATAGAAAAAGGATGCAGTAAACGCATGAACTGGAATTATACAACAACACAATATGTCACTTAGCCTGAGATTATTATAATTTGAAAATTAATATATGCCAATATTTTTCATAGCATTATTCTACAATTCAGTTTTTGGTAGTAACACAAGGATCTAAATATAGTTCTGAGAACAAATGGAGAGCAAATAATACTAAACCTCGATAATTCAAAACCACCAACAACGATCACATTCAATAATTACGCAATACACTTTGCCTCCGGCTTGTGGAGTAATTGTCATTTGGAATCGTTTTCTTCTTTTTACCTCGTATCAATAAAAATAAATTCACAATGTTTTGCATGCTACTCGAAACAGTGTTTCCAAATTCAGAACAATATTTACCTTTACATACAAAATCCTGTCGATTCCATTAACTCATATCGCGTTTATCGATCTAATTTATTCTATTAATAGTTATTTAATTATACCCCATTAACTAGTGTACCGGAGCTTCTAGATTCGTACTTATCTTAAATGTTTATGCTTCAAAACGAATGTAATATCTGAATGGATTAGCAAATGCCGACATTATATGTATCTTTTTGAATACTCTTACACTCAAAATTTACATTGATGTAACGCAATCAATTGGTCTGAACTTTAAACGCGTCACGAATTTATGTTCCCGTTAATTACTATACAAGCATTTACAAGAAGAATATTAATAAGCAGTAAGTACTTAAAATGCCATCAAATGTGTATGATGGTGTCTTTGAAAACTTTTTTTCTACATTTGCAACATCATTACTTAAGGACTAATACAAGTTTTAAGTTGACCGCGTTCTCTAACTACGGTTTTAGCCTCCAGTTGTATTACTGACAGTTCTAAGGTGGTACTTTTATGTTTGTATCGTGTATCTTTTATCCACTTGAACGTGTGAATGTGTGTGGTGTGTATGTGTGTGTTGTGTATGTATGTGATATACGTATGTGTGCGCGCACTCTTCATTTGTCGTGATTCGGTGTTTGTGTGGTTCTTTTATATTCAGTATCGTTTGGCGCTTTCTAACAACGAACATGCTCGGGCAAATCGAATAAATTGAGAAATATAAACCTCATAAGGTGTAGAACGGGACACGTGTCCATCTAGAAAACGATAATTAACAATTTTGAAATTATGATCTTCCTCTTTTTCGTATATTTTGGAAGAAGCTTTATCTAAAACGGAAGCCATAATGTCATATCGATTCGCATTGTTTAAAGTCAGTTTTTTTGTGAATTAAAGAAACAATAATTTCAAAATAAGGATTATTCAAAATTCAAAATATCTCAGAAGAGGTTTTATTAAAAGTATTAATATCCGAGACAACTGACCAAAATTAAAACTGTTTGCCAACATGCAGACATCTTCTGTACCTTCTCCCAATTGTTTTTTTTCTGAATTTAGGTTTCTTAACCCTTCGCTTGCTATTCATGTCAATATACCTACCTGTAAATAGTGAAGAACCAGGGTCTGCACTATTTACAAGTTAATTGTGCAACCAGTGCACTCCACAGCAGTGATTTCACAGTGAAATACTTGTACACAGTCAAGATATATGTAATTATACAACAGGGCATGGGTAAAGAAGATGAAATGTAATTCAAAATTCAGCAAGCGAAGGGTTTCTTAAAATAGCCTGAATCCTCTACGCCATTAATATTTCTGTAAAACATAATTATGTCGTGAATATTGATGAGATTAACTATTATAATAGCACATAAACACAGGAAGCTTTTGCCATGGCCGAAAGTATAGAATCATATCTATATTATACCATAGGAGCCGTCTGATCTGGGTCTACACTGTTTGCAAAGACACAGAAAGGCGTATTTATGTAGTAAACAGTTTAACTGTTTCAGAAAAAATGACATCATGAATATTGTTTGATACTGTACATTTTAAAGGGAATTGTTTGTTTTGACAAAAACTGTAGAAACAGTCAGATCTATACCACGTCATATGCAAACATGGCAGACCCTGATCAGATGGCTCCTGTAGGACATGGGACCTTTTTGCAAACATGCTCTTACATGAAGGAAAGGGATTATCTACCAATGTATTATTCACGAAAGTTGTTTTATGTTATTGACCCAGGTGACCTTTAATTTGTATATACATGTAATATAGGTTCATCGTGGCCATAGCAGTAACAGAAATGTAGTTTTTCATCCTACTTTTCCCGGAATTCCCGGAATTAGATGTTCCTTTCTACTGGACAGTCTGTCTGGCTGTTAGCTGACTATTTCAGGCATTTGTAATTGTTTTTTTCTGAAGTACATGAAAAAGCTTTTTTATTTCAGAAAACGTTTCACAGGTAATCACACACAGGTAATAATTCCGTATTTCATCATACATAAGACAAATATATCCAATAAACCTAACGGCAGGCATGGGCTTGAATATGAATAAATTCTGACGAACTGCTTCCATTATATACATTTCCTCCAATTCCCCAACTGCCTTCTCTATGAGTAACCAAACTATTACGATAGGTATTCGAATGTCAATTATCTACAGTAAATCCCTCTAAAGCGACCATTTTATGAATTAAAATACAGTAAAATCTCGATTATTCGAGTTTTCGAATAATAGAGATTTAACTGTAAGTAAGCAAGTATTTTATTACTGTATGTGTCTGTAAGTAAAACTTTACATGACTATTGAATAACTTGATAAGATGTTTTGGTGCAAAGGACGCTTGATGCTTAATACTCACGTGATATTAATATATATTTTCATGTGAACTAGACGATGTACGTATGTAAAAGTCTTAATAAAATATCTGTTCTGTTCTGTTCTGTCTTCAAAAGCAAATTATTCCTTAGTGCAAAAGGTTCCTGTAGGAGCTTTCTACATAACGTTCATCATACAAAAAGCTGTTATCTTTTCTTCAATCCTTTCCCAAATAAATATTCATACAATAAATATTGGCATCGTAAATATTTTTATCCTGTCACGTGCCTATTTTCCTGACGGATAACAAGGTGTCTGATAAACTTTTTGTTATTATGTCAGTTGGTCACATGACCTGTAGCCGAAACTACTTTTTTACCGAGACGCTTATTTCGTGAATACACAAATTTACGTCTACCGAGTACTGAATAAAAAAGTTTAACAAAGCGAATGTGTTGATTTCAATCGATACGGGTCCATTAAACTAAATAGATCTAATTATTTCGCTTCATTCTCCCAAACTTATATTCTTAGGCCTAGACTAGATCTAGTAGATCTAGATCTAGAATAGATCTAGTTGTTTGTCGCGAAATTACCGTGTTTAGATAAATCCACATCAAGAATCATAAATCGTCTAGATATCGTCAAGTGACAGGTTCTTTTTCTCACATAACCAACCGGGGCAACGGTTTTGTTTTGAGCATTTTTAAAGCAATGTGACTTTTTGGAATTCCAGTGACGTAATAACGCCCTTTATAGTGACGTCATCAACAGTCTAGAGCCAGTAGAGTCGGGTATTAACGTTGCAGTGCATTTTGTGGTACATTCGGTACAAAATAATAATAATTATATTTTGCTGTCGTGACAAGGATAAATAGAATATTTGGTTCCTAGCTTTGAATGAGAAATGGTATCTGGCTCGGCTTCTGAATATATCAGGTTCGCCTTCGGCTCACCTGATATATTCATCCGCCTTGCCAGATAACATTTCTCATTCAAAGCTAGGAACCAAATATTCTCTATATTAGCTGATTATTTATACTGGAATATTATGAACACATGACGTTTTGTCCGTTGCAGAAAATGTAGAGCCAGATCCATATAATTCCATAAGCAAATAGAACAGGGTTCTACAGGGGCCGTGTGATCTGAACCTACTCTGTATGCAAAGGATCCTTCATGGGCCGTCTGATCGCCTACTCGGTATGAAAAGGATTCTTCATGGGCCGTCTGATCGCCTACTCGGTATGAAAAGGATTCTTCATGGGCCGTCTGATCGCCTACTCGGTATGAAAAGGATTCAGCCGATCTCGTGGCATTGAATATACTTTGATTTTACTGCTTAAATACTTACGTATACTTATGAAATCCGCCAAATTCTCAATATGTTAACACTTTTTAATTTCACCAGTAGCAGTTTCAGGCATAATAAAGCGGGGTTGTCAGTTTCATGGGTATTATTAAGCGGGTTACGTATCCTGAATAACCCCTGGTTTCTATTATATTATATAATCCTATTAACATTTTCCCTGTTATATGGTTATTCCAAAGTTCAATACCCACTGATATTTATTGACAGAATACTGAAATATGGAAGGTGGAACATTGTACCTATTTGAGTACAAAAAACAGAACTATCACATTCCGTTAGGAACCGTCTGATCTGGTATATTTTCTTTGCAAATGCGTTAAAAAGCGTTTATATGAAGGAAAGGGTTACAAACTTTGTTTGGAACATTAACCCTCTACCTGATAGAGAGTCATTTGTACGCACTTTGCAAACAAAGTAGACCCGGGTTAGACAGCTTCTGTAGACCATTGTCATCAAGTCATTACTACATGTATAACCAACAAGAAAAGGATTGCAAACTTTAATGTAAGATAAATCTCCTATGAGTATGGGAATAATATAAATATTTGGTGCTCTTTGGAGGTGTTTAACAAATTAAAAGTGTCGTGTCACCTGCCGAGATGCAGTGTGTCACTTAGGGATTACTTTTCCGTCGCCTGTCTGTCTGTCTGTCTGTCTGTCCGTCGCACTTTCTTTTTTGGCTGTCATTTTTAAACTAATTATTATAGAGCTTTCAAATTTCACATGTATCTACCTCTCATTGAGGACCGTTGATGTAACTAAGGTCCATTACTCTGCGTGCAATACTGTTTGAGTTATTTCCCTTTGTTCATATTTTCTTTTTTTTTCGGCTAATCATGATAGAGTTTTCAAATTTCACATGTACCTTCCTCTCATTGAGGACCATTGATGTAACTAAAGTTTATTACTCTACATGCAATACTTTTAGTTATTCTCCTTTGTTCTGATTTCACTCCAGCATATTAACAGTTTCTGTTTCTGTGCGTGCAGGTGACACATGTGTTCCTCCAGTCACTCTTGTTTTCTATAATGTCCTAGCCTAAAACTAGAAGTAATGACAGTTTGCCTTCATTACAAGTTAAGGATAGTGTGGAACTTCTTTATCTCCGGTTTCCCCAAAATAAATGTTTAAAATACCCATAAATACATATTTGCTATACAGTAGGACCCCTCTAAACCGGAATTCTAGTAGAAAATAATTTAGATACGTTTAGACATTTGGTTGCTTGATGCAGGTGTGAGTAATGCAGACAGCTGTTCCTCTATGAACTCTCTGAATGACTTAATCCTGCAGTAAACTGTTTCCAAGATCGACATCTATACTACTAAAAGAGCGAGCTCGATTTTTGTCGGACTTGCCGTAAACACGGCACAACGTACATATTGGATAATGTTATGTGCGGGTAGCTTACACATTGGAGTTATGTTACTTGACATCGAAAAAACATTAATATCAGCAGTTTGGATACAGACAGAGAAATCCCCCTACCTACAGAAATAGTCCATCTAAAAATAGACGGGAAAAGACCTTCCAAGATGAGTGAAGATTGGTAAATATTCCGATACGGACACAAACGTATTATTGTTTGTTTGTTTGTATTGTTTCTATTTTAATATTTGTTGACAAAACACTTGACAGTTTGTGACTGTTTATACATGCGTTTGGAGAGGTTTTCACTGCCTTTTGATAAAGAGATCTACGTTCTCACAGTTTCCCCCTTTCGGGTCGAACTTACTTTTGTTTAGACCCATGACACATGTAGAATGAACGCATATGGAGAAATAGGCTGCCTGTGCAGAAATAATTATAAACAATATCGTAGGTAATATATACAATGCAAAAAGGTTGCCTTTTCAATAGTTATTGGGGTTTACAAAATACATACATGTAGTAGGAAATAAAATGACAGACGAAGAGCAAAACAGCTGATGCGTCCTCGGCCAAATCGCCACAATGCTTAAATACGTGTGCAGTTCTGACAGACTGGCATTGTACCATTGTTTTGCATACCCCATATGCATATGTTACCGTAATTGTTTCTTTACTGTTTTAATGCATTCGATTCTATCGTTTTCCTTACAAACGTGTACTAACGAGAATGACAGACGGAGAGCAGAAGTTGCTGAAGCGCCCCTCGGCCAAATCACCCCAACTCCTAACTGGTCGTAATGTTGTCTGTTTTCACAGACAGTGAGACTGAGTCTGGCATAGTACCATTTTTAAACATGCATACAACACTGTCCGTTGCTTCATTTAGACGGATTTTGCTCTTCAGACGGACTTCGACGTGTGTGAATATTATATACTTTACAGAGTCACTGGTAAAAGTGCATGACTGTCGAATGATATTTAAAGAATTCATTATAATCTGGAAATTGTGGTATAAGGGTGTACCGTTCCGAACGAGAAATTCTTGGTGATTAAAGGCTTTTTGTTGAAACAAAATTGTTACTAGCCTAAAAATTGTATTTAAATCCATTCATTTTCACAACTAAACTAGCTGAAACGACGACGTTCCCCGTACAGCTGTGACAAAAACCAATATTTCTTGAAATGAAATACACATATTTACTATATTTACAGTTATGCCCTGCTGCTCCAGATTTTAAATTATTATTTTTAGGTATTGGTTACAATCATTTATTTCATCACAAACCATACACATCAGATTTAGCTGTTTTGAGAAATCATAACAGCTAAATTAATAAACCGTTGCTAAAATGACACTTAAATTAGTGTTCTTCATATTTTTGTAGTAAACATTTATTTGGTTTTGCATGGCGTCAGTAGTATTTCAGTTTACTTACAAGATCGGCTGGAAAACATCCTTACTTGGCAGATCAGACTAAGACCTGGATCAAACCCAATGTTATGAGAAGCAAGGTAATTGTTATTTAGGGACTGCAACTACTTGGCTACTGAGGCCCTTTTGATTTGAATGTTATATTTGTGTTATATACAATATATGTAAATTCAAATACATATTGGTATAAGCAATCCTTGAGCGGGTCTTTTTCTGTGCTATTATAACATTATCTACTATGGTGTAAAGAAGTCTATAAGATAAAGTGTTTAACTTTACCCTTACATACACTATGCTTTTCCGATATTTTGTCTTGTAACCCCCCCCCCCCCACACACACACACAAAAAAAAGAAATCTAACATAAACCTTAAGGTCACACTATAATTAATAACGATATTGGAAAGGCATTGTAGTGATTGTACCTTGCAATTCTCCAGAATGTACCAAACAGTCTTTTTCAGTGTATACTAAATTGAGCGTCCGTTTTAGAGAGGTTTACTGTATCGATAACCATAAACCTGCTATGATGATGATTTTATCATTGCATTTTGAGTTCAACAGCCAGTAAATTAATCATATATGTGATGAATATACATGTAAGAAATAATTCCATCATTGATATTTATATTGATTAATGACAGATGACATATGGACATATCATAGTTTGGCTGTGGTATACACCGTAAAATCGTGTCTATATAATTCCATAAGTCTGCAGTAGCATTCTGATCTGCGTCTCTTTTTTTTCCAATGACATCGAAACGCGTCTCTATCAGGTAAAGGATTGATCAATGATAAACAAAGTCACATTGTTTAACAGGAACTAAAATCAAGAGGTAATTCGAAAGACTTCTATTAAAAGAATTCAGTCTATTTTGATTCGTTTATTAGGGAAAGCAGCTGCCTTGTTCCACCAGCTAAGGTCAAGTTCACCGATCTGTTTTCATTTTATTTAGATTTTATCTATTGATAGGTTTTCAAGTACATACCGTTAATTAGTGCTCTTGAGTTTGACGCCCTATACTTATCTTTAAGATCTGTACTTCAAACGAATGCCGGTAGTGATTCAATTAGCATAAACCGATATTTCACCATAATACATCATGATTTTTGTCCAGCTATATCCGATTGAAACTGAATATATAACCTTGGCATAGTTTAAACACACTCGAGTATTGTAAACTTCAATCAGAACACGCGTTTTGTCAACGTATGCAACATGTCTGAATCACTTGTTCAGCCCAGATTTAACTCTGTCTTCACCGAAGTCGCCGAAAATGCGACCTACAGTGCTAATATTTGATTACTTTTACAGACAGTTTCGATCCAGATGAGACGCAGAGTAACTCAGTGCCTCAACAGGATCCAAACTTGATAATACATCATTTTCCTTTTATAGGAAAAGGAAAGTATTCTGAAACTTAAAAAGGACATATCTTCTATGTTGTGAAAAACTAGTTGAAAAAAGTGCGAAAGACTTGTTTTGACATGAATTAAGTTGTGTATAAAACTACCTGTTGCATTTTGACTAGTCAAAATGCATAACGAGTCCTGTTATTATATTAATTAGTGTTAACTATCATTCTCAACACCTATATTGCTGGATATTTGTACAAATTTTACTGATTCAAGGATGAAAAACGAAATATACATGTACTCGAATAACGGCATTTACCATACGTTACACATGTAAACATAAGTAGGTGTAACAAAGGGCATTTACTGCTGCCATATATAAATAAACCAAACGACATACAGTAGAATTCCAGTTGAGAACAATTTAAATACTTTTAGACAGGTGGCTGCTTGATGCCACCTGTCTCCAAGACTAATATTTATACTAAATGTAACGTCTGGTTTACACGGGTTTTACTGTATATGTGAACAAAAGTGGATGCTACAAAGACATTTTGCTTCTACTACATAATTTTATTAACATATTAACACGGTATAGGTGGTGTAAACAAAAGTCGTTACAACAATGGCATTCTACCGGTATTTCTGTCATATTAACACAATCCCTCATAGGCTATTTTAAGAATCAGCCTCTTTAAATAAGTCTACCAAAAAGGGGCATTAGCTAGAGAAACGAAAATATTAGAATTGCGTAGTTTTGAAATCATTTTGATAAATAGAGCATTTGCTCCTATGTAACAAATGCTGTATTTATCATAATGGTTTCAAAAGGTGAGTTTTACAGACGCGTTAAAAGGCGCCAATATGAGGGAAAGATATATATGTAAACAAAAGTGGATGAAACAAAGGAATTTTACTCCTACTACATATTAACACTATACGGTATATGTGTTAACAAAAGTGGATGCAACAAAAATGAATTTTACTATTGTCACACATTAACACCATACGATATATGTGTAAACAGACGTGGATGCAACAAAAAGGCATTTTACTTCTGCCATATATAAAGACACTCCACAGTATATAATTATAATGAAATATGGAAGGTGTGACAATGTAGCCATTTAGAAAATAAAGACTCAGATCTATCAATTATTTTAGCAAACGGAGCAGACTCTGATCAGATGGCTCATTTAGGAGCCATGTGATATGGGTCTACTCTGTTTGCAAATGCGTGAAAACAGGTGTATATGAAGGAAAGGGTTAATCCAATACAGAAGCCTTGCTAAAGCGAACCCATGGTTTATCAACAAGAGACTGTAAAAGCAGATGTAGAGACGATTCTAAAGAGTGGCCACACCATAGGGTTTGGTGGAGAAATGGCGATTTTAGTGTTTGATTATGCACCTTTATTTGTAGCTCTGTAAATCCATCCATTTTTCATGGCAAAAAGGTCCTTTTATGACAACGTTTGACATTGATTTGTATAGCAAACAATGTAGACCATGGTCACATGGCTCCGTCTGGGTCTACACTGTTTACCTATGTCCAGTGTATGGGATCATGGGTGTGTATGGGTTGACTCTTTCCTCCATGAATATTTATATACGAAATAATGACGTAATGAATATTAATTAGATTTAATATGCCACTGGTATTTAGCCATTCCAGAAACTGTAGAATCATATCTATATTTTATCATAAATAAACAGAGCAGACCCTGATCAGACGGCTCCTTTATAGGAGCCGTCTGATCTTGGTCTACTCTGTTTGCAAATGGGTGATAAGGCGTTTATATGAGGGAAAAGGTTAACATGCTCATGTTGTGCAAATCAATTCAAATCAACAGAATTATAAAGGCCTACGACATCTGTATTACACATCAAATTGTCATAGAAACAGAATTCGGATTAACAGCAAAAAACAAACAAACGTATACAACCTTGCAACATTCGGTACAAAACCATAAAACTATAAAAATAATTCGTGCCAATAACCTTTAAAATCTAGGTCTCCACAAATATGAAGTAATAAATGTTTACGAGGGTCTGTTAATCCGTATTTTGGCGTGGTTTTAAGGAAATAAACAAATTTTGTTGGTAACATTTCACGATACATACATTAAGCATGTTGCCAGAACACACTACGTATTAACCCTTTCCCTGGTGAATATTCATGTAGGAAATAATGTCGTCATGAATATTAATAAGATTATTTTTTTATAATGGCATATGAACACAGGACATTTCGGCTCGGGCAGAATCTGTAGAATTAGATCTAAATTACACCATAAGCAAACAGAGCAGATCCTGATCAGACGGCTCCTATATGAGCCGTCTGATCTGGGTCTACTCTGTTTGCAGATGCGTCAAAATGCAAAATTTTCTATATATAATACATACCACATCCTTGATGCAGCTGTATTGACTATATACAGAACAAGGCTATACAGTTACAGTGTTTCATGCAGAGTTTAAACTTCTACATATGATAGTCATTACTAACCCTTTCCTTCATATAAACGCATTTTCACGCCTTTGTAAATAGAGTAGACCCAGATCAGACTGCTCCTATATGAGTAGTCTGATCAGTGATTAGGATCTGCTAGCGTGTCAGCGTATTAGCGTGTGTGGTACAATATGGATATGGATATTGTTAGTGTATTAGCGTGTGCGCTTACAAAAGGGAAATGGTTAATAATTGCAAATATTAGCTCAGAATTAATTTACTAGTTGCTTCTTGTGGCGAGAAATAACAATGGAGTAAGGTTATTGTTTGTACAAGTATGCTTATTGTGCATTATTTAAACATATTTCCCTCTAGACTGATATTTATCAAACCTGGTTGCCAAAAGAATGACGGGAAGTGTGGCATCTGGCATGCATGATGACTGACATATATTGTATTAATGCATCAAAACGTAAAACCTTTAGATTCTGTTATCAATCAATCTATGAATTATTCTTGCCACCTGACAATATCGTAATATATCCCACTAATAGAAGAAAGTTGATAGGAATGTTCTGAAGTATGTTTATGTCGCCTGATTTATGTGTAATATTCCTTCACAGGGATGTAGGCAAACGGTGTAGACTCAGACACAATAGTACATGAATGAGTCCTCTGATCAGGTTCTGCACTATCTGTTGTACACGTTATTTCTATTTAATAAATTACATTATAAGTCATGCCGTGTAACGAAGTAAAGTGACCCCCATAGAATACTGACCCCCCGGTCAGTATTTTTTAAAAAATAGTGACCCCCCGGTCATAGTATTTTGACCCCCCGGTCATAATATTACGACCCCTGCACACGAAGAAAACTGACCCCTTACGAAGAATTGCGACCCCCCATAGAATAGTGACTCCCTGTCTTTGTTTCAACAAAACATACGCCCGCCCGCACGCACGCACGCACACACACACAACACGCATGTACATACACAATTACACACACGAACGCATGTACGCACACATACCGGTACACATATGAACGCACGCACGCACATATACCGATACTTACACATACACTTCGAAACACTCTCATACATGCAAGCACACAAACACTCACGCACACACTTGCACGCACGTAGGAACACATGTATATATGAAGAGATCACTTAATGAATTGTAAAATGTTGTATTGACTTCTATCTGACACTTTACAAAACGTAAATAGCTGTTAAAATTTCAATAATCTAAGTTCTAACTTAAAATTTCATGGATGGAACATTGTGTCAGTCACTGTAAAACTAAACTAAACTTCATTTGGCAGTGGATTTTTGTATGGTCAATGCTGTGTGCAATGCCATATATCATATCCATATATTGAATACATTTGTAATTTATCACCTATTGAAATTAATTGAAATAAGTCCCATCGAAGTGAGGCAACATAAGTGTTCGACATCATGCCTTTTGAATTATTTTAGCGAAGTGGGAATTTTTTTTTGTTGTTGTTGTTGTGTTTACTTCGTCTACCACCACCACCACCGTCACTACTACTACTACTACTACTACTACTACTACTACTACTACTACTATAATTACCGCTACTACTACTACTACCACTACTACAACTACTACTACTACTATTAATCCCACAACTACACATACTACTCCTCCTACTACTACTTCTATACCTCCTCCTATTACCTACCTACCTTCACACATACCCAATAAAAAACCCACCCACCCAAAACCCAGCCACCCACTCAAGCACAAACCCAACCACCCACAAACCCATCCACCTACTACTGCCGCTGCTGCTGCTACAACTGCTACTACTACTATTCCTACTTCCTAGTACTACTTCTGCTATTGCCTACTACATTCCACCTATACTACTTCCACTACCTATACTACTGCTACTACTACCTATACTACTACTACTTTAAATACTACTATCTACCTACCTACCTACCTACCTACCCTACCCTACCTACCTACCTAGTGACCGCACGGTCATAGCATTTTGAGCCCTTTTTATCACTGACCAATGTGCACAACGTTCATTAGAACAAATGTATTATTTAGAAAGGGGGCACTTTTACTGAAGAATATCGACCCTGGTCAATATTCTTAAAAAAGGACAACCCCCGGTCATAGTGCTTTTTAATCTATCTCCAGTATAATTAAAGAAAGTTAAACTTTACTCGAAAAAAAATAACCTTGGTCATTATTATTATAGATGAAATAACCCCCGGTCATAGCAATTTGAGCAGCGTTTATTATATCATGACTAAAGCGCGCACTGCTAATTGAACCCAAGTATTTTGTTCATAGGGGTCACATTTTCTGAAAGAAAATCGACCCCCGGTCAGTATCTTATAAAACAAATATCGACCCCCGGTCATAGTGCTTTGACACACGTTCGTGATATGTTGAACAACTCCCGCGAACTTAATCTACCGCCAGTATAATTTAGGAAAGAGTTTAACTTTACTCGATTTTATTTAACGTTGGTCATAATTCTTACAGATGTAGTGACCTCCGGTCATATCAATTTCAGCCGTGTTTATACTGTAATGACTAAAGCGCAATCCTAATTGAACCCAAGTATTTTGTGCATAGGGGATCACATTTTCTGAAGAATATCGACCCCCGGTCAGTATTTTTAAAAAAATAGCGACCCCCAGTCATAGTACTTTGACACACGTTCATGATATGTTGAACAGTTCCCGCGACTTTAATCTACCTCCTGTATAATTTAAAGAAAGGGTTTAACTTTACTCGTAAACTATATAACTTTGGTCATAATTACAGATATCATGATCCCCGGTCAGAGCAATTTCAGCCCTGTTTGTCATATCATGGCTAATGCGCGCCTTGCTAACTGAACCCAAGTATTTTGTACACAGGGGGGGGGGGGGGTCACATTTTCTGAAGAATATCGACCCCCGGTCAGTATTTTTTAAAAAATAGCGACCCCGGTCATAGTACTTTGACACACGTTCATGATATGTTGACCAACTCCTGCCAACTTAATCTACCTCTGGTATAATTTAAGACAGAATTTAACCTTACTCGATTTTATTTAACCTGTGTCATAATTCTTACAGATGTATTGACCCCCGGTCATAGCAATTTCAGTCGTGTATATCCTGTAATGACTAAAGCGCGCAATACTGATTGAACCCAAGTATTTTGTGCATAGGGGGTCACATTTTCTGAAGAATATCGACCCCCGGTCAGTATTTTTTTAAAAAATAGCGACCCCCGGTCATAGTACTTTGACATACGTTCATGATATATTGAACAGTTCCCGCGACTTTAATCTACCTCCTGTATAATTTAAAGAAAGGGTTTAACTTTACTCGTAAACTATATAACTTTGGTCATAATTACAGACGTCATGATCCCCGGTCATAGCAATTTCAGCCCTGTTTGTCATATCATGGCTAATGCGCGCCTTGCTAACTGAACCCAAGTATTTTGTACACAGGGGGTCACATTTTCTGAAGAATATCGACCCCCGGTCAGTATTTTTTAAAAAATAGCGACCCCGGTCATAGTACTTTGACACACGTTCATGATATGTTGACCAACTCCTGCCAACTTAATCTACCTCTGGTATAATTTAAGACAGAATTTAACTTTACTCGATTTTATTTAACCTGTGTCATAATTCTTACAGATGTAGTGACCCCCGGTCATAGCAATTTCAGCCCTGTTTGTCATATCATGGCTAATGCGCGCCTTGCTAACTGAACCCAAGTATTTTGTACACAGGGGGTCACATTTTCTGAAGAATATCGACCCCCGGTCAGTATTTTTTAAAAAATAGCGACCCCGGTCATAGTACTTTGACACACGTTCATGATATGTTGACCAACTCCTGCCAACTTAATCTACCTCTGGTATAATTTAAGACAGAATTTAACTTTACTCGATTTTATTTAACCTGTGTCATAATTCTTACAGATGTAGTGACCCCGGTCATAGCAATTTCAGCCGTGTTTATCCTGTAATGACTAAAGCGCGCAATACTGATTGAACCCAAGTATTTTGTGCATAGGGGGTCACATTTTCTGAAGAATATCGACCCCCGGTCAGTATTTTTTAAAAAATAGCGACCCCGGTCATAGTACTTTGACACACGTTCATGATATGTTGAACAGTTCCCGCGACTTTAATCTACCTCCTGTATAATTTAAAGAAAGGGTTTAACTTTACTCGTAAACTATTTAACTTTGGTCATAATTACAGAAGTCATGATCCCCGGTCAGAGCAATTTCAGCCCTGTTTGTCATATCATGGCTAATGCGCGCCTTGCTAACTGAACCCAAGTATTTTGTACACAGGGGGTCACATTTTCTGAAGAATATCGACCCGCGGTCAGTATTTTTAAAAAAAAAATAGCGACCCCGGTCATAGTACTTTGACACACGTTCATGATATGTTGACCAACTCCTGCCAACTTAATCTACCTCTGGTATAATTTAAGACAGAATTTAACTTTACTCGATTTTATTTAACCTGTGTCATAATTCTTACAGATGTAGTGATCCCAGGTCATAGCAGTTTCAGCCGTGTTTATCCTGTAATGACTAAAGCGCGCAATACTGATTGAATCCAAGTATTTTGTGCATAGGGGGTCATATTTTCTGAAGAATATCGACCCCCGGTCAGTATTTTTTAAAAAATAGCGACCCCCGGTCATAGTACTTTGACACACGTTCATGATATGTTGAACAGTTCCCGCGACTTTAATCTACCTCCTGTATAATTTAAAGAAAGGGTTTAACTTTACTCGTAAACTATATAACTTTGGTCATAATTACAGACGTCATGATCCCCGGTCATAGCAATTTCAGCCCTGTTTGTCATATCATGGCTAATGCGCGCCTTGCTAACTGAACCCAAGTATTTTGTACACAGGGGGTCACATTTTCTGAAGAATATCGACCCCCGGTCAGTATTTTTTAAAAAATAGCGACCCCCGGTCATAGTACTTTGACACACGTTCATGATATGTTGAACAGTTCCCGCGACTTTTATCTACCTCCTGTATAATTTAAAGAAAGGGTTTAACTTTACTCGTAAACTATATAACTTTGGTCATAATTACAGACGTCATGATCCCCGGTCATAGCAATTTCAGCCCTGTTTGTCATATCATGGCTAATGCGCGCCTTGCTAACTGAACCCAAGTATTTTGTACACAGGGGGTCACATTTTCTGAAGAATATCGACCCCCGGTCAGTATTTTTTAAAAAATAGCGACCCCGGTCATAGTACTTTGACACACGTTCATGATATGTTGACCAACTCCTGCCAACTTAATCTACCTCTGGTATAATTTAAGACAGAATTTAACTTTACTCGATTTTATTTAACCTGTGTCATAATTCTTACAGATGTAGTGACCCCGGTCATAGCAATTTCAGCCGTGTTTATCCTGTAATGACTAAAGCGCGCAATACTGATTGAACCCAAGTATTTTGTGCATAGGGGGTCACATTTTCTGAAGAATATCGACCCCCGGTCAGTATTTTTTAAAAAATAGCGACCCCCGGTCATAGTACTTTGACACACGTTCATGATATGTTGAACAGTTCCCGCGACTTTAATCTACCTCCTGTATAATTTAAAGAAAGGGTTTAACTTTACTCGTAAACTATATAACTTTGGTCATAATTACAGATGTCATGATCCCCGGTCATAGCAATTTCAGCCCTATTTGTTATATCATGGCTAATGCGCGCCTTGCTAACTGAACCCAAGTAATTTGTACACAGGGGGTCACATTTTCTGAAGAATATCGACCCCCGGTCAGTATTTTTAAAAAAATAGCGACCCCGGTCATAGTACTTTGACACACGTTCATGATATGTTGACCAACTCCTGCCAACTTAATCTACCTCTGGTATAATTTAAGACAGAATTTAACTTTACTCGATTTTATTTAACCTGTGTCATAATTCTTACAGATGTAGTGACCCCCGGTCATAGCAATTTCAGCCGTGTTTATCCTGTAATGACTAAAGCGCGCAATACTGATTGAACCCAAGTATTTTGTGCATAGGGGGTCACATTTTCTGAAGAATATCGACCCCCGGTCAGTATTTTTTAAAAAATAGCGACCCCGGTCATAGTACTTTGACACACGTTCATGATATGTTGAACAGTTCCCGCGACTTTAATCTACCTCCTGTATAATTTAAAGAAAGGGTTTAACTTTACTCGTAAACTATATAACTTTGGTCATAATTACAGATGTCATGATCCCCGGTCATAGCAATATCAGCCCTGTTTGTCATATCATGGCTAATGCGCGCCTTGCTAACTGAACCCAAGTATTTTGTACACAGGGGGGTCACATTTTCTGAAGAATATCGACCCCCCGTCAGTATTTTTAAAAAAAATAGCGACCCCGGTCATAGTACTTTGACACACGTTCATGATATGTTGACCAACTCCTGCCAACTTAATCTACCTCTGGTATAATTTAAGACAGAATTTAACCTTACTCGATCTTATTTAACCTGTACTTATTGTACACTGGGAAAAATATTTTCTGTTTAAACAAAACTAAACACAGTTTAATTTAATATAGACAATGACAACTTGATATTTCTGATGTTTTATTTTGTATCTGATTGGCCGGATTACCTAGCGTCTGATCTTGCTCTAAAATGTTTGCGAAGGAAACAAGTGGGTTTTTTTTTACAAACGTGTTCATACGAAAAGGATAACGTCTTCCCAAAATTATTTTATTACACTTCAGGTTGTTATTACAATTCAGGTTGACCACCAATTGTAATAATGTTTTCGCATCATAACCAGTTTTGTAATAAAGATTTCTAAGTCGTTGTACTATCATCTAGAATATCTGATGTATTACTTCATACATGTACACATGCGCGTACACGCATGCGCCCCTCCCATACAAACTACACGCATACACATACTATCAACATACTAGCACGTGCGCACATTCATACTCACATAGACACACAAATACAGACACAAAATTATTTTATTACACTTCAGGTTGTTATTACAATTCAGGTTGACCACCAATTGTAATAATGTTTTCGCATCATAACCAGTTTTGTAATAAAAATTTCTAAGTCGTTGTACTATCATCTAGAATATCTGATGTATTACTTCATACATGTACACATGCGCGCACACGCATGCGCCCCTCCCATACAAACTACACGCATACACATACTATCAACATACTAGCACGTGCGCACATTCATATTCACATAGACACACAAATACAGACACAAAATTATTTTATTACACTTCAGGTTGTTATTACAATTCAGGTTGACCACCAATTGTAATAACGTTTTCGCATCATAACCAGTTTTGTAATAAAAATTTCTAAGTCGTTGTACTATCTTCTAGAATATCTTATGTATTACTTCATACATGTACACATGCGCGCACACGCATGCGCCCCTCCCATACATACTACACGCATACACATACTATCAACATACTAGCACGTGCGCACATTCATACTCACATAGACACACAAATACAGACACAAAATTATTTTATTACACTTCAGGTTGTTATTACAATTCAGGTTGACCACCAATTGTAATAATGTTTTCGCATCATAACCAGTTTCGTAATAAAAATTTCTAAGTCGTTGTACTATCTTCTAGAATATCTGATGTATTACTTCATACATGTACACATGCGCGCACACGCATGCGCCCCTCCCATACAAACTACACGCATACACATACTATCAACATACTAGCACGTGCGCACATTCATATTCACATAGACACACAAATACAGACACAAAATTATTTTATTACACTTCAGGTTGTTATTACAATTCAGGTTGACCACCAATTGTAATAATGTTTTCGCATCATAACCAGTTTTGTAATAAAAATTTCTAAGTCGTTGTACTATCATCTAGAATATCTTATGTATTACTTCATACATGTACACATGCGCGCACACGCATGCGCCCCTCCCATACAAACTACACGCATACACATACTATCAACATACTAGCACGTGCGCACATTCATACTCACATAGACACACAAATACAGACTTAATATAATTTTATTACACTTCAGGTTATTATTACAATTCAGGTTGACCACCAATTGTAATAATGTTTTCGCATCATAACCAGTTTTGTAATAAAAATTTCTAAGTCGTTGTACTATCATCTAAAATAGCTGATGTATTACTTCATACATGTACACATGCGCGCACACGCATGAGCCCCTCCCATACAAACTACACGCATACACATACTATCAACATACTAGCACGTGCGCACATTCATATTCACATAGACACACAAATACAGACACAAAATTATTTTATTACACTTCAGGTTGTTATTACAATTCAGGTTGACCACCAATTGTATTAATGTTTTTGCATCATAACCAGTTTTGTAATAAAAATTTCTAAGTCGTTGTACTATCTTCTAGAATATCTGATGTATTACTTCATACATGTACACATGCGCGCACACGCATGCGCCCCTCCCATACAAACTACACGCATACACATACTATCAACATACTAGCACGTGCACACATTCATACTCACATAGACACACAAATACAGACACAAAATTATTTTATTACACTTCAGGTTGTTATTACAATTCAGGTTGACCACCAATTGTAATAATGTTTTCGCATCATAACCAGTTTTGTAATAAAAATTTCTAAGTCGTTGTACTATCATCTAGAATATCTGATGTATTACTTCATACATGTACACATGCGCGCACACGCATGCGCCCCTCCCATACAAACTACACGCATACACATACTATCAACATACTAGCACGTGCGCACATTCATATTCACATAGACACACAAATACAGACACAAAATTATTTTATTACACTTCAGGTTGTTATTACAATTCAGGTTGACCACCAATTGTAATAATGTTTTCGCATCATAACCAGTTTTGTAATAAAAATTTCTAAGTCGTTGTACTATCATCTAGAATATCTTATGTATTACTTCATACATGTACACATGCGCGCACACGCATGCGCCCCTCCCATACAAACTACACGCATACACATACTATCAACATACTAGCACGTGCGCACATTCATACTCACATAGACACACAAATACAGACTAAATATAATTGTATTACACTTCAGGTTGTTATTACAATTCAGGTTGACCACCAATTGTAATAACGTTTTCGCATCATAACCAGTTTTGTAATGAATTTTATTACAATTCCGGTTGTTATTACAATTCAGGTTGCAACAACGCACTATGTTAATTTAACCCAAGCATTTTGTACATAGGGGGTCACATTTTCTGAAGAATACTGACCCCCGGTCAGTATTTTTTAAAAAATAGCGACACCCGGTCATATTGCTTTGACACAAATTCATGATATGTTGAACAACTCCCTGAAACTCTAATCTATCTCCAGTATAATTTAAGGAAATGGTTTAACTTTACTCGAAAACTATTTAACCTTGGTTATAATTCTTACAGATGTAGTGACCCCCTGTCATAGATTATTTTAGCCACGTTTATTATATAATGACCAATGCGCCCAATGCTAATTGAACTCAAGTATGTTGTAGAAAGGATGGGTGTAATTTTTGTCTGAAGAATATCGAACCCCGGTCAGTATTTTTTAAACAATAATGATCCCCGGTAATAATGCTTTGGCCCACCTTCGTGATATTTTGAACAACACCAGCAACTTTAATTTGCCTCAAGTATACTTTAAAGAAAGGGTTTCACGTATTTCGAAAAAAATATTTAACCTTGGTCATAATTGTTACAGATGTGTGACCCCTAGTAATATCATTTTGAGCCCCGTTTAATATATCATGACTAATGCGCACAATGGACGCCAGGTAATACGACTTGTAATCATTGTTCGTACAGACTAGCACACACACGCACGCGCGCGCATGTACACACACACATGCACGTAACAATCACTTATAGTAAATAAACACCCTTCCGCACGCACCCACACACCCCTACACAACATCGGAATACAATTTAATTTATAGAGAATTGTGTCAATTATTGTCGAAGAGATACTGTTGATTTCCTTATATAAAAGGTCAAGCACGTGTGACATATACCATAGCAATATAGTGTGTACATTTGTAACAGGCCATTGTCCTCTGCAGATAATAAACATTAGATTAGTTGTTCATAATGTTTTTACTTTTGTTTTAAACGAGCTTTGTAGAAAACCACACAGCAAAGATTTGTTGCGTGTTTATTTTTGTCTGAAAGGACGAGTTTAATAGATCCAATAAATCACGAACACGAATCTTATATTCTATTCATAACATAACCTAGAGAAGATAGTTTTCCTTGTGTGTTCGTCACCTATTTGTGGCTGCCTAGTAAGTCAAATGTATGACATCGAAAGTATCAGCACCTGTTGAGTTTCAAAACAGTTTGCCAATCAGACTGAGATTAATCGTCAACTTTTATCCTTTTATATTCAATTGAACTTAATTTGCGTTTGTGTTCGTTTATATTGGGAATTATTACTCAAGGGTACAAAATAAAATACACAAGTAGTAGTATTTGCCTTTATAAAAAGAACAGTTTACTTACTGTAAAGATTTAAAAACATGATTTGACAAGTAAGGTCGGTCGCTGTTAGAAGTATAGAACCATTTATTAGATCGCACAGAAAAGGTTGTTATACTCAAAATGCATTGTAAATGTCCCCTTAAAATTAGTTATATTACCACTACTTCTACTAATACAACTACTACTTCACACCCACTGTCACTCATCTGCTAGTGTCAACATTTTTCAAAATATTGACAGTTTCTAAATAATAAAGCGTTTTCGTTAAATTTCGTTTACCCCTCCCCCCACCCCCCCCCCCACCCCCACACACACACGCGCGCTACCACACCCACACACCCACACATACCCACCCACCCGATGATGCAGCAACAAAAAAAAAACTGCAGCCGCAACAATATTAGGTATTCAAGTATTTACAATGGTTACTAATTTGTTAGAAATAATTGGGGCGGGGGTCAATATTTTATAGATATATCGCGGAGGGGGTCACTATTTTTCAGAGGGGAGTCGATATTTTTCAGAAAGGGGGTCGCTTTTTCTGAAGAATAGTGACCGGGGGGTCAGTATTCTATGGGGGTCACTTTACTTCGTTACCGGCAGACGAAGTCTCGCAATATTTATCTATTAGAATGAAACTAACAGAGTTATATTTGGACAAATTAGGCTTAGCTCGTTTTCTTACTGATACACATACTGTCTTTGTAAAGAGAAGATCCAGATTAGACGGAGTCCCAAAGAAACCGTTTAATCAGAGTCTGTGTTTTAAAGATCTCACTCTTCAGTTTCATTCATGAATGTGAAGCATGTATATTAATGAAGTGATACATCGTCACATAAATAGCCAATGGTATTAAACAACTTAGCATGTTACATGCAATGTACCATTCAACAGCTAAAACTGATTTGTTTTCAAACTACAGTGTTAACGATTTACTTCATAAATACGCATTTCATCACCTTTGCAGAGTAGACTCAGATCAGAGGGCTCCTGTAGGAGCCGTCTGATCGTGTTCTGCTGTTTGCTTATGGAATAATACAGACATGACTCTACAGTTTCTGCTGTGGTCATACCGTCCTGTATTCACGTGTCATTATAAAAACCCTAATTAATATTCATGATATCGTTATTTGTTACATATATATTCATGGAATAAAGGCTTAAACTACCATCATGATGTCAAACGGTTCAGTTTGGCTTGAAGCGGTCATCACTTTTTCTTTATTATCAAATGTTAAGAAATGTAAATGTACTTAAATGTTTTAAACACTGAACACATAATACTCTAAGGTATCTATGTGTGTTTAACTTAACATATTACTTGAAGTAATTTTTTTTGTTTATCAGTTTTCCTTTTCTCTATAAACAGACAGTATAATTGATTCCTCGGATGATCATTGCTGAATCAGAACATGACATAATGGTCAACCGTGAATGCAGTGACAGGTAACCATGGAAATCAAATTAATTTTACAGCTGTTCTATTTCAAACTACTCATTCTATGTACATAATATCTATTTTGATATATGCATATTATGATAATATCATAAAGAGTACGATTTCTGAACATGGTTTAGTGATAAGAAAATGCAAAATAGAATCTAAATCGATTTTAAACAGACTGTCGCGATTACGTTTTTGTCATCATTTTCTAAATAGATTCGCCTTAACCCTTATCCCGCTGTGAAAAATAATGTCTGTTGAAATTTAGATGTTTAGTTTTGAATACGATCAATTTGATAAAGCCTTTCACAAACACTTGAAATAACATCAAACAGCCTAGACCCCGATGAGATGCCTAGATGCCGAGTTATCTGTTTTCTAGTCTGGATCCAAACTGTTTGCTTATGACAGCCAAGACAGGGATAACGGGATCAGGACAATCACTTTCGCTGCCACACAGTTTTGTCTGAAACGGTTGTCGTCTACTTTTAGTGTCAATAGGCCTAATTTGTTTTCAATTACCACACATAAAACAAACTCATACTATTATATAGGGGGGGTCTCATCTGGATCCAAACTGCTTTCAATGGTGAGTACACATTCGCCCATTGCAGCGAAGAGGTAAATGGATTTGTCGCCACTTTCTTTGATTCTATCAAGATAATCATTATGTACGAAACATTAAAACTGCATTAGTGGTTTTTTCTTCAAATCCATGAGATGTTTAACGGGCAAAGTTATTACGCCATATAAAACAGGAGAAAGTTTAGTGCTTACAAAATCAAACCAGAAAAAAACACACTTAAAATGCTATTTAACGATTTCGATTGCCTTTATAAGAGTATCATCAAGTGCAGAATTCAGTGAATCTGACATCGACAGTTTATAGAGTGTTCGTGCAATTGACTACCCGTAGCAGTTTCAGCTCTGGATAATGGTCGTGTAATATGTTACTTATTGGATTTTCTTAAATGTTAGTAACACCTTCCCTTCTAAAATAATAGGTATGCATGTGTATGATTGCAAGTATGTTAGTAAAAGGGTATAGGGATTTTGAATTCTGCTATTGACTATGTGTTTTACTTGGCACCGTGTGCTGTTTTGGCACTGGCCTTTGTACTCCATTGAGCATCTATCTATATTACAGAAGCTTAGTTCATATAAGATGTTTTATTTAAAAACAATCATGACAGATCTCTGAATTATGTCTATATTCATTCTCCTCCATAAATGAGTAATACACATATGTCATGGAAACAAAACACCGTGTGCTGTTTTGGCATTGGCCTTTGTACTCCATTGAACATCTATGCATATTATGGAAGCTTAGTTCATAGGATATTTTATTTAAAAACAATCATGACATATCTCTGAACATTGTCTATATTCATTCTCTCCCATAAATGAGTAATACACATATGCCATAGAAACAACAACAAGCGAATAAACAAATATACGTATGGTGAAACAAAAATACACATGATCAAAACAAAATATCGAAGTTTTTCATTAATCTGTTTTAATTATCTATTCTAATTATATAGCCATTTAGATTTAGAAGATGAATATAATTCTGTATGTATATGTCCCAAATACTAGTATATTGAGCCACGAAAACTGTACTTGAAAAATTATTATTATGTAAGACCTCGTATAAGTTTATTGAATTACTAAAATCTCAAAACAGAAAGGTATTGGTAAAGTGTTCGAAATATATTAAAGAAGCTATGGCTTTAAGAAACACAATTTTAAACTCCCAGTAAATTTACTGTATTATTCATCCTCAGTATATTTGCTGATTATGCATTTATGTGATGCTATATTTAGATACTCTGCTCTGTACAAATTTACGTGATTACGATAAATGTATGCATTATATGTCAACAAGATGATGTACTTCTGTGTAAGTCTTCAATAAAAATCTATTCTGTAAATATTTCTGCCTGGAAAGTGTCTATATAACGACACATCAAGTAACAGTTTCTATATTTTTGTAATCATATACCTATGTACCTATATCTTATAGTTTTAAGGATCCGAGACTGAATGAAGGGATGTAAAATATAGTTATATTACAAGCTGTTTCTCTCACAAGGTAAATAAAAAATAAATTTAGATATGGTTTAACGACAAACTGCACATCTCCAAATATTCGTACATTGAATGATAAGAATAGAATATGTTCAGGCTGAGTATTTGTATCATTTGAAAATAAAAGTGTAGTTGTTTTGCATTCAGTATAAATCAAGTCAAAGGTATTTCGATTCTGAAGTTTATTTTGCTGGCAAGCAATTTTCTTTTATTTAAATAAATACAGAAAAAATATGTAATTAAATGGAATGGCAGGGTTTAAGGGTTAATAGATAAGTGATATAAAATTGCTTTCCAGAGCCGGTTCGTTTTTCAAACACACAGATATACTATATTATAAAGAGTGATAATTAGAAGCAGACATGGTATACTCGTACATACCGAGACATAAACCTGTCAGTATATAAACTGAGCGCCTGGGTAATGTTATTTGATGACGGCAATCATATAATAAAACAAAACATCACAGTAATATTATATTAAATTATTTGGTACTGGCTGACCTGCAAACCTGGTCTGTTTAAGAGAGATCAGTTGGCATTGAATGCATTTAGTTACTCATTATTTGTGCTTTATTGTAGCGGCATTTCATGTAAACATTTTAACTTTTGACCCATTGATTTCTTTCCGAACAAACCTATGTTCTTGTCTATATGTTTTGTAAATGATATTATTTTCTCAAATTAAAAAAGAATTATCGGTAATGCATCAACTTCATGAAAACAGTGATAATGCACAACATATTTGTATCATTAAACTATAAAAATGCTTCATTATATGGTCGATAACCAAGGGCATATATTTCGACTCTTACCCATATCTTACAGACCACAGAACACTTCTTTCTATACGGACATGATGCCGTTCTTAACGTATGGCTCTTAAGACGGTTTAATAAATGAAACTAAATGACGCAATCACAAATTATCATAATTATATAACCATTTACTCCATGAATATTCGTGTAAGACATAATGATTACAAGATAAATGTTTAATCTGGCATATAAACGCAGAAAAGTTTGGCCAAGAAAGAAGCTGAAGACTCAGACATATTATTTCATAAACCAACAGAGCTGACACTGGTCCTGTGACTCCTACTATGACTGTCAGATCTTGGTCTACTTTGCTTCCAAATCCATCAAAAGGTGCATCTGTCAGACAAATGATTAACCCTTTCCCTCATATAAAAGTGTTTTAACGCACTTGTAAACAGAGTAGACCTAGATCAGACGGCTCCTACCGTCTGATCAGGGTCTGCTCTGTTTGCTAATAGAATTCGATAGATCTGTTTCCTTGCTTTCTAAAATGTCTACAATGTTCCACCTTCCATACTTCTTTATAACTATTTTGTTAATGAAAATTCAGTAGGTATCGACATTTGGCTTAAATACAGAGCAGGGAAAGGGTTAAATAATAATTATGCAATAGATCACAAATATGTTCGGTAGAACAGTGTTAACCCTTTACCCAATAGACTGTGTCTAGTTATGGAGACAGGTGGCCACTTAAAGCAGGTTGAAAGTAAAGCAGAATGCGCCTTAAGGCGCATTATGCTTTACTTTCAGCCTGTTTTAAGCTACCAACTGCTAGGATATAGAAAATATTTCCTATGGTATTTGTTCATGACTATATAAAATTGAACTATTTTCTTCAGTGGAGGAATAAATTAAACACGCTAAAAGCCGCTTCTATCAGGTAAAGGGTTAAGTACTGGATTGTAGTATGATACCTATGTGCCGGAATTTTAATTTTTTTACGTCAGTGGATTCTATTGCGCGATGAACGTCCCGTTGAGAGAGGTTTTGTTGTAAGGCTGCCGCGCAGTATGTACATTTCCTTGCAGATCTGTGTAGAAATATGTAACTAATTTGTGTAATGGGTGTACATAAGTATTTCTATGCAAGTAATGTTCAAAAGAAACTGAACTAACAACTTAATTAGTAACTGAATAAAGATTTAATTTAATCAAATTATAAACGAAGTATTATCGGACGAAAAAAGATGTCTTGGTTGTTTGGGTTGGAGTGATTGAGAGGTTCGTTTGGATATGTTACAAGTTTTCAATCTGGGCTAAGGCATACTGATACTGCATTCATATGCATTTACCTATTTCTTGTTATTATAGTTGTTAGCCAAGCATGTCTATAAACTAAAGACTCGCAGCTTATTATGCAATTGCCATTCTGTGATCACGCGGGGATCATACATCTTACCGAGAAAATGCGAATTTCGTATTTACAAAATACCTGCGTCTTGTCTATGACACTTCCTCACTCTTGAGTTTGACAGAAGCCTAAGTAACTTGTAGTTGTAACAAATGTTGGTAGACATTTGTTTGTTTCATTTTATTGCATGTCTGCCTTCGTTGAAAACAACACACGAACAAGCAACCAAGCATCTGTATTTAACCATTAAACTGCTGAAAAAATTATATCTGCTCAAACCCTGGTCTGTTATATTTTAAATTTCGATTCGTTAAAACATTCGAGATACTATTGGCCGAGTATCAAAGAGATTGTATTCTGATGAGATTCCGAGTTACCCGGCGTCTCATCTGATCCATACTGTTTGCAAACGCCAATTACATCGCGCGAAGGGTTAAATCATCCTGACAGCTTAACAAAACCTTAATGTCTACTTTAAATATGGCTAATACGTTTCCTCGGGGGAAAACAGTAATGTTGGTTTTAAAGTAACATTACGGAAGAGCAAAATGATTAAAATGTACCAACAAACCTTCTCTAAGCCTGAAACCCATTTTTCTAAAACAAAAGTAAAGTCTGGTTCTCTTAAGTGGAAAAAAATCATCAATGCAAAAACAGACAGTCCAGTCAGTGTGATTTATTGAAACTTGGCATGAAGTTTGCAAGATCGATGATGACTGAATTATTGACGGAGTGTCAAACAATCTGAACCCTGGTGAGAAATCGACTTATCTAAGTATAGTAGAACCTGTCTTAACCCATTACCTCATAGGCTATTTTTAGATACAACCTCTTTGAATAAATCTACCGAAAAAGGAACATTAACTAGAGAAAATGAACTTTTTAGATTATTTTAGCTTGAAACCATTGTGATAAATAGAGCATTTGCTCCTATAGGAGCAAATGCTCTATTTATCACAAAGGTTTCAGAATGTTACTTTTACAGAGTCGTCAAAAGTCGTCAATATGAGAGAAAGGGTTAAACAGCCATCAAAAAGAGGTCTAACTAGGGGTCTGTGAGGCATGTGTTATCTTAATGCGGGGCAAAAGTAATGCAGAAAGCTCTTATAGGAGCTTTCTGCATGACTTTTGCCCTGCATTAAGCAACCACCTGCTTTTTAAGACTCCTATGTTCAATACCTTAATGGTCGCCTAAGACATATACTACTATACTTTGGAAATGTCGGTCAGGTAGGGCATAGCTAGGCTATAGTTACCTCTTACGACGCTGAATTGTCAAATGGACTATTCCAAAATTCAAACAGGTTAAGCTAAAAGTGAATATTTAAGGATTATATAAAGAAAAGTGTAACATGACAAACAGTGCAAACCAAGATGAGAAATCTCCTCTAGGAGCTCTCTCATCGGGGTCTACACTGTTTGCAAAGGGCATTAGTGACAAGGTAATCCCACATTGTAAGGGTTTAAAAATGTAACATATTATTGTGTAGCTTTGTATTGTTGATTAAACAAATATGCAAATAATAGCCTTTTTTTCATTTTTCAATTCTCAGATATTTTAATTCGGTTATTTTTAAATGTCAGTATTACAACAATGTTCGTGATAGCTTACTTTTAAATAAAATGGTTCAAACAGTCGTTAGGAACCAGGAACCCATGTTTGTTACAAATTGATTAATTGGTTTATGTAAAGTAATTGCCTGACATATGCATTTATGGCATTAAGGAATATCGTCTACTTAGTATTCATGATGTCATTATGTCATTACTTCTAAACATAAATATTCATTACGTAGATAGTTAAATGTCATATACGAGTCAAACATTGTGATAGTATGATTGAATACACTAAATGACATGATGCTGTTCAACATAATTATCTTTTGATGAAGCTTTTTACAGATGGGTTAATAATGAGAATACCTGGAATAGCTTCTTGAGAACCAAATCGTTAATGATTCTTTAGTGTAATCCACACGCCCAAATTGAGAAGATTATTAAATGATCATATGAACTATGCATGCAAAATATCTACCAGTTATCCTTAAACACGACATACGCGGAGCCACTATATAGTGGCACTGATCACTTAATGAATAAACATGAGTAGCGTTAAAAACTTCAAGTACGGGACATTTGCTAACAGTATACTTACACCCTAATGAGAAGGCCTCTATAGGAGCCCTCTTATCAGGGCATGCACTACTTTATGTGTTGCATTTTTTTCTGAAATATATCCCGGAATATTTACGGTAAGTATGATATTTTTTAATTTTTGAATAGTCAACCTGACAAGTCAGCATTAAAACTGTTAACCCTTCTCTTGCTGAATTTTCAAAATACATGTCTCCTTCTTTACCCATGCCCTGTGATATAAATCAACTTGTAAATAGTGCAGACCCTGATGAGACAGCTCCTGCAGGAGCTGTCTCATCTGGGTCTTCACTATCTACATGTAGGTGTATTGACGCGGATAGCAAGCGAAGGGTTAATAGCAAGTGGCTGATCCATGCCGAACGAAAGTAATATAGGAAACTACAATGGGGGTCTTTCTTTATAATTTTCTATCTGCCTTAACCTGGATGTTATCATTTCAGATGTGTTTGCTTCAAATAGAGTAAAACCCCTCTAATGCGACAAGAAAAAGAGGCATAATTCACAGTGGCAAAGGCAGGTGGTGGCTTAATGCAGGACGAAATTTATGCAGAAAGCACCTTAGGAGCTTTCTGCATAACTTTCGTCCTGCATTAAGCAACCATCTGCTTTTAAAGCCATTATGTGGTCGCATTAGAGGGGTTTTACTGTATCTACTTGCCCTATATTTACCACAACTGGATGGTTCAGAGCAAGAGATAAACATGCGTACTCAAATACTAAAACCGTCATTTCTCAACCAAAACATGTCTCTTCGAGACGATTGTAAAGAGTGGTCACACCATCGGGTTTGGTTGAGAAATAATGAACAGACTCAATAAAACCGAGTCTGCAATTTTCTCTTTTTGTGTTGCAATTTATGCTTTCGAGGGATCACAACCCTTCAGAATTTAAACCGAAAGTAAAGACTTACAAACCGAAAGTATTGATTTTCACCGATATCAATATCAAGCATGTAGAGATTTTTAAAAGATTATTATTTGAAAAAGTTGTGAATGCACGATATCCATTCATGCTATCAGACGGGGGAAATGCCTTATAGACCAGCTATATGGTAATTCGCCTTGGATTATAGCGTATTTCTATTTCTTTCTGTGTCCTAGAGATGTTGGTTGTCACTTTGGCGACTCGTTGTAAAAGCGTGTTAATATTCTGAGAAAAAGTAGATGACTGCTCATCAAGAGTGATGCTTTCTTTGATAAATGAGACACATTTTTTTTGGAAAAGCTTTCAAGGACGATCGCAGTGAATGAACCACATGGGGCATTTCGTGAGTCTACATGGTCTAAAAGGTAAAAAATAATGATTGGGTCGATTTAGTGTTATATTGTATATAATATAACACTAAATCGACCGAATCGTTTTCGTTTTTACCTTTTAGACCAGGTAGACTCACGAAATCGCCCCCTGTGGAAAGAGCCCATCGATTTTTTAGCAGATTTCGGCCGGAGTTGAATACCTTTTACTTATTATACAGAGCAGGGGTGTTCGCGTTTTTGTCCTTTTTTGGTTGGGTCAGAAAACTATCTTTTAGTATGTTTTAGATACTTATGACATGTGATTAAAAAGATATTTGTATTTGTGAGTTGTTGGTGTTGAGGCATAGCACGCGAAGGACACATGTGCTCTAACCTGATCCTAAAATCAGTCTCAATTTGACCTCAGTTTATGACCTCAAAATCAGAATAAAAAGTATCCCGTAATTTTCAATTCATTGAATAAATTACCGTGAAAGGCCTCTTCGCTATCTCGCGAACGTGTTGTCATTACATATGCGTGTATTCAGAGATCCTGTCCGATTCTGTTCAATCCGGTTCGATTCTGTGATTCATGATACCCTGTAATTACAGTTTATATTGACGACAGACGACAATCGCACCTCTAAATAAAAAGTTCTTCCTCTACAGTTGCTTTATTATAAACAAAATAAAGTAGCACGGAGACCGATTTTCGGCTCAAGGAATAGGCATCAACCTATGCTTCGTGAACACCAATATTCTGATCCGACTCAAGTTAGACTGAAAATAAAGCTTAATGGTCCTCAGACTGAGCTTGATTTCCTACTTATTTACTTTGTGATACATTGTCTCATATTTCATAGTAATTAGGTGACGGAGGTCCAGATAAGATGCGTAATTTGAAACATTTTCACATGTTTATTTCTCCACCAAATCTTATGCTGTAACTGCTCTATAGATCTATCGTCTCGAAGAGACGATTCTAAAGAGCAATTGCAGCAGATGGTTTGGTGGAGAATTGATGAGTTTAATATTTGAGTACGCACCTTTAATATCTGTCGATCTTGGTAACACTGATGGTATTGGCTATGGCGTAATGTTAGTATCCATATCACACCAGGAACGAGATATTTGAATTCGTAATCTCAGTGATGGGTTTCAAAGGTCAATTAAGAGATATAAAACGAATTATCGCAATTTTGTAGTTTCATAATACATGTAAATAGTTAACCCATTCCCTCATATTGACGCATTTTGACGCCTCTGTAAGAGTCACTTTATGAAACCATTGTGATAAATAGAGCATTTGCTCCTATAGGAGCAAATGCTCTATTTATCACAATGGTTTCAAAACTACACACTTATGAAATTTTCCTTTTCTCTAGTTAATGCTCCTTTTTGGTAGATTTATTCAAAGCGTTGGGATCTAAAAATAGCCTATGATGTAATGGGTTAAATTTATAATGAAGAAGCTATACCTCACAGAAGTATCACTATTTATCAGAACTTTATTCTGATAAGCAGACTTCGTTATCTGAAGTTATATTCGGTTTTTATTGGCTACCGTACATGAATATTTTCATTTCATTAATCGAGAAATACAGAATGTTTTATATATATAAAAGTTCAAAGACCTTTAATCAAATATTTAATTCTGATGATTACACTATTTTCTGTAAAATGTTCTGTAAAATGTTCTGTAAAAGTACACAGAACGCACTGTTATTTGTGTGCAAAATTAATTCAGGATTATCTTAGCTTCAGCTTAATTCAACAAACTAATTGATGAAATGTTATTCATTACTGAGCATAAATCACTTATATTCCGGCTCATATCTTTTGCATGTACTCAACAAATGCATGCACATCCACTGTTACGTAAATAACGTACTTTAACCCTTCTGCACGGCAAGCAAATACTGTCTGTGCGTATTTAGATAAGATGCAGTGTTGATTATGTTCGGTTCAGTCAAACTTTAACCCTTCTCTTGCTGAATTTTAAAATACATTTCTCCTTCTTTACCCATGCCCTGTTGTATAATTACATATATCTTCACTGTGTACAAGTATTTCGCTGTGCAAACACTGCTGTGGGGTGCATTGCTTGCACAATCAATTTGTAAATAGTGCAGACCCTGATGAGACAGCTCCTGCTATTTACAGGTAGGTATATTGACATGAATAGCAAGCGAAGGGTAAAAGGACATATTGACCGAGTATCAAACAACTTGAATCCTGATGAGACGCCGAGTTAATCGGCGTGTCATCTGGATCGAAGTTGTTTACAAATGCGAAACAATTCGCGGAGGATGGAAAAAGGGTTAACTGAGAATTGTTTTATAATGTGGAGAATTGACGGGTTAGCTAGTAGCTACTCATATTGTTCAGGTTATAATATCCTGTAAAATTATTCTATGTTTGCTAATAGATGAAATATCTGTTTCTTTGCTTTCTAAAATGTCTACAATGTTCCACCTTCCATATTTCTTTATAACTATTTTGCCCATGAATATTCGGTAGGTATTGAACTTTGGAAAAAAATACATAGAACAAGGAAACGGTTTAAGCTCTAAACTATGCAACTATTTACATTTTTCTTCTATTTTATATCTATCGATCTGACAAAAATACGCTTGCTAAAACATCGCCTGCCTCATGTTACAGTGGAATGCATTCTTGGGTAAGAGAGATTGACCGATTTATATTGCTCCGTTGTCAATCTTTGTTACCTTATAATTGAAAGCCCCGTCATATCCCTTTTCCGAAATTCAATATAGAAAACAAATTATCAATATAGACAACAAATTATATCATAAACTAGTTTGGTCACAGTTTACAAAAGATCATGTATACATTTTGCAACATGTGAATGAATCGATAGAATGGTTAAATAGCAGGAGGTAGTGGAAGTATTGAATTGATGGAGTATATTGGTTAGGTGTGGTTAGTGTGGTGAAGGTGGTAAACATATTTTAATATTAGTGGACCAGTTTGGTCAAACTCTTTTACATAGTAAGCCAGCTGAAGAGAGCGTTGTAGACGTGGTAGGGTATAAATAACGTGGACCAAGGTCAGATACCATATAGATAACTGATTAAGGTTCACGTTTTATACACTACACATAATTATTTCGAGAAGTGAACAAAATAAACTGGATGTCATTTGGTGTAACACGCTTGGAGCGACGGCCGAGTGTATCCCATAACCAAAATAATACATCTGACCATACAACTTCTAAACATATAAAATAACCTAAATAGTGTACGTCTTAACCCTTTCTCCTCACGCCTTTGCAAACAGAGTAGACCCAAATCAGACGATTCCTGCAGAAGACGTCTGATCAAGGTCTGCTCTGTTTGATTATGGAATTATAAAGATGTGATTTTACAGTTTCTGCCGATATCACAAATCTTATGTTCAATGTGATTGTGAGTTTACAGTTTCTAACAATACCACGCATCTTATGTTCAGATATTATCATAAAAACATCACTTTAGCCTGCTATGGGCAGTTGAGTGAATACCTATGCAAATAGTTTGGATCCAGATGAGACGCCGAGTAACAGGATCCAAACTGTTTGACACCCTTATTGCATTTTGGTAGACAGATTGATTATAGCTTGACTTTTCAAAATGTAGTGAACAATTCTGTAAAAGTTAATTTGCTCAGCAGACTAAAGGTTTATAATGTCCTTGATTCTTACCGGAATATACAGGTAAAGGGTTAACCAGTAATTTAACTTCTCATAAATTCTCAAACGTGTTTGAAAACATAAAACAGTAAAAGTATTTCAATATCAACCCTTATTGGTACCTTTGGACGTCTCCATAAACATCACTTTTTGAAACTATTATGATAAAAAGAGCATTTATTTTGTTCCATAGTATATGAGCCAGTGTCAAAAACTACTCGCACACACTTCCAAAAATTCCCTTTTTCTAGAACATGCTCATTTTCGATAGATTTATTCACTGAGGTTGGGTCTAAAACAGCCTATGAGGGAATGTGTTAACCCTTCGCTTGATATTCACATCAATATACCTACCTGTAAATAGTGAAGACCCAGATGAGACAGCTCCTGCAGTGATTGCACAGCGAAATACTTATACACAGTGAAGATATATGGTATTATACAACAGGGCATGAGTAAAGACGAAGAAATGTATTTTAAAAGTCAGCAAGAGAAGGGTTAATATCCAATCATTACAGCCCCAATCAATTTGCATAATATTTATCATTCTCTCGCTATCTTGAGACCTGACTCGCATATACAAACAGGGTCCATGCTTATAAAACTTTTAGTTGAGTCTGAGATCGTTCTCAAGCTTTTGATTGGTCAGATTTGAGCCTTTGGCTCAAATCTGACCAATCAAAAGCTTGAGAACTCAAATCTGACCAATCAAAAGCCTGAGAACGATCTCAGACTCAACTAAAAGCTTTATAAGCATGGACCCAGTCTGGATTCGGATGAGACGTAACTGTATAATCTCGTAAGGATCCAATCTGTTCCACACTATCAATTGTCTCTCAAAGTTTGATCGAATCGGAAATAGTCAAAATTGCACTAGATCAAACCTTTTTCCACAGCAGGGTAATGTTTGGTCCTTCGGGATCATAAGTTTTGATGTTATTAGTTTTGAAAATTGAATACTGCTTAAGCCGGTGCTAGGGGCGTGATTGGTGTTGCATTTTTAATTACTACTCATGAAGACTCAATAAAACCGAGTCTGCAATTTTCTCTGTTTGCATTTCTACTTTTGCTTTCGAAGAATCACCCATGTTCAGAAAATATGTCTATACACAAGTCGTTTCCAAGGCTGGATGATTTAACCCCTTACCTCATAGGCTATTTTTAGATACAACATTTTAAATAAAATTACCGAAAAGGAGCATTAACAAGAGAAAAGGAAGATTTTAGAATTTTGTAGTTTGAAACCATTGTGATAAATAGAGCATTTACTCCTATAGGAGCAAGTGCTCTATTTATCACAATGGTTTCACAAAGTGATTTTTACAGAATCGTCAAAAGTCGTCAATATGAGGGAATGGGTTAACGCGATAAGCACATGAAATCAATATGCCCTTACAACTCCACCTGTTGAACTATACATAATCAAAGGGAAATCAATGCTCGGCTAATTTATTACATTCAAACGCCGAAAGTCACATTTTTATAATCGTTGTTCCTTCAACTGTTTTAGGGAGGAAAAGCATTTTAACGCATTTGCAAACAAAGTTGACCTAGATCAGACGGTTCCCGTGTGAGCAGACTGACCAGAGACTGTTCTGTTTGGTTTGGGTTGAATAATTTATACACTTTGATCATTGAATATTCATGGAGTAAAGAGTTCATATTAATATTTGACTTTACAAGTTTATAATAATAACAGTTACAGCACAGGAGTTTTACAATCTTGGTCAAGATCCTTTTCAGCGAAACTAGGCATACATGGATAAACTTCGGACAACTTATGGGCGGCAGTATGAGATGGGATATCATCAAAGAGTTGGGCAAACCATGTAAATCAACGCCGTTCTAAACAAGGCGCCTGATCAATGTAAGCGCATGCACTTGTTCAAGCATTTACTCTTAAATACGCCTTTGCCAACAGAATAGACCCAGATAAGATGGTTCCTGTAGGAGCCGTCTGATCAAGGTATGTTCTGTTTGCTTTTGATATAATATAGATATGATTCTACAATTTCTGCCATGGCCAAACATTCTTGTGCCCATATGCCATTATGAATATTAATCTAATTAATACATATGACGTCATTGTTTCTATCATGACTATTCATAAGGTAAAGGGTTAACACTTAGGTATGTTCAAATTCTGATTTGTTACAAGATCTACTTTTTTCCGATTCGTTAACGCTTTAGAGAAATTACTGACCGTTTACCAAACAGTTTTGATCCTGATTAGATGCCGAGTATATATCAAATCAACCATTTCCCTTATGTAAGCATGTTTTCGCGCATCTTCAAACAGGGTAGACCAAGATCAGACGGCTCCTATAGGAGCCGTCTGATCAGGGTCTGCTCTGTTTGATTATGGTGTAATATAAATCTGATTCTACAGATTCTACCTGAGCCAAAATGTCCTGTTTTCATATGCCATTATAAAAATAATCTTACTAATATTCATGACGTCATTATTTCTTACATTAATATACAATAGGGAAAGGGTTAAACAACATTTACTTCATATGTGCGCATCCATATCCTGATGTTAAATTAATAAGATTGCATACTGTGTTGCGAAACATTTATTATTTTGCTTAGGGAAAAACACATTTTGGATGTGTATATTTATTCGAAAATTGGTATTGGAATGCTCGTAAACCTATTTTAAAGCTTATGTTATCGTTTCAGCGGTCGTTGGTAAGAACCAAAACGAATTCAAAAGTATTGTTTTTCTGGCATTTCCACAACATCTAAATGTCAGTATTTGTTAGCTGCTATCCTGATAACAAGAAGCACGCAGCAGGTTCAGATAAGATGCGTAAATTGAAATATGCTCTAGTATAACTTTTTTTATTTCTCCAGCAAACCCTGCGTTGTGGCCACTCTTTAGAATCGTCTCTTCGAGACGATTCTAAAGAGTGGTCAAAATATAGGGTTTGGTGGAGAAATGACGATTTTAGTATTTGAGAACGCATCTTTATCTGTTGCTATAATAAAGTAATCCTCAGCTGAAGTGCCTAATTGCTTCATCTAATTTTAGGAAAGTCGGATAAAAACTAAGTAATTATATCTGCCAGATGCCGAAATGAGAACTTGATTCACTGTTGTAATTGCATTATATATGAATAGAAAGGATGTTTTTATTATAGTAACATGTGATTTACAAATGCAAATACGTACGAATTTTTTTTTTATTAAAGTATTAAATTCACCGGACCCAATGGGAATATATATATTTGCAAGCGTTGATTACTTGAACTCTTTGACAATACATATGACAAGTGCAAATTTATAAACACAAACTTTTAGACTTATAATACGATGTGTAGATACATTGATCGAGAGCATAGTGTCACTCATCTCTAACAGTTGCAATATAGTACTCAAGAAAACGTATTCATCTGGAGGACTTAGAGGAAACCTATTGTAATTACAGTATTTAATCATCTGCACTCTGGGCAATTGTCCTCTGCAACTATTGTCGTCTGTTTCAATTCTAAAACACTATTTTCTTCCATTTGTTTTTTAAAAAATGAATGTCAGAGTGACAAACAGTTTGGATCCTGATGAGGCGCCGAATTACAGAAAATATCAAATGATTTAAAGTGTTGTTTGTTATCAATCATCTAGATCTATGGTTACATTGCATTAGAATATGGATAACCGCTAACGCGTCGCGTAAAACTAAATCTGCAACATATCAAGTCAAGTCAAGTCAATATTTGATTGGCATTAAACATTAATGCTTTAAGCCAAAGCAAAACATTTCTATAGTATACTAGATGATTGGAGATATTTACATATACGTAAACTACCGATATACTGCTGCAAATCTTCAAATATGCAACGGTTATCCCCTAAATGAAACGTGACACGCTCTTTTGGTTTCACTAAGTTAAAAATTCTCCTGCTGTTTGCATGCAATCTGATTGGCATTTGTAAATCTGTTTGATTCTCCGGATGAGACGACTCCTCAGGATCAAAGCTGTTTGACTCTCGGTGAATAGAACGATTGACTGAACTGAAAGTAGTCAAAAATGCACCAGATCAAAAAATGGGCAGCCATTCTTCTACACTTTCTGACTTGTGTTTATATGACATTATAATTATTCACTGTTTCGTAATCCTTTGCCTGCTAAGCACGATCGGACAAACATTTGCAAACCGCTTGAATCAAGATGAGACGCCGAGTAACTCGGCGTCTCATCAGGACCCAAGCTGTTTGATACTCGGGCAATGTAACTCTTGATAGAACCGAAAGTAGTCAAAATAGTGAGTGAGTGAGTTGGGTTTTACGGCACTGCGACACTGAATAGGTCATATAGCGCCGATGAATCATGAGATGACATGATGATGAGGGATGATATCAGGAAGATGATTTCGGCTTATCTCATTCGTTGCAAAGCAGCGCATGGGATCAAAACCACCGACCTGCTTCCTTTTAGTCAAAATAGCACTAAATTGATCATAATTATACTATTCGTTTACAGTGGGGTAAGGATTAAATGCATTAACGTAGCCCACGCATGTACACTCATTTGTTGAGTACATTTAAAAGATATGCGACGACATATAAATGATTTATGCTCAGTAATGAATAACATTTCATTAATTGGTTTGTCTGATGAAGCTGAAACTACTTGTTGAATAAATTGAGTACGCAAATTGTATTAAATTCTTTGTACTATTACAGTGCATTTAACAGACAAGAACAAAGTTAATTCTACAAAGGTAAATATTCCACCCTAATGACGCATTTTGGCGCCCCTGTAAAAGTCACGTTTTGAAACGATTGTGATAAATAGAGCATTTGCTCCTATGGAGCAAATGCTCTATTTATCACAATGATATATCACAATTATCTCAATAACAAAATGCTCGATTTATCACAATGATTTCAAAACGACACAATTCTAAAAATTCATTTTCTCTAGTAAATTATTAAAGATAGTCTAGGAATGTATGAGTTAAATAAAACTTTTCTGAACTTTTCATAGCAAAACAGCTGAATTATGTCTTGATAAGTAAATAACAGAATTTCTGTACGGCGGGCAATAAATGGCAAACCCCGACTAAAACAGTTAGATATCAAATCTATAATGGAATCTGCTCGCCAGGGCGAAGTTTGATAAACAGCGATGATTCTATGAAAAACATTTTGTTAATTATAAAACCTACTAACTACTAACAGTTTACTCAATAAACACGCCTTTCTTCTACGCTTTTTCAAAACAACAAACTAGACCCAGATCAGACGACTTTTTAGGAGCCGTGTGATCAGGGTCTACTCCGTTTGCTTATGAAATAATGCAGATTTGATTCCACAGTTTCCGCAGTGGTCAAATATTCCCGTGTTTATGTGCAATAATAAATAAAGTCTGATTAATGTCCATTATCTCATTACAGTAAACACGCGATACGTCGAAATTGTGGTAATGAAGAATTGATGCATTTTTAGGTAGGTTACTTCTTAATGCAGGATGCATCATCCTGCATTAAGCTGCCACATGTCTTCTAGACAGATACATGTAATGCTACTTGGTTTGTTGTTCGAACTATCGATGTTTTGCTGTACTTTTACATGAATATTCACAGCGCTACTGACAAAGGTGCGTAACCACAGACTAAAATCGCCATTTCTCCACCAGACCCTATACTGTGACCACTCATTAGAATCGTCTCTTCGAGACGATTCTAAAGAGTGGTCAAAGTATAGGGCTTGCTGGAAAAATAAAGGTGTTATTGTTGAAACTGTTTAAATTTACGCAATTTGTCTGGAATTCTGTATTCATGAAGTAAAGGAAAGGGTTAAGGAATCACATAACTGTATTTACCCTAAGTATTCGGACGCCTAGTCTCCCAATCCATGGGGTAGTTAAGCTGGGTAAATCAATTTGGAACCACTTTGATAACTTTAAATCATATTGATACGGTAGCAAATAGTGTAGACTCCAATCAGTATGTTCAATCAGTATGTTCTGTGTTGTTAGCCTATTGCTGTCCTTTAGCCTCCTAATTACCCTATATATTCGGACACCGAAAATCCGTAGAAGTGTAAAACTGAATAAGTCGGTTTTGATTAAAATCAACCCATAGCCCGCCAGTTACAACTATCATGGCATTTGCAGAGAGTGTAGCCCCAAATGGGAGAGCTCCTATAGGAGCTCTTTCATCTGGGTCTGCACTCTTTGCTATGGGAAACCCATGCCTGCATGCTCTATGTTTTTGCTTAGAAAAATCATTTCAACACATTCTGTATATTTTTGTAAATATTTGCCTGATTAATATTCAAAGAGGGCAGAGTGATGAAAATATGTGGCGGGCTAAGGGTTGAATTATACTTATACAGTAACAAACAGTGCAGACCCTGATCATACTGATCGCATACTGAACTATGGTCGCAAAGTCGTTAAAGGCTTACCTATGAAGTAAATGCTTGAACTAAGATAAAAACAAGCAAGTATTGTCAAGCAATCCATCATTACCCACCGGAGTCTGCTCATAGCAGTTTTGTACTTCAGATAAATTCCTTGACAAACTTTTAATAAAATTAAGGTCAATGTCAGGATCAAGGTTGTTAGACACACAAAGCAGCATATGACATTTCCTCTTCCAAAGATGCATCTACACGATATATTTCAAAATTCTATCCAAAAGGGTTAAGGATATATTATCCGGACAAAATTCAGACACTTATTTACTAAAACTGTGGTCACGGTCAAGTTCAATGTCACAGAGACCCCAAAGTAGTATGGGACACTTCGCCTATCCAAAATGCAATCACGCAATTCATAACCCAGGGGGACAAACTTCTGACAATTTTACTTGATAGATGACAAGGTCACAGAAATACCAAGGTGCATACAAAAACGCAGACGGAAGGACGGGAATAAATGCGGAAGGAAGGACGTAAGGACGGAGTGCAAATCTATAGTTACATATAGTAGCCCGTCGAGGACTAATAACAACAGTAGCTGTATTACTACACTTTGTCGTGATATTTTACTCGACAGGAGCTGTCTTATCTTGGTATACTCAGTTTGTAAAGGCGAAGAAAGGCGTAAAGGATTAATGGCAAACACCGGAATTTGGTATTGTAAAAGTGCTTAATAAATAACATTCACGGAACACCTAAGCGTGCTAAAACAATAGTATTACTGCAAGACAGTCGATTATAACACGTAAGCTTTATAATAAATGTCATTGTGTGATTATTTAATGTTTGCCATAAATTCAAGAGCGGAAATATCAGGCAAGAAGGTTGCAGTTGACTGTGTATATCTTGAGCTTATTTCTGCCCTTGAAATTCTAGCCGAGATAAAAATAAATAAAGATTCAAACAATAATATGTAGATATTTGTAACGTTTGACATATTACAATCAAATTACAGAGCTACAGATAAATGTACATACTCAAATTCTAAAATCGTCCGTTCTCCACCAAATCCAAAGAGACGAAGAGACGATTCTACTGAATGGTCACAACATAGGGTTTGGTGGAGAAATAAAAAAAGTTATTCTTGAAAATGTTCTAATTTTAGCATCTTATCTGGACCTCTGAAATTAAAGCTTTACTCCATATAAACCTCTTTTTACGCTTTTGCGAACAAAGTAGACCCAGATTAGACGGTTCATGAAGGATCCGTTTAATCAGGGCAAACTCTGCTTGCTTAAGGAATAGGAATATATCTGATAATACAACTTCTGCAATGACCAACCATTTATGTTTTCATGTTCTATTATAAAAATCATCAAATGAATATTCATGACGTCATTATTTCTGACATGAATTATGACGTAAAGGTTGTAATAGTGAAGGTTTAGAATATCTACGCGTTTCGTCAAATAATTTATTGGTAAATGTTGCAGCTTAACCCTTTCCCTGTTCTGTATTCAGGCCAGCTTTCAATACCTACTGAATATTCATTAACAACATGGTTATAAAGAAATATGGAAGGTGGAGCATTGTAGACATTTTAGAAAGCAAAGAAACAGATCTATAAAATTCTATTAGCAAACAGAGCAGACCCTGATCAGATGGCTCCTCTAGGAGCCATCTGATCTGGGTCTACTCTGTTTGCAAATGCGTGAAAACACGTTTATATGAGGGAAAGGGTTAATCCCCTATATCTATCTTTAACCATTTCGTACTTCATGGATATTGAGGTAGGAAATAATGACATCAAGAATTTGTATTAAATTATCTTTACAATAGCAAATAAAACAAGAAAATGCAAACTGTAGTCTTGACACAAACTGTAATATCAGATCTATAAGCAAACAGAGCAGACGCCACCTACGGGGGGCATCTGATCTGAGTCTACTCTGTTTCCAAAGTTGTCAAAAGGTGACCCTATGAAGTACAAAGTTAACCCTTTATTCCATATATACGCCTTTCTTCGCCTTTGCAAACAGAGTAGACCCAGATAAAACGGTTCCGATAGGAGCCGTCTGATCAGGATGTACTCTGCTTGCTTATGATATTGTATAGATTTGATTCTACAGAATATATCATGGCCATTATTTCCTATGTCTATGTGCCATTTTTGAAATTAATCTAATTGATAGTCATGATGTCATTATTTCTTACATGAATGTTCATGGAGTAAAGGGGTAAGACAGATTTTATTGTAGGCCAGGTACGAGTATTGTACAATGAACCGATCAAATGATGGTGTAAACGATCTTCATTTTACCTTGAACAAAGATATCTTGCAAAAATCTTGAAACACTGGAACTCAAGCATTTGAACTCAATTTAGACAGTTTTAATGGTTGTTGTGTGCATTTTCAATCCTGTTTAGTTACTATTGTTATATTTAGCAACTGTTTTATTGTTATGCTTATTACGAACACACTGTTCTCCTGCACCTAGAGCGAACAATAACCTTAAAACTACTTATCCCTTTACTCTATAAACACACCTTTCTATGGCTTTGCAAACAGAGTAGACCCAGATCAGACGGCTCCTGTTCGAGCCATCCGATCAGGGTCTGCTCTGTTTGCTTATGATATAATTTACATATCATTCTACAGTTTCTGTCATTCTGTCTGAGTCCATGTGCTGTTATAAAAATCAACCCTATTAATGCTCTTGATGGCATTATTGCTTACAATCATGAATACCCATGGATTAAAGGGTTAACTCTTTACCCGATGAATATTTATGTATGACAAAATAATATCATAATATCAATTAGATATATTTTTGTAATAAAATGTGAAAATATAAAATGTTGGCCATAACAGAAACTGTAGAACCCTGTCTTAATCATTACATAACCAACTAGAGAAGACCCTGATCAGATGGCATCTACAGGGACTATCTGGTCTGTGTCTACTCTGTTTGCAAATGTGTCAAAAGGTGTATCTTTAGTTTAACTTTGATATGATTATATAGTTTTTGCCTGAGCCAAAACATCCTGTACACATACACCATCATAAAAACTCAGCTAATAAATATTCATGATATCATTATTTCTTACATGACTATTGAATAAGGAAATGGTTAACTATTATCATGCTGAAACATTATGTCTAGTCAAATTCTAGTCTGTTATAACGTTTACTTCATTCAGATTCGTCCATGCTTTTAAGAATCCACAGACCACGTGACAAAGAATTTAGGTCATGATGACACGCCGAGCTACCCAGTGTCCAATCGGAATTCAGGCTGTTTGCAAATGTCAATTATAAAGGTAGAAAATGTGGTTTATGTCACAGGCATTGGGCTCATAAAATATGTCTAAAATAAGTTAAAATGTCCCTAAATTGACGTTTTGTAACATTTGGGACCGAAAAAATAAAGCCTGGGGCGTTTTGAGACAAAGCTGAAATTTCGTATATTTTATATAAGAGAAAGGCAAATAACTCTCGGACCACCCGATCCACGGGTGCTCCGCTTCAACTGCAATTATTTTCGACCGGAGGGGAATTTTCCCACAAAACAAAGATTATACAGAAAGAAAAATGTTTTATCTACACGCTGGTACCAAATACCCCATACTTTGTCTCCGTTTTAGCGAGTACGAGGAGCAAATGCCTTCAGAAAACCGTGTTTTTTATTTACTCGGAAACGATATAGTTGGCGAACAAGTGCTCGATTTCACTAAAAATCCCTATTCGGAAGCGAAACTGACGCTTCTTTCTGGTAGATACTAATGAGAAATGATGAAATATTTTCAAAGGGAATCTTAGATACCGGTGACATCGCATTTTATTGCCACAGATCCGCAATAAGATAAAACATTTTTTCTTTCTATATAATCTTTGTTTTGTGGGAAAATTCCCCTCCGGTCGAAAATAATTGCAGTTGAAGCGGAGCACCCGTGGATCGGATGGCCCGAGAGTTATTTGCCTTTCTCTTATATAGAATATACGAAATTTCAGCTTTGTCTCAAAACGTCCCAGGCTTTATTTTTTCGGTCCCAAATGTTACAAAACGTCAATTTAGGGACATTTTAACTTATTTTAGACATATTTCATGAACCCAACGCCTGTGGTTTATGTATAGGTTAGAGCTTATAAACTGCTGTCTTAGAAAATAAGACGGCCGATAACGCGAGCGAAGCGAAGCGTTTTAGGCCATCTTATTTTTGAAGACTGCAGTTTATAAGCTCTAACCGATTTAGTGATTGCCCTAATTTTCAACAGGCCGAGTTTATAAGCCCCGCCCACTGAGCAATGGCAAACTTATATATAGTCACGTGATAATGGTCCATCTAAACCCACATCCGTTTATGCAAAATATTCAGAAAACCCACCAATCAAACAAGCGTCGTCTTTGTTAATTTGCTCACGTGTTTATGTTTTGAAAATCCTACACAGTGAAACTGGTTTCGCGCCTTTTTCTTGTAAACATTGCCTTATTTGGCTTTGTCACGTAATCAAATATTCCCCACCTGTGTGTAAAACATGTTTTACATATTTTTTCTGGAGTCCAAATAATAATGGTTGACAACAATGTGTCTTTTGACCTGCTATCTGGCAACGAGCTAGCAGACTGATAACCCTTTACCTTATAGTAAGTGACGTCTGTGGACCACTTTGCAAACCGAGAAGACCCATATCAGAAGCTCATATGCTGTCTGATCAGGGTCTACTCGGTTTACACATATTTAAATCTTCACTGCTACCGAAACCCCATATAATACAGCTTATTAATATTAAACATTCATTATGGGCAGATTTATTATTGAAATAAGAATAAACATGTGAAGGCTTAAATTTAAAAGATTACAGGTTTGATTGTTTATGTTTTGTTGAACGGATTACGGTTTCAAATACAGGTTTTTTTCTTATTTCCTGATTTATTTGCTTATTAACATTAGTCCTTTTTCAACAATCCTGCTTCAATAGGTAGGATGTTTCTCGATTTATTTTGGTTTTTTAGTCCACGGTAGCCCAATTACTAGATCTATAATTCTGCCTCTCAGTTGTTTTCATACAGTCGTGTGTGTACACTCGTTCGCGTGTCGATAACGTCATAACATAGCAACTCGTTTTGTCTAGTAGTGGGTGGAGTTTTGTTGCACATGCGCACTGTAAGGTTTGTCTTCGAAAGTGAGTCGATTTTATAAAATTTATGAGGATTTGAGTCTGAAAAATGTCAAGAATACGGCTCGTTGATTGGATGGAAAAGTAGGGCAATCACTAAAATCTGGAATCTGTATACAGTAAAAACCCTCTAATGCGACCGCTTAATGAATAAACATGGCTGTCTTTATAAACAGGTGGCTGCTTAATGCAAGACGAAAGTATAGGAGCTTTTCTGCATAACATATTCATCCTACATTAAGCTACCTTCTGCATTTGACACTGTGAATTAAGCCTCTTTTTGCTGGTTGCATTAGAGGGGTTTTACTGTACATATTCTCCCGACTTTCACATTTTACCCTCTTATCACTGGGTTATAAGTCGGCCAATTATATTTGGCGCTCAACACAGCTATGACATATTGTCTTAATTCCCTCACAGGTACCAAAGCGTGATTTTTTTGCACAGAAACATTCTAATGGTCCGATGGCAGTATTCGAACCGGGGACCCTCCGATCCCAAATCCAGCGTCCTACCACTGGATCACCACTCCCAAAAATGTAATGCTTTACGCGATGGGAGTCTTAAAAACAGACGGTTCCTTAATGCAGGGCAAAAGTAATACAGAAAGCTCCTATAGTAGCTTTCTGTATTTCCTTTGACCTGCATTAAGCTACCACATTGTTTACACACCAATAATTAGACCTCTTTTTGATGGCCGCTTAAAACAGGTTCTACTGTATTATATTTGTCTTCAAACATGCAATCGTGACCCAATTTGGACAATGATCTTGTGGATTGATCTGGATCAAAACTGAATGCCGTGCATAGTAACCACAGTAGACAGTAGAGTGCAAAAGCCTAAATCACTAGTTTGTTAATTACAGTACTATACCGGCTCAAACTGCCAGCGTTGGCATATAATTATATGGTTTACGATGTAAACAAAATTCCGATGCCAATTTGGCTTAAAAGCTATATTCAATGACAAGCAAAACTCGTGTACAGTAGAGCCTGTATACAACGATCACATGAGGAATAAACATGAGCAGGTGGTGGCTTAATTCAGGACGAAAGTAATGTAGAAAGCTCCTAGAGGAACTTTCTGCATTACTTTCGCCCTATATTAACCCATTCTCTCGTGTTGACGCCTTTATGCGTCTTTGTAAAACTCGTTTATTGAAACCATTGTGATGAATAGAGCATTTGCTCCATAGGAATAAATGCTCTATTTATCACAATGGTTTCAAAACTACACAATTCTAAAATTCTCCTTTCCTATAGTTAATGCTCCTTTTCGGTAGATTAATTCAAAGAAGTTGGTTCTAAAAATAGTCTATGAGTTAAATTACAACCTGTCTTGCCCCCCAGAATTAGACTATTTTAAGTAGCCGCTATAGGCATGGTTTACTGTACTTTTGTACGGATTTTATTTTGTTAGTGTGCCCTTTAGGTTGTTTTGGTTACTGAATACAATAAATAAAATATGAGCTAAGTCTTATCCCGCTGTGAAAGAAACTAATGGCAGCTCAACATTGGACTTGGTGCACTTTTTCACTGCTATCTATTCGATTAAGGTTTGTGAAACTATTGTCCGGGTGTCAAACATCTTGGATCCTGATTAGACGCCGAGTTACTCGGCGTCGCGTTTGCATCCAAACAGCATGCAAAAGCCAGTCGTGTAAAGCGGAATAACTTTGTTTGCAAACAAGGCTCCTCTGTGTTCCGGGTCTACTTTGTTTGCCTATGAAATAACATAGATCTGATTTTGTAGTTTTTGCCATGTCAAACTTCTCCAGTTTTTATAAGAAATCATAAATATTAGTCTAATTTATGTTTTATGGTGTCATTGTATCATACCTTAATATTAATCAGGTAAAATCTTAACAATGTCATATAGATATATAAACAGGTATAACTTACGTGTAATTATACCTTGTAATGCTTAATGAAACAGCCTAAGTACGTGCATGTCTACTAAACCAATCTAAGTATCTTTTAATGAAGGGATCCCTTCTAAAGCGACCAATTAAAACACTTTTTCCTTGTTCTATGTTTATTCCAAATTCCAATACATACTGAATATTCATGGACAAATGCGTGAAAACACGTTTATATGAAGGAAAGGTTTAATGAAAACAAGTGATGCGTCACAGTAGGTACAAAACCTCAAAAGCAAGACACTGGCATTAAAATGAGTTTTGTAGGCAGGTCTATAATATTATATGAGATTGCTATATGAAACTAAACTAAAATACTGCGTGTAACAATGCTTAATGTAAATATACCATTTTTACTGTACGTGTAAAGGTATTTCAACCACTGATAGCAAAGGTCAAGGTCACAGAGAACAGTAAAGTCACATTGCACTTTGTCATCCCTAGATGTACTCACATACCAAATGTGGCGCTTTACCTAAAGTAATATAGGAGACATGCTTCGGACAATGGTTTTCTATAGCCGATATCAAGGTGAATGTCATAGCGGCCTGAAACAAGTTTGCAACACTCCGACATCCCAGAATGTACTCACATACTAAACATGGCATTCCTGCCAACTGTTATGTAGAATATATGCTCCGGACAATACCTTTCTGTATGGGGTTTAAAGATCAATGTCACAATGACCTGAAAATGGTTGGCGACACTTCGCCCTCCCAAGATGTACTCACACAAGGTTTGCACTCCTGTTTCAAGCAATACAGGAGATAATTATGCTTCGGACAAGGATTTTCTATAACTGAAGTCACAGGTTAATGTTAAAATCACAGTGACCTGAAAATGGTATGCGACACTCCGCCATTCCAAAATGCTCCAGACAAGGTTTTTCAATAACTGCCGGACAAGGTTTTTTCAATTACTGAGGTCAACAGTCAAGGTCAAGATCACACCGACCTAAGCATGGTTCGTGATACTTCGCCATCCCATGATGTAACCACACCATGGGGTATAAAAATGGATGTGTCTTAAAAAGCAGGTGGCTGCTTATCGCAGGACGAGAGTATTGCAGAAAGGTTTACTGTATAACTTCCATCCTGCATTAAACTATCACACGACTCTTCAACCCAGAACTTTGTAGTGGTGGTTATATTAGAGAAGTTTAACCAATTACCTCATAGGCTATTTTAAGCAAAAACCTCTTTGAATAAATCTACCGAAAAGGGGAATTTACTAGAGAAAATATTTTTTTAGAATTGTGTAGTTATGGAACATAGGAGCAAATGCTCTATTTATCACAATGGTTTCAAAAAGTGGATTTTACAGAAGCGTAAAAGGCGTCAATATGAGGGAATAGCTTAACTGTAATACTGTTGGTGCAACGGTGGAGGAGTGGTTGGTAAAACAATTGGTTGGGTAACTTCATCAAACTCGCTGGAAAGAGTCGATTTTAGGTCCATATTTGTTTACACAAGTATTAAGGAGTTTAAAAGTTTTATGATTAATGGCATTTAAAGAGACTTTTTGGGTGGTTAAGAATCATTCAAACCCTAAATGAACCTCCCATTCATTTTCATTGAAAACATCATTCATTTTCTCTATTTACAAGTGTAATTACATTTCTTCACCATTAAAATGTCATTAAAATCAATGTTCATTTATCAACAATTATCTAAATGCAATTAAGCCAAATGCCCGTAGAATAGCTTCTAAACTTGGCACTAGGGACGTCTTCTTCTATAGCTGTTATCACTATGCTGTGATCAGCTTAAACCTTCCATAGCCATAACACTCTAATATCTGCCGTTAACCCTTTCCTTCATATAAACGTGTTTTCACGCATTTGCAAACAGAGTAGACCCAGATCAGACGGCTCCTATAGGAGCCGTCAGATCAGGGTATACACTGTTTGCTAGTGGAATTAGAAAAATATGTTCCTTTACTTTATAAAACGTCTACAATGCCTCACCTATTCCATAACTATTTTGCCCATGATTATTCAGTAGGTATTGAAATTTGGAATACATGTAGATATAAAACAGGGAAAGGGTTAAATATTTCACCACCGACCTTGCTCTAAAGAGACTCACGAGGCTTGCTGCAATGGGCGAGTTTGTGATTACCTTTGCAAACAGTTTGCGTTATAAAGCAAAAAGTGAAGAAATGGCCACTATGAAACTTAAAGTAGACGAAATTGCTTGGAAACGAAAACTAATTGACGCCAAAAGAGTTAAAGTCTCATTATATAGTCATGTGAATACATTCTCGTACCAATTTAGCTGACACGCGGCTACTCATGAGGTTTGGTGCAGAAAATAGCATCAGTTTAAGTTTTGTTTGCTCACAAACGACATAGGAAAATATCACGGAACAATCACACACATCTAAATAAAGCGCACATATGACGTCAGTGAATCATGTGACCATGAACTAAATAAGTTTTACGCTTTTAGTTACTACTAATGAACAGACTCAATAAACTCGCGTCTGTAATTTTCTCCTATCACATTGCTGCTTTTGCTTTCAAAGGATCTTCCACTTTCGGAATTTATGTATCCATAATTAGACCTCTTTTTGATGGTGGTTTAAGACATTGTTACAGAATTTTCGTCCTGTCTCAAACAATCCGTCATCAAACAGTCGCGTTTAGTTAACCCATTACTCTACAGATACGCCATTCTACGCCTTTGCAAACAGAGTAGACCTAGATCAGACGGTTCGGTTTGCTTATCATATAAATACATCTGATTCTACAGTTTCTGTCTTGGCAAATTAATTCCGAGTTCATATGTCATTATAAAAAAACAGTCAATTAATATTCATGAATATATCCATGAAGTTTATTCAACACGTGTTACAAATGTGATCCGGAAATCGAGCACATATGTAACACATTTTGTGACGAATGTGATCGATGCCGATGTTTGATGTGACATACAATCGTATTTCTAACACGTCAAATTTCATATAGAAAAGGAAGCTAAAAAGTGCATGTTCATCATCTCTCATCGCAAAAATGAAAAATTATTCAAATTTTAACAACAAACTAAATATTAACAAAAGAAATGACTACGGTTTTCTTTCCTGAAGGTATATCATTAGACTTATAGGTGCTAAAATATTTGGCATAGTGTATTAATTACTCAATTAAAAGCAAATAAGGGAACTAAGAAGTAATATTCATTTATTTATAGGCACACATTAACATCATTGGCTGGGTGCATGTACATGTATATGACAAGTTCTACGAAAAATGGAAACTCTTTAATCTATATTTAGGCAGGTATCCTTAAACATATTACAAGCATGTACGTTATATCTTTAGAATGTGCTGTTACGGTTGTGAAAAGTTGATACATGACCCTCAAGGAAATATAGTAACATATACAATGACAATCGTATTGCAATTAACTAATTGAACATTGTCCTTCAGGAACTCAGCCTGTTACATACCGGTGTGTGATTCTGATGTCAACCCCCATGTCGGACACTCACATTTGTAACACATTTTACCTGTCACGAATGTGATCACATTCGTAAAATATCTGTTACAAATGTGATCCGTTACGAATGTAGTCTAACACACCTATATGTTTACTAATTAACCCTATCCCTGTCGAAAATAACTTATTGTCTTCTCAAGCTCTCTGTATTTTACTTAAAACCCTTCCCTCATATAAACGCGTTTTCACGCATTTGCAAACAGAGTAGACCCAGATCAGACGGCTCCTATAGGAGCCGTCTGATCAGGGTCCGTTCTGTTTGCTATGGGAAATTGAGAGACTGGTTTCTTTACTTTCTAAAACGACTGCAAAATGCTCCACTATTTAACTATTTTGGCTATGACTATTCAGTAGATATTGAAACTTGGAATAGACATAGAAAAGGGAAAGGGTTAGCTCCGATTCCTTAATGCGTTTAGGAAATTATTGTCGGATTGACAAACAGCTTGGATCCTGATGAGACACCGAGTTACTCGGCGTCTCATCTGGATCAAAGCTGTTTGTAAATGTGACCAAGTCACGTTTGACAGGATAAGGTTCTATCTGCTGTTTTCATGTTGTCTTGGTTTTTGGAACATCAGAACAGACATGAACTGAAAATAAACAGCACATTTCACATTCAACTGTTTTTGCATACATTTATATGTCTAACAACGGAAGTGGCAGGATTTAGTAAGAGTCGTTTTTGTATCCCCAAGGAATTCTTTGCATGTAATCGAAAGAACATTCTATTTATGTTTTAATTTCACAAGTCATTTGTTTCCCCAGGTTATACAAACAAGATCGTAATCCACATTTCCACTCGTGCTTAACAAACGCACGATCCCAGTCGCACCGGAAACAGCTGATATGCATGTTTCCTTGGAAGTTCGCTCCGAGAATTTCCAGTTTAGACCTCGTGTTTACTTAAACCTCTCAGTCTGTGTACTCTTTTCGTTCGCAAAATGTGTTGTCAGTTTATTATCTAATATTGTCAACATACGACTAGAGTAGCAAAGCTTTTAGACTTTAGAAAATTCGACAAACTCTTAACCCATTCCCTCATAGGCTATTTTTAGATCCAACCTCTTTGAACAAATCTACCGAAAAGGAGCATTAAGTAGAGAAAGGGACACTTTTAGAATTTTGTAGTTTGAAACAATTGTGATAAATAGAGCATTTGCTCCTATAGAAGCAAATGCTCTATTTATCACGATGGTTTCAACATGTGATGTTTGCAGAGGCGGCAATATGAGAGTATGGGTTATCCATTTCCCTCATATAAGAGCCTTTTCACGCCTTTGCAAACAGTGTAGACGCAGATCAGGCGGCTTTTGTAGGGGTCGTCTTATTAGGGTCTGGTCTGTTTGCATATGGAATTATATTGATCTAACCCTATAGTTTCTGCCACGACAAACATTTTGTGTCCAAATACCATTATAAATATTCAGCTAATAAATATTCAGGGCATCAATATTACTTTCATGAATATTCAACAGGTAAAGGGTTAAGCGTTTTACATGTTTTTAGAATTTGATCATTAACCCTTGATCTTCTGAATAATTAAAACTGGTTCCTCACTTTTTGAATATTAATTAAACAAAAAAATCAAATCAACAATTTGTCACAGAAAAAATTGTTTTCTGACATACAGTGCAAACGGCTTCTTCGTGGACCCTTTGACCAGAGTATACACTGTTTGCAATGGTTTTCATGCCCCCAACGGCGGGCATATAGTAATCGCATTGTCCGTCCTTCCGTCTGTCCGTCTGTCCATCCGTCCGTTCCAAATTTCGTGTCCCTCCTGTAACTTATTTGTATCTGTGAATGGATTTCAAAATAACCTGGCACAAATGTTCACCACACTAAGACGATGTGTCGCGTTCAACTCTCCCTGGTCCATGGGTCAAATGTCAAGGTCATACTTCAGGGTCAAAGGTCGGGGGCATAAGTGTTTCACAAACACACTCTTGTTTATGCTCGGCTCCCACACGTTTAAGGTAACTGATTACGGAAGCTTTATTATTGCTGCTCAAAATCTAGTTTGATGCAAATTAAACACGCTATTATTGCTTTCAATGAATTCTTCTCTAGAAGTGAATAATTTGCGTTGTAAAATATTTGGCAGATCAGAAGTTCTTCAGACATTCTTTTCAGCGTGGGAGGGCCTAACAATACGAGAAGTTATTTGATTGTTTTAAATCTTACACGGCCAATACATTTTGAAACCGACACTTTTTTAGCGTATTTATAGGGACTTTTCTGTGATACTTATATTTTAAGTATGTAGTATGTATACACTATACAAGAAACTTTATTTACAGTCGGGTGTTCTCAACATATTCTAACATTAACTAAACGCTATTTACCGACTAAAACTACAGTTTCCTAGCAACCTGTAAAATGATTAACATGATCAATAGTGTGGCAAGCATTTTAAAAGCACATCACAGGCTTAAGTTGTATTCTGTTTTTTAAGATTAAGCACAATTACAAATACATACGAGTATAAAACGACAGAGAAACACTAATTAAACATACTAGCATGCCAGTATTTATGACTTTTGTAATATCTATCTGTAAATTCTGTGAGAACAGAGACGACATCTATGTCTATAGTTTATAGTTTGGTCTATAGTTTGAATAAAGTTATCTTCTAGCGCAGGTAAATGTATTTAGTAGTCTCTTAATGCAAGATAAAAATAAGTGAACTCTTAAGACAGAACATATGATAAAATATATTAATATCAGTATGTTAACACTGGATAAAGAATTTAGATGACTCTTAACATAGGATAAAGAAATCAGTGGTCTCTTAACACAGAATAAAGAACTTAGTGGTCTCTTATCTTAACGCAGGTTAACGAATTTAGTGGTCTCTTAACGCAGTAAAAAATAAATACTATTGAGACTCTTTTCAACGGTCGGTAAGAGAATGAACATGTAAAGTCTTAAGCGGGTGACGTCTTAACCAGTTCCTTCATATTAATGCTTCTTCGCGCATTCGCAAACAGTGTAGACCCAGATCAGACGGCTCCTATAGGAGCCGTCTGATAAGGGTCTGCTCTGTTTGCTTATGGAATTTGATATATATGTTTCTTTAGTTTCTAAAATGGCTACAATGGCCCACCTTCCATATCTTATTACAACTACATGTATTGTGTCCATGAATATTAAGTAGGTATTGAAATTTGGAATAAACATAGAACAAGGAAAATGTTAGGCCAAAGGTAACCGATGGCGAAAGCTCCCATAGAGACTTTCTGCTTGACTTTCTTCCAGCATTTAGCTACCACGTGTCTTAACGACCTAGTACATTAAATCTCTTCTGAATGGGATTTTAGCGAACACAATTATATCCTCTAGGCACGTAGCTACTTGATGCAGGGTGAAAGTCATACAGAAAGCTCCTTTGTGAGCTTTATGTATGACATTCACTCTGCATTAAGCTGTCACCTTTCTAAAGCTGAATGTACGGTTAAGAGAGCTTTAACATTTCTTTCGAGCAGCTGTTGTAGAGGGATTGAACTGTAATCCCTCCCCAGAGACAGAACATGGGCCTCCGGTATGGAATGTGCGGGTACAAGAAAAACAAACAAGGCTTCGCATCTCTCAGATTAACCCTTGGCCAAACTAAACGCGTTTAGATCGCAACAGTAAATGCCATAAAGAGCAGAGATTCAAACCATTATTAATAGTTTACCTTTATAACAGCCTGTGCAATGTAGTATTGTTATTGCTATTTTCAAAGCTATATAATGCATAGTTCTGGTAGCTGCGGATGGTATGTGGAGATCCTTTTCTCAAGCTCAATCCTTATTGCGACCTCAACGTGATAAAGATGTCAGTATTGCATCCATATCCTGTTTTCCGCGGCTCTGACTCTTTGCAAACAGTCTGGATCCTGATGAGACGCCGAGTGACTCGGCGTCTCATCAGGATCCAAACTGTTTGACACTTGTTCAATATGCTCTCATATATTTAATCGAATTGGAAGTAGTCATTATTGCACGAGTTCATAATTTGAGCAGACTCTATTTTACAGCGGGTTAGGGGTTAACAGACTGTTGATTACATCTACAGTAGACCCTGTCTTAAGCGGCCATTAAAAAGATGTCTAAACCTGGATTTCTAAAATAGGTGATAGCTTAACCCATTTATTTCCACATTATTTGAACAAAAACTCGTCCAAATTTAATTGTGGAAAGCCTCCGTTGTTGCGGGGGAACAGGTAACAAAACATTTTGGCTTCAGCAAACAGTGCAGATCCCGATCAGATGGCTCATTCAGGAGCCCTCTGATCTGGGTCTACACTGTTTGCCTACGTCCATTTGTCTTTGGGTTAATGCAGGAAAAGTGATACAGAACCCTCTTTTGGGTATGACAGGAACTGTAGAATTAAATTTAAATCATTTCATAGGCAAGCAGAGCAGACCCTGATCAAACGGCTCATGTAGGAGCTGTCTGGCCTAAGTCTACCCTGTTTGCCAAGGCGTGTAAGGGTGTCTCCGTGCTGGCAAAGGTTAAAACTGAAAATTCTCAAGCGTACCAGAAATTAATACATGTAGATCATATTGGTTCTGTTGTTTCCATCTGCTTTTCTTTTTATCAAGCTGAGGGTTATGCGGCTCACTATTATTTTTTCTCGGGTGCTAACTGCTGATTTATAAATTACCTGGAAAAACGGAATCTATGCGAAACCGCAGTATTTCATTCAGAACTAGAACATTCCAGACCAGTACCTTGCTAATACAAGCATATTCAACGACATATATTATCTCATTGTTCACAATTCAGAGCTACAGATAAAGACGCATACCCAAATCCTAAAAAACGTTATTTCTCCACCAAACCCTATACTGTGACCACTCTTTAGAATCGTTTCGAGGAGACTATTCTAAAGAGTGGTCACAATATAGGGTTTGATGGAGAAGTAAAGGAGCTACTGTTGAAAATATTAAATGTATGCATCTTATCTAGACATCTGGCTCACACTCAGGTTGTAGATATGTATTACAATTTTCGTCATTCCTTCATAATTACAAAGTTATCCTCAAATACACATTGCGTCGATATGAACTGATCAATAAACGACTGGATTATAAAAACAACTACTGCAAAATAATTTCGCAGCTTAACGATTAGATGTCGTTTCCACACACCTTGATATGCCATCACACCATACCAAACTGCGGACCTTTGGAAATTGGCAAAAACACTTTCCCTACTATTCTGAAGACTCCCAGAGTTCAATAGCAATAAGATAAGTTATACATGTGTTTTCAAAAAAAATAACCTAAAATTTGAACTTCGATATCTCGAACACGGATAAATAGAACTACGGATAACTCGAACTAAAAGTTCAGTTCTCCCTAAGCCTGCAATGCAGAACTGATTTGAAATGTATTTACTACGCATATCTAGAAACACATGTGACCTAACACCTTTAGGAGCAAATGCTCTATTTATCACAATGGTGTCAAATTACAAATTCCTACAGGAACTTTCTGCATTACTTTTGTCCTGCATTAAGCAACCACCTGCTTTAAAAACATTATAGTTTCCTCATTTAGTGATCGCTTTAGAGGGGTTTACTGTATTTCGCCGAGCCAAAACATTCTGAGTTCATGTACCATTACAAAACCTAAGCAAATACATACATGTATTCATGTATGTCTAAATTCTGACATAAATATTCATAAGTTAAAGGATTCATTCCACAGATATTAAGACGTGACAAAATATTATAATATCTCATCAGTTTGAAATGCTGTTTTCGACCGGGTTTGCACAGTTTGCTACTGTCTGAATAGCGAATACCTGTTTCATTTTGAACCATTCTCAAAAGGGTTTGCCTAACATCCTTTCTGGTTTTCAAAGATTCTTTGAAGATTTGAAATGTTTTGGAGGGCAGCTAATTAGCGCAGTAATTATGTCTAGTAGTATACGTTAAAATTACCGTTACATGTCAGAGGAACAGACTGATTTAAGGTTTTGTTTGTTTCCGACAGACTTGTAAATTCCAAGGCTAGGTTTTTTACGTTTAACATTTTACAAGACAAATTAGTTTTTGATTAGCCCGTTCAGTGCGGGAAACGAGTCACTAATGACATTTGCAAATAGTGTAGACCCAAACGAGAGGGCTCCTAGAGCCCTCTCATCAGGGTCTGCAATGTTCATTGATATGTTACACATTTCTTTAAAAATCCCTGAAAATTCACAGTAGGCTTAACCTGTTGAATTTTGGAATTGTCCATTTGACAACCGAGCGTTGAAATGGTTGAGCGCCAAACTAGTTTGCCTCTTATCTGCAAAAGTTAGTCATGTTGTCAGCGTTTTTTGCAAGTACACGATTTATTGCAGAAACATAGATATTGGGCGTATTGAAATATTAACCCTTATCCAGCTGTAGAAAAAAAAAAATCTGCTCAAATTTGAATCTGGTGAAATTATGACTACTTCCGATTCAATCAAGTTTTAGAGAAACTATTGACGGGTGTCAAACAGCTTGGATCCTGATGAAACGCCGATTTACTCGGCATCTGATCTGGATCCAACCTGTTTTGCAAATGCGAGTCTGGTCGCGTTTAACCCATTCCCTCATAGGCTATTTTAAATCAACCGAAAAGGCGCATTAACTAGAGAAAGGGACAATTTTAGATTTTTTTAGTTTGAAACCATTGTGGTAAATAGAGCATTTGCTCCTATAGGTGCAAATGCTCTATTTATCACAATGGTTTCACAAAGTGAATTTTACAGATTCGTAAAAAGTCGTCAATACGAGGGAATGGGTTAATAGGAGCAGGGTCGAAGAGACGATTCTAAAACGTGCTCACAACATAGTGAAAGCTTTAGAGCTGTAGTAGAACCTGTCTTAAGCGGCCATCAAAGGGGTGTATAATTATTGGTTTGTAAGGCAGGTGCTAGATGAACTCATTCCTCCTAGACTCTTATAGATGACTTTTACGGGGGCATCTTATAAGACGTCAGTCGGAGGGAATGGATTAATGCATATTTAACGTAATGCAGAAAACCCCCATTCTGCATTAAGCTATCATATGTCTTAAAATCAGATTTAAAAATGTCGTTATAGGAAGGATTTACTGTACTTTAAAGCTTGGAACGCTTACATGGTGAACGCAGTAAACGTTTAATAAAGTTGCTCAGATGTATTGTAACATCCTCTTTATTCTCCAATAGACATACAAAAATGTAACCTTTTAAAAAAAATTTGCTGTGCTTATGAAACAATAAAGACACAGTATACAGTAGCAGTAAAAGTTAATTTCATTTATCCCTTTCCCAGTTCTGCAATTAGGCTAAATTTCAATACCTACTGAATATTCATCAACATAATAGGTATAAAGAAATCTGGAAGATGGAGCATTGTAGACATTTTAGAAAGTAAAGAAACAGATCTTTCAAATTCTATTAGCAAACAGAGCAGACCCTGATCAGACGGCTCCTCTAGGGGCCGTCTGATCTGGGTCTTCTCTGTTTGCAAATGCGTGAAAACACGTTTATATGAGGGAAAGGGTTATACGCCTTTAAATGTTTTTTGCAAACAGAGTAGACACAGATCAAACGGCTCCTATAGGAATCGTCTATCTAGGGTCTGCACTGTTTCTTTATGGAATTATATAGATGTAATTTTACAGTTTTACCAGGTCAATTATAAATATTAAGCTCTTCAAGACGATTCTAAAGAGTGATCTCAGTATAGGGTTTGGTGGAGAAATAAAGGAGCTATTCTTGAAAATGTTTAAATTTACACATCTTATCTGGACCTCTGTTGTATAAAACTACAGTAAAACCTCTCTATAACGGCCACTAAATTAGGTTATTAGGTTGATATTTAGGGCAGGTGGCTGCTTCAAGCAAGGTGAAAGTAAAACAGAACGCTTCTATAGGAGCGTTCTGTTTTACATTCACCTTGCTTTAAGCAGCCATCTGCCTTTTAACAAAAAATACTTGATATAACTTAGTGGCCGTTATAGAGAGAGGTTTAACTGTAGATGCAACAGTATTCTTCTCCTATGCTTCGTTATTTCACCCGTGCAGTGCTCGTTGTAATAAATTTTAGGTTGAACTAGTTCTATAAAGAGGGCATATATTTATGACTTATGTGTTAGATACGGCTATGTAGGTGAGACAATATAATGATTATGAACATTATTTATGCCTCAAGGAAAAGAGTCTTCTAGCTAACTACTTAACTTTAATGTATACAGATATAAACAATATTTTGCGAAACACAATCCGAACCAGTCTGCCTTAACTTTCAAATAGGAAATGTTTCTAATCTAAATTTGGTTTAAAACCAACGAAATATGACTTTCAAATTTTCTTAAAGCGGTAGTGTTATAAAATGAGAATTTGATAATTTAAGAAGGCGATACTGCTTAACGAAACGAAATTTGCGGACGCTCAAAGGAGATGTTAAAAACATATACAATTTAATTGACCAAAGAGAAAACGCCTTTAGATTTCACCGATATAACTACGAAAAAGTGGTCTAGAATTATTGATATATGTTAGATAAACATTAGAGAGTTTTAGATTAAACCTTGCCAAAGCTACCCGCTAGGTACAAAAATATCAGACTAAAAGCAACTCGCACCGAAAAGAGAGATTAAAGCAGTAACGGGATGAAACTCAACCCTGAGCCGGCTAAGTGATTTCAGTCTGCAAGCTGATGTTATCCGCTTCAGATTTAACAGTAGTTTTTCTTTTTTTATTTTCAGACACACGGGTCAGAGTGTCAAACAGTTTTGGTCCAGACTAGAGATTCTGAGTTACTCGGCGTCTGATCTTGATCCAAACTCTTTCTAAAGGTTATAGCTACATTGTCGCGAGCATGCAAGAAATTAACTTAAAATGCAGATATTTCTCGCGCTGGAAATTCGGGAGCTCTTGGGTGAGCGATAATGCGGAATGGCAAAAATTACGTAGTCGCACGCGTATAGCTGTTCAAGGGTTTAGCGAACATATTTTTCAGTTCTTAATACTTCCGAAGATTTTTTTTCAAAAAAGGTGTCTATTGAAATACCTAGTTTATATACTTTATTGTGCTTATTAGGTACTAAATCTCGAATATGAACAGTTTCATACCAGACCAGGCTTTAAGTTAATTCAGTTCTTCATCTGCATCCAAACTGCGTGCGAATCGGATTAAACTCTCACCTGGTGCTGCTGATAAGGGGTTCTGTAAGCTCTAAAGTTATTGGTTAGACTGCGCCGTGCATTCCACGTGGATGGCGCGCCACTCGCTCCGTATAACAGACAGTAGCTTCATTCAGGGGAATGTTCATTCATTAAGTTTAAGGTTTTTGGTGTGAGCGCACAAACCTTGTTCCACGCGAGCGGAGGGACACGTAGAAAACTACAGGCATTTCAAATATTTAAAAAAGGAAAAATTAAAAATTATGTAATTCTTCAATGCAAAACGGATACTTTGATTATTGATCAGGTTTTTTGTTGAGGAGATCAGCATACAAGGATATTTAATTTTTCATCCATAAATTTGTAAAACGAAATAGTGATATTATCGGGAAAATGTCTTCGCTTTCTGACGAGGAGAGGCATGACAAGGGGTCGGAATCTGGGGACACCCCAAGTACCTCGGACTGCAGATCCGCATCCGAGGAACCTGATGAAGACGGGCTAGAGGAGGAAAGGGACACATTACCTGATCTTTACGATAGGGGTTCGGAAGCAGGAACGTCAGAGTGCCGCTCCCTTTCAGAGGAACGCTCGATAACACCAGATGATCTTGACGATATAGAAGAAGCTCTGAGAGAGCAACCAAAACCCAAAGTGATCGTTTTCGATCTAGGTGAGTAATTGCTGTCTTAATTAGACCCTTCCCTCTCACCCGTCCGTCAGTCCGTCCCTCTTTGTAGTTCGTCGAATGCCCTCAGTTGTGATTGCATTACAGATATTTTTGTGACTTTTTTGTCAAGTTATCGGCTGCACATAACCCTTTACTTCATGAAAATTAATGTAAGAAATAATGACATCATGAATATTAATTCACTGATTTTTATAATGGCACTAGAAACAAAATATATTTTCATCCTGACAGAAACTGGAGAATCAGATTTATATTATATCAAAGGCAAACAGAGCAGACCCTAATCAGACGGCTCCTGATCTGGGTCTGCTCTGTTTGCAAAGGCACAGAAAGGCACATTTATGTAGTAAATTGTTAAACTATTTGCACGTTAGGTTATTATAATCTGGAGAAATGTAATCTATACTGAAATTCCCAATTTTTTCTTCAATTTCTCTACTTAACCCTTCGTTCCCAAGATATGCCTTTCTACGCCTTTGCAGACAGAGTAGGCCAATACCAGACAACTCATATAGGAGCCGTCTGATCTGGGTCAGCTCTGTATGCTTATAAAATCATAATCAATCTGACTCCAGAGTATCTTTCATGGACATTCATGGAGTAAAGGGTTAAAAACAGTTCAAGTGTCACACAGGCTGCATCTTGACACGCAGATTTACTTTTTGTCTCATCTAGATCCAAGCTGTTGGCAACTGGCATAAAGTGTTCATTAGGTATTTATTCATATGTACACATTTCCATTGATCTGTTTTATTTACAATAGTTTAAATGTTTTGAATTCGTGATTGAATTTTGTTTATCGGCTCTTTGCCACTAAACGCAGTTCCATAGTCTACAGTATCTGTTTCTTGCATCCAATTCCTTGTAACCGAAATGGCTTCATTACTTTTAATTGTTTTAACACACGGAAAAAACAAAACATACCATTTTTTTTATTTTTTGTTTTCTCTGTGCACTATTTATTGTTAACTTTGTTGAAATGTGTCTGTACTTCACTCAAGTGAACAATTAAAATCCAGACATAAAATGATGTTACAACATGGCGTTATATTCAGCAGAACATCTCTGTATTGGCTACTTAACCATGTCCATGCTAAAATCCTAATTTGTTACAAATTTTACCTTCTTTAAGAATTTTGCAAAAGGTTTGGGGTTTTTTCAGAAAATACTGACCAAGTGTCAAACAACTTGGATTCTGATGAGATGCCGAGTTCCTCGGCATCCCGAGTTCCTCGGCATCTCATCTGGATTCAAGATGTTTAAAAATGCAAGTAAGGTGGCGCTTAGAACGGTTAACCCTTTCTTTCATATAAACGCCTTTATACGCATTTGCAAACAGAATAGACCCAGATCAGACGGTTCCAAGAGGAGCCGTCTGATCAGGGTCTATTCTGTTTGCCTATGGTATAATATATAATAAAATGTCACGTCTTTATAATTGTTATGCCCTTATAAAAAGTAATTTAATGAATATTAATGATGTGTTTATTTCTTACATAAATAGTGAACAGGTAGAGGGTTAATAAATCAAAGCAGAAGCTGGTAGTAGCTTAATGCAGAACAACATTCATAAAGGGAGCTAGTTTGGGAGCTTTATGGATTGTAATCGTCCAGCTTTAAACCACAGCCAGGCCTAATGACCTAGACATTATAGCATCATAAATATTAATTTGCCGAATGTGCATAATTGTATATAGACACAGGCATTTTTGGCAATGGCACAAACCGTAGAATGCGTATTATTTTATAAGCAAACAGCGCAGACCATGATCAGAGACGGCTCCTACAGGAGCCTTCTGACCTGGGTCTACTCTGTATGCAAAGACATCATAAGTCGTCTATGTGAGGTAATAGGTTAAGGACCTTGTGTTATACTTTTTGGGGGTGAGTTTTTTTCTGTACATGATAGGCCTGTGCAATATACGCCAGGTGCATGTTGGATGTAGGCTACAAAACACATATCGACACGTTCTGTTAGTTTTTGCAAAGTCTATATGCAAAACATGCATGTCTTTGACTGTGAATCTCAGATTGAGAGAGACGCTTTACATAATATTTTGCACGCTTAAATAATTGCTGTCTGCAAAAAGATCGCCTGTTGCAAAGTCTGCAGTTTTCCTTCATTTCTCTTGAATGACATATAGTCAGAGTATCAAACTGTTTGGATCCTGATGAGAAGTCGAGTTACTCGGCATTTTATCTGGCTCTAAATGGTTTGCATAGGTAATCATATGTTCGTAACAAATAAGGTAACACCTCTCTTAACCGGAATTCTAGTAGAGAACAATTTAGATACTTTTAGACAGGTGACTGCTTAATGAAGGGTGAAAGTCACACAGAAAGCTCCTACAGGAGCTTTCTGTATGACTTTCACCCTGCATTAAGCAGCCACCAGTCCCAAAGACCGATATTTATACTAAATTTAACATCCAGATTAGAGGGTTTCTACTGTAATGTCATCAAAATTCCACAAGTTGATTTTGTATAAAAGTATATGAAGACATGAGTATTGGCAAAAGCAGAAAATGTAGCATCAGCATCTATAGTATTCCATTAGCGTACATAGTAGACCCTGATCAGACGGGTCCTGTACGGACCATCTGATTTGGGTCCACTCCGTTTGTAAAGACACTAAAAAGCACCCGTATCAAGGATAAAAGGGAGCATTTAATATCGAATCACGGCTTCTGATTTCCACTTTGAGCATGCAGTGTGGTAATGTGCGATGACCTGAGCAAATTGTGTGGGTCCAGATGAGACGTCGAGTCTCATCAGGTTCAAAAGCTGCTTGAGATTTTGGTCGTTCATCGTTAAAGAAATGGAGAAAACGCCTATCTCCACCTTTGGAACTGATGTAAACCGCATTTTCGTCTGACGAAATTAACCCTTCGCTTGCTATTCACGTCTATATATACGTACCTGTAAATAGTGAAGACCCAGATGAGACAGCTCCTGCAGGAGCTGTCTCATCAGGGTCTGCACTATTTACAAATTGATTGCGCAGCCAGTGCACTCCACAGCAGTGATTGCACAGCGAAATACTTGTACACAGTGACGATATATGTAATTATACAACAGGGCATGGGTAAAGAAGGAGAAATGTATTTTAAAATTCAGCAAGAGAAGGGTTAAGGGTGAATCCAGAGGTCCAGATAAGATGCGTAAATAAAAATATTTTCAAGAATATCATTATTTCTCCACCAAACCCTATGTTGTGACCACTCTTTAGAATCGTATCGAAGCGATTCGAAAGAGTGGTCACTACATAGGGTTTGGTGGAGAAATGGTTTGGTGGAGAAATGGCGATTTTAGTATTTCGGTACGCACCTTTATCTGTTGCTCTGTGAATCTTTACAGGTAGAATACTTGTCAACAGCAAACCAATCTTCTGGTACAATTGTACAAATGGTTCTTCATTTTTGGTTCTCGTCATAAATGCAACCAGACTGTCAGACCATTTGGTTCATCATGAAACGCCGAGTAACTCGACTCGGTGTCTCATCTGGATCCGAACTGTTTGCAAAGGGTTTCACAGATTTGCCGCTAGCGTACAAAGAATGCACTACAACTCGCTGCTGACATTCTTCGTGGGAATGTTTATAGATTCCTTCTTTCCGACGATCCCGACAATCTCATATCTCATATACAAATGTTCTCACAATAAATCTTTGTTCGGTAATACCTTTATTTCTGATAGACGTTTTGATCCAGACCTGACTCAATGTACAACGGTACCTGTTTCTCGATGTCTGCTGACATGCTATTTGATTGCAGTGCATTCAGTGACGTATTACATTTGCAGACGTTACAAATTTTGCAGACGACACTTTTGAAGCAGGCTCTCATTTCTGTCAATGGAAACGTATATCTTCTTCATTACGAACAGATTATATCGTTCTAATTTCTCCATGAACCGTAATTCCACAGTGCCGCTTTCATAGCTTCAGCTAGGAACCGCTTCTCTTCACGCGCATCAAATTTGTCGTCTGCTCTGAATTACCGCTGGATATCTTCTTTAAACCATGACCCTGTATCACCGACATGACTGATATTTGCAAAAGGTTTGGGTGCATAAGAGATACCAAGTTACTCAGCGTCTCATCAGGATCCAAGCCGTTTGGCACCCGGTCAATAGTTTCTCAAATACTTAACCCTTTCACCGCCAACGTCGCATAAATGCACCACGACAAAAAAGTGCAGTCTCAGATCAGACGCCGCCTTTTCAGGGCGGCGTCTGATCAGGGGCTTCACTTTTTGTCTCAATCTCTATTTCTATATCTGTGCTTTATTCCTTTGAAATATGCATTTATTTATCTCATTTACTTATTTTACCAAATGATTTAACAAAAGTGGTTTGCAGACGACAATTAGAAATTTGGCGCCGAAAGGGTTAAACGAGACGGAAGTAGACAAACTTGCACCATATCTGAATTTTAGCAGACATTATTTTTCTCACAACCTGTTAAGTGTAAAGATTATCAAAGACTCTATTCTGAATATCTAATGCACTTTATTGGGATCAGGTTTTTGAGTCACAGGCAAGGAGATAGTATGACCGATGGTCTGAACAGGGTCTACACCTTCAGACAATTTGGATAATGAATAGTGTAGACCTCGATCAGAAGCTGCGTCTGTGACCAGACATTTGCACTGGATCTATATTGTTATCAAAACACTTAAACGTTTCGTTATCCGATGTTTAAAGGACCATGTCTCGACCAATAAAACTGCAATTTCATTCAACAGTTTTTAAATTTGATTCGACACGGACAGACGGCTGCAAATGTTTCATGTAACTGACACAAGCTTAATCAGCATTAACATGGGGGTCTGGAATCCGGGCACTTGCACGTCTAAATCTATTTTAGCACTTAAACTTTACAGTGCGGGAAACGAGTCACTAATGTCCACTGGAAACAGTGTAGACCCAGATGATAGGGCTCCTAGAGGAGCCCTCTCATCAGGGTCTGCACTGTTTGTCATGTTACACTTTTCTTCAGAAAAATCCCTGAATATTCACCATAAGCTGTTTGAATTTGGGAATTTCATTTGAAAATTCAGCGTTATAAGGGTTAAACATTCGTCTGCTGAGCGTGACCTGGCAGGTATTTGCAAAAAGTGTAGATCCAAGTGAGATAATGCTAAAACCATCTAAGCCTCGTTTTTCTAAATGATCTTGCCCAAAATATGTACAGAAGAACAATTCTAAAGTAACCACTTACCCCGTTTTCCTAGACTATTTTTAGGTCCTACCTCTTTGAATAAATCTACCGAAAAGAAGCATTTACTAGTGAAAAGGAACATTTAAGAATTGTGTAGTTTTAAAACCATTGTAATGAATAGAGCATTTGTCAGTGTTCCTATGCATTTGCCTACATTGCTAAGGAGCAAACGCTCTATTTATCACGAGTGGTTTAATTTTAATTTTACAGAGACGTAAAAGGGCGTAAATAGGAGGGAATGTGTTAATGAATAGAAATTGGTGTCTTTAAAAGCAGGTGGTTTCTTAATTTAGGAAAAGAAAGTAAAGCAGAAAAGCTTTCGTCTTGCATTAAGCTACCACCTGTCTTTAAATCCCAGAACTAAACCTTTTATGTTGGTGGTATCTAGAAAGATGTTACTATAGAATGAAACATTTTTTTTTTTATTTGAACGACTATTGCTACACGAATTCTGTTGCCGATGTTACATTTTGAAAATAATTTATCAGAGCTACAGATAACGGTGCGTACTCAATTACTAAATTCGTCATTTCTCCACCAAACCCTACGTTGTTATCACTTTTTAGAATCGTCTGTTCAGAGTCGTTGCAACATAGAGTTAGGTGGAGAAATAAAGAAATTATTCTTGAAAATGTTTAACCTTCTCTTGCTGAATTTTAAAATACATTTCTCCTTCTTTACCCATACCTGTTGTATAATTACATATATCTTCACTGTGTACACGTATATCGCTGTGCAATCACTGCTGTGGAGTGCACTGGTTGCACAATCAACTTGTACATAGTGCAGACCCTGATGAGACAGCTCCTGCAGGAGCTGTCTCATCTGGGTCTTCACTATTTACAGGAACGTATATTGACGTGAATAGCAAGCGAAGGGTTAATTTTACACATATTATCTGGACCTCTGTTTATGAAGCAAAACGTACAGACCTTGATAAGAGGGCTCCTTCAGTGATCTTATGATCTGGTTCTATACAGTTTCAAGACGCTATATATAAATAACTTAAATGAAGCAGAAGAGAGGTGGAATAGACAACAGCCTTTTGTAGCACATGAGGGGTTAGGTGGTGCCTGGTTTTATACTCAAATTCGCGAAATAGTACACTTGTTGGGTGGAGCACTTCTTGCACGTCTGTTCAACACAAGTGGAGCATTCAACGTCCACCATGTTACATGTAGTACAGTTGTATATAGATTAAACCCGTTCCCTCATATAAACTATTTCCACGTCTTTGCAAACAGAGTTAACTCAGATGAGACGGCTCCTGTATGAGTCATCTGATCAGGCTGTGTTTTGATTGCTAATGAAATTATGATAAATCTGACTCTTCAGTTTCTATCAATATCGAAACACCATGTGCACATATGCTTATATAAAAATATCAGATAATGAATATTCATGATGTCTTCATTTCTTACATGAATATTCAACAGGGAAAGGATTCAGTAACCGATATAGTGGATTCTAGAAGACATGATTTACTAATTAACCCTTTCCAAATTTCAATACCTACTGAATATTCATGGACAAAATAGTTACAATGAAATATGGAAGGTGGGGCATTGTACAGATTTTAGAAAGTGAAGAAACAGATCTATCAAAGTCCATAAGCAAACACAGCAGACCATGATTAGACGGCTCCTATAGGGTCTACCCTTTTTGTAAAA